>VWZP01004356.1:522971-572978 GCA_013396995.1 Dicaeum eximium
GGTGTTTTGGGAACCTGCAGAAAGCCTGGATGCCTGTCAGCTCCCACACGTCGCAGAGGGGATGTGTCAGCCCAGGCTGCTGCACTGGAAGGAGGTGCCCTCCCTGCCTACTTGGATGGAGCGTGCTGACAGCCCAGCGGGAAGAGGGACCTGACCTGCTGATGGGTTTGACACTTCTGAAATTCCCTAAAACTTCTCTGCATGCCTTTGTGCATTATTGTCTCAAGAATCCCAGTCCTACTTCTTAACCATGATTACATAGACACAGGAGCAGAAAGTAAAGAACAAGAACCCATCTTTTCCTGTAGGAAACCAGGCCCATTATCAGTGCTAGCACTACTCTTAGACACATCACCAAGCTTACACAGGGAAGACAACACTATGGAGAAAAGTACATATTTCTCTAAATGCCACCCTGCTGTCCTCTCCCATCCTGCCCACCAGCTTTGAAGAGGGCAAGATACAGCTCTTTGTGAATTCAACAGGCACAGTTTCAGCCATCTCAATGAATGAATGTGATGGCAGAAACAAAAGAATTGTAACATTTTGTTCTACATACTGAACCTCAAAGGTCTTGATCTCAAAATGTCACTGGTCAGAGATGTCCAAATAAATATGCTTCAGAAGAATTGTAACCTTTAATAAAAAGGTACAAATACTTTCTAAGGATATATGTCTTCAGCACTAATACAATATATATAAATAAAAACAAATCCAGCACCACAGATGGTCTTTAATGAAACTTAATTTACATTACAAAAACAGAACTGCGTGTTTATGGACCTGGCAAAGGATTGAAAAAGACTGCTTTACCTTCAAACTGCTACTAAAAAAAGCCTCCATTTCCATACATGTGTCCCAATGCACTACCTTTTCAGTAATGAGTGCTAGAAGGTCTAATCAGAGACAGGTGCCTACTGAAATACAAATCCACATCCAGTGGCTCCTTCAGACAGCAAAATTCATCTCAGAAATTTCCCTTTTTGCAGAGAGCAAGCCAGCTTTAAGTCCTTCTTGAACTTTCAAACTAGGGATTAAATGAGACTGGGAGAGGTACAGTTGTTACACTGACCACCTGCCTGAATGCTTAACTTAGGAATGAAGTAGAACACACAGCATACGAGTCACCAAGCCTTGTGATCAGCAGTGTCAAAGGCTGACAATACATCTAATAATAACCAGCACAGGCACCTCCATATTCAGCATTCATTGCTAGGAGTCAATTATCCACCATCTATTCAAGGGCCTTTTGAAGTCCTGCTTGTGTTACTTGAAAATGAAATTACACCAGGTCAGGCCAGTTGAAATGGCTGGATTTCTTGTTGGCTTAAGTTTACCTCTCCTTTTTTTTTTTTTTTTGGCTGTATGTCAGTGCTAGCTGCAAACTTCTACTAAAGCTGCGGTATTGTATTTAATTAATTATTTATTGATTAAAAATAAGCTTTTTAATCCAAGCTAGCATTCACAGAGCTCAGAACTCCTTGGGACCAGTTTTATTTAGTTTTATCACCAGTGACTCTACCCAGAATTTCTCTATGCTCAAGCTTTTAAGGGCAACTGCTCCTTGAGTGCCCTGTTACAGCCCCTGCTTTCAGACTGCTGAGGTCTGCCATAAAACTCAGTGAGATGGGAAGTGCAGAACCCTAATATCTGAGCTGCAGAACAGGGAGCACCCAGTGAGCTGCCTCAGAAGTGCTTTCACCCAGCTGTCATTCAGCTTTCTTCTAATCTTTTCAGTTTCAGCATCCTCATTCTGATATAAACTCCACATTATTCCTCTGCTTTTCTGTTCTTACCCATTTAGATTACAAAATTGGCTTTTCCTTTCAGCTGCCTATAAGCTGATCTGACATCACTGTCAGAAATTCACACTCCACATGGAAAATCATCACAATTATAAACTTTAATATTTCTTTGATGAAGAAAACAATCCTGAGAGGTGAACTACTTTGTTAGGACATCTTCCAGGAAATATCTTTATGTAAGTAATCATTCCATCAGGACTGAAGAACGATGTCAATTAAATAAAGAAACTAAGCAGCTGAGTAGTCATATCCTATCAATGAACACAGAGGTATGTGCCCAATCCACACATGGATGTCAGAAAAGGGTAAACTAGCCAGCTGAAGGAAATCTGGTGCAATTTTACCCTGTCACTGATCTAAGGGATCTAAGGTGATCTAAGGTGACCACTGCTCTATGTCCCCTCCCTAGGCATGGCTAAGAGACCTAAAGCTTTTCTATTCAAGGGACAGAGACATCACTTGGGGAGACATACTAAGAGGTAAGTTAGGGTAAAGGTATCTCTATCCTATCACAATAAAGGTCTTTGTCACAATAAAGGGCCAGAAAGAGAAATGCTCAGAAACCTCAGAGCCTCTCCATGACACCAAACGATGTCTTGCTCTGCCTCATGGTCAAGGCCATTTTGCTGTGAGTAGCTGAGAAGCAGTTATATCAACACCTTTGAAATTAAGTAATAAATTTTTGGTTGGTCATCTCTTTTCCATTTCTTCCAGATAGGAAGGATCAAGAATATCAATGATAAAATCTGGAGATATTTTATGTCCTGTTGCTTGTCCCCCAAGAAAGTTTAAGACCGAGTCTTAGATGTGCGGACGTTGGTTCAGTTAAGAATACATTTGTATTGAAAAACAAAGCACAGCCTACATTCACAGGAAGAAAAGTTACTCCACAAAGCTGTGAGAAAGTAAAGCAACAAGACCTCATCGGGGAGCTCATTTTAGAGAAAGTACAGTGGGATGTGTAGCCACAGTTAAATAATATTCAAAAATCTGACCTAGATAACAGTATTTCTTAGTGACTGGAATTCATTAAAAACAACAGATTAAAAATGTACTGCACAGAATTCTTTGAAGCTTTAGTGTCACACTCAGATTAAATAACGAAATTTATGTAAAAATGAAAGCAACTTTTATTTTTTCCCTTAACAGAAAAGTAACAACAATGAAAGCTGTGAGTTCTGCTATTAAGAAGAAGTTAATAATAAGTCAGAATATGAAAAGGAGCTCTGACATTGTAAGGGTTTATATAAGTGAACACTGTCTCTGGCTATGAGTGAAGCTGACAAGCTCACAAACCTAAGTGCTGTGAGATACCAAATACAAAAGCAGAACTCAGTATAAGTCTCAAAGTTTCCACACAATAAACCTAAAGCATTTCCACATAATTTTAGTGAAAAAATATCATGATTAAGTTATGCTGTCTCATGGTAGCAGTGTAGTAGGATGTGTTAGGAAACATCCTTTCCTACTTCCCTGCTTCTCCCTAAGTGCTACAGCAAAAATCCTTAAAAAGGAAGCTTGGGTGTGTCCTCTCACAGGTAAGAAAGGCAAATCAAACCCTTCACTCATTGAGAAAGCATCTAAGTTGTGCTGAATAAAGCCCCAGGTTAGTGCTCCATTTCAGGAAGGTACTTCAATGCTTCTGGACTCAAAGTTAAGCATGTGCTTAAGCACTATACTAATGCCAAAGTGCCTTTCCACATCAAGCCTATATAAACCTTGCAAGTAGAGATGGTTTACTTTAAAAGCTTTACTTTTGTATAAGCATGAATAAACGGATGAGAGTCATGGATTTAAAGATTTTTTTTTTTAAATTGTAAAAATAACATGATGGACCACAAAAAACCTTCTAGTGTAAATTCAAAACTTCAGATACCTGCAGAAGGTCCTCTGGAAATCTGAAAGATACTCTCCCAAAACAACAAAAACAATAATCAAATCTCTAGTTCACAATTTGTTAAAAAAGGGGAAGAATTGCAGAACAAAAATATGCCCTCATGCTTACCACATTTGACAAGTTTGACAGTTTCTTAAAAATTACTTCAGAGGCACCTTTGAATTGTACAACTCCTTTACAGCTACTGACTGCATGGTTAGTCATTTGTCATATGAGAGTATTTACTTTTGCCCTGAATCAGTTACAGGAGTGAAATTAAGATATTATCTCTTAGAAAACACTAAAACAATGTAGGTAGATGAGTGTGGTCCGTATGCGTTGTTATTTATTTACGACTTGTATTTAGTATTAACTGTCTAATTAACCATCAAGATCTTCTAAAGAAACTCATCAGAAGAGCTCAATAAGAAGATGACTACAGTTACCAGCTAATAGAGGGCTCCTTCATTCCCTGAAGATAGCAAAGCACTGCTCAACCGTGCTGCAGGAAAGGAATGGTTCACTGCAACTTTTCCAGTCGGGACAGTAAGCACTCTGCAAAGCAATTCCTACTGGATTTAATAGTGGTGACTGAAGAGGTTGCTGGTCCTCCCATCCTATTCCCACACCACTCCACTGCCACAGTTAAATCTGATGAGTTAGTGACTCCAAGTTCCCCCACCTCAGCTCACGGCTGCCTCAATACCAAATAAAACCTGAAGGTGAATCACACTGCCCTCAAGCTGGGAGCTGCAGTGGCTGGGGAGTAGGCACACTACTTTTTGCTATTTTTACCTCAAGGATATGAAATTCCAACAGAGGCAGGGCAAAGTAGATGGCAGTAACTTCTTAAGCTGCCTCAGCCTGAATTAATGGAGCTCTTCAATCACAGTCCACAGAGCAAACCCCAGCCTAGTTCCCCATCTGCTCCATATAAGCCACTCACAATAGGATTTGCTAAAGTATATTGGGATTTGCTTTCTTTTGTTAGCCAAATCACCGACAAATATCTGGAATCAAACTTTTTATAACTCAATTTCACCAAGCAGATGAAACTTCGTGGACAGACAGATCTGCTCAGTAAAGCAGCAACGTGGATGGCTTTGGATCTTGGGCAAATTTGCAGAACCATCAGAATGAAATCTGATTGAAAGAACTTTGTGTGTATTTTGTAACTGTACTCTTGAATTTTAGAGCTACTATTTTTAGGCCTCACAGACTGTCATCTTGCAGGGCCAGTAATCTAGAGAAAAACTTGGTATTTTGGAATGAGTGCTCTTCCACTTGGGATTTATGCAGATTGTCTCAAAAGTCCTAACACAACTGGCACCTGTTCAAGTGTCTCTAGCAACAGCTGCTCCCTGGCAGTCATCTGCAAAATCTCCCTAGCATTTTCTTTCTTACCATCCAGAACAACACATTATTTCACTGTATTCAGACTTTAAGCCTGCATGTTAGGTAAAATTGCTACAAGGTCCTCCTGCTGCTTCGAAAATCTCTGGCAGCAGCCTTTTGCTGGATGCTGATTTACTGTGTTTGGTATCTGGCATTTCTGCATAGTTTCCATCATCTGGAAGTTCAAAACATGGTTAACAGGCGGGATGGCTAACACAGGCTATGCTGCTCTCCTAATGTCAGAGTGCACACTGCTTTCATCCCTCTGCCCAAGAGTGGAAAGGTTAATGCTGCTCCCAGTTTTTACCTGACTTCTTTCTACTCCATAAGCTTTGGAAAAAAAACCTGTTCCAAACTACTTTCCTGTTTTACTGTTCATTCAGAATCATGATGCTTTTTTTCTGGATGGATGTTTCTTCTGCATGTTACTGGATGGATATTTCTCCTATTTCCACTGTATGGTACAGAAAAAATCATTCCTGCCTACCTGATGTTCCAAATAACTGATGTGGGCTCTACATTAACCTTTGCAGCTAAAACTGTCTAAACTATTTAAGGATTAATAAGGAAGTTTCTTCTTTCATGGATGAATCTGAGGTTTCTGCTTTTAGACTCCAGCTCCAGAAAAAAGCACAGCTTGCTGTTCCTTTATAGTTATTTACTTCATTTCACTTGAGGCACTTTTGTGAGGAGCACTTCAGTATGAGTTAGGATCTTCAAAGCTAATTTACAGGTGCCACTGACAAGAACACTAAAAGATGGACAACTGCAATACGCCATGACACTCCAAGTAAATGGAATTACATTAGGTAAGGATAGTGCCATTTCAGCTCTGGAACAGGAGCTTGTTCTTTGGGAAAGTGTATCTGATCTCTAATACACTAGAAGCAAATCAGGAGCAATGTCAGGACATGGGATGGAATGGATTTACATCAGTGACAGAGGAGAAGATGACTGGTTTTATAGAACGTGCTTTAAAAATTGAAGTAACCTCTAGGTCTCCTCTCCCCAGTCCTGAGCCCTTACCCCCCAGGGTATAATTCAAGGGGAAAACAAACAAACCAAAACTGCGACTCGCACCTGCACCTTTTGTTTTTCCAAAGATTTTGTTCTGGTCTTAACACATAGTTTATTTTCACACTAAGGTCAGCAAACAGATAGCCAAGCATCTTCTGTATTTCTTTGAAATCTCCTTTGTTTTCTTCATAGGTGAATACAGGATAGTCTGTCCTTACAAAGACTGCCCAAAATCTGTACTTAGGCTGTGACTAAGTATTGCTTTGGGTCATGCAAGCCCCAAATTCAGTAAAGCAGTTAAATTTATATTTTGGTTTTTACTGCTGAGCTAAAAACTCACCTATACATATTGGTCTCACTGAAATCAGATGGATTTAAACACATACTTACTTTTACACAAGAGAGACAGATTTAAGCATTATGTTCAATAGTTCTTTGGAGATGGGACTTAAGCAAGTCAAGACAAGTAACATATTAAATCAATAAGTATTGCTCTCTGCTTCTGTGATAGCACAATAATTAAGATGTGGCTGCAGAAGTGGAAAATCATACTCTGTACCCCACAAAATGATAAGTTAATGTGGAAAATCATACTCTGTACCCCACAAAATGATAAGTTAATGTGGAAAATCATACTCTGTACCCCACAAAATGGTAAGTTAATGCGGAAAATCATACTCTGTACCCCACAAAAATATAAGTTAATGTAATTGAGGTACTTCAGACATATTGTTGGTTGTACTGTGCTCCTGACCCTCTCTTTTGGGATTATTTTGTCTCATTTACTTCACCAGGAACAGGCGAGTCCCAATTTCCGCATGAAGAATTGTTCCCGCGATTGTGAGAGAACAGATTTTCAAGTTCGGATAAGGTAAAATTAATGTGCCAAAATGCAGGTAACTCACCTGAGGATGAGCCCCCTCAGACTACTGTCATAAATCATCATTACTTCAGTCCCTACTCCAGACATTGGAAGAGTCTGTCGTTTAAGCCATTGTCTGAAACACAATTTTGGTGACTGTAAAATCTCGTCTGATCCACAAGTATAAATCCAAATTAGCCACAGTGACTGACAGTTCTATTGTTCTCAAAATCCTTTATATGTCTCAGAAAAGTTGATGTATGTAGAATTTACCATCAGAAATAATATCTTTAAAAAAAATTAAAATCTCATTGCAGATGGATACAAGGAAATGACTTTCAAATTATTTTAGGAAAGCTCTTTTGCATTTACTAAAGCAATAAATTTTAATACTCACATCTCAGGCTCGAAAGCCCAGAAATAGCTCTTTAGCAAGGTAGAGAGTAGCAAGTGGAGATCAAGTAATAGACACATTGATAACCTAATTTTGTGATGATCATCACATGATGATCTCCATATACATGTATATATATACTTAGATTTTTACTTACATTATTTTATCTTTATAGTGTATTTACTATATGAGGACATAAAAAATACATACATGAATTATTCATAACACTATTAAAATTGAACTAGGGTGTGCATCAAATTAATGGAGTTTCCAATTATACAAATCTTAGTACTTCTTCAAAAAAAGTAGCAAAAAAGAATTACCATTTCCTTTTATTCTTATGATTTAAATTAAAAATATACTGAACTATACCTTAATCAAAACACAAAAAAGCACCAGTTTACCTGGTAAAATATAAAATATTTTATTTTATAAAAATACTGGTCTCTGCTTTGCTCCTCAGACTTATTACTGCAATTCTCTTGCAGTTCGGTTAAATGTCAATGCTCCAATTACTTTAATAGTCAAACTGTGTGCTATTTTCACCACAGAGTCATTCAGGCTTGTCATGTTTGACAAATCCAGTAATTGAGATGAACTCTTGGAGAATACTGACATGTAACCAGTCATTTCCTACTGCAGAACATTGACCTCTGCAGCACAAATCACAGAGGATTTATTCAGCAGGTTGAAAAAACAAACAGGCTTGTTAAGTTTAAGATCATAATTTCATACATCTCCATTCATTTCCTTGTTTATTCACTTTCTGTTCCACTGGGGTGGGAATTAAAACATTAGGGGCACTTTCAATAAGCACAAAAAAAGGACTACATCAAATATTCTGAAAAACTATTGTGAATTAAAAATGGCCTAGTAGATTATTAGAGGCTGAGTGTGCTGTCAAACAGCCTCAAATCCCCCCTTCAGCGCTCCCTGCCCCCAAGCAGCTGCACCCCACCCCAGCTTCAACTCATTAACAGAAGAAAGTATTATACTAATTACATAAAGTATTTATCAACATTGATCATTTCAGTCGTTCCAGTACATTAACCCTTGCTGGGGATTTTTTATTTTTACTGTACCCCCTCCATGAGGTCCTGCAGCTGGTGTGTAACAATGCATCGGAACCTCAGGACTCTCTTGATTCACCTTGGATTCACTGAACCAAGCACAAGCAGAGCAAAACCTACCAAGTGTGTACTTGCTGGGCTGGCAGGTCCTTGGGTGATGCCCCTGAGACAACCATCAGTGTTTGACAGGTCTGAACAGTGACAAGCCCATCACATTTGTATTGAAAAACAAGTATTTTGCAATGATAGCTTGTTGCAAAGGTAAAATGCAACAAAGGTCTGGGATGAGGATGCAACCTAGCTCAAAAGCAATTCTGAAGCTTCCCTGTGATCTACATCAACTGGGGACCTGATGCTACTTTTGTTATGAAAGACACTACAGACCTTAGCACCAGAATTCAGCCCTTCTTTGAATGAATATCACGAAATTAACTTCCCCTCAAAGCATTATAACCCCAAAAAGAAAGAATTGTGATCAGAAGTAAACAATGGATAGAAATATAAGAAGAAATAATTGACACAGACAATACCAGCTTTTAAGAAATGACCTTTGCAGTTGCCAAAATTAAATATCCCTTTGAATGCTTCCGACTGCCTTCATCAGAGACAGTGGCTGGTCTAGGACGCACGTTACCAAACCAGTCTTGTAAGAAACCTTGCTTCATGTCCCCTCTCCCAAAGACTTTTTGCTTGATCTTTGTCAAGTGAATTCATTTATCTATTTTAAAAGCTGATGGATTGCTCTTCCCTGGAGTCTTCAAAAGAAATGTTTTAACTATCACAGGTCACTTAGCTTCTGCAGGGGATAAAGACCTCTTACATTCTAAAGACAGCATGTCCATATAATTTTTTAATACATTCTAATTCATAAGCAAGTGTATGACAAACACTAAGATGAAAGGACATCACAAAACATCTGAGAAGGCAGAACTAAGAGTAAAAAAAAAAAAACCTTAATAGGAAAAGAAAAGCTAGAAATTACTTGTGTAAAATTCTATTTTCAGGAAAAAGAAAGAGTTCAAAATCCCAATAAAAGGGGAAAGTGAATAACTAAGCAGTTCTATTCTGATTAAATTACTATACATTTGTTTCCCTACTGTTTCTTTGCAGTATAACTTTTTCCATTAGGTGTCCAGTGCCCACCTGAGAGATAGAAACTGGGAATCTATTATGAGGCTACGTGGAGCACCTGGTAGTGCACAAAGCCTTGTCCCTCTCAGTGTTGAGGTGATGTAACCCACATCAAAGGAAGGCAGTTAACTGTCCCTTCAGCTGGACATTGCGGATTCCAGCCTTTTGCACGGGAACACGCAAGATCTTCATGGGAGAAGGTGGTTAGTTACTCACACATCGTACATCCAAACAGAAATCAGCCTGTGGAACAGCGCACAGCTGACTGAAGCAATTCAGTGCATTTGCCTCGAGGAGTCTGACTCCAAGAGCAATAGGAGGACTAGCTCTCCATACCAGGCCTTTCCAGCTCCGCAGTCCTCGCCGTCTCCCCTGGTCACGCACACTGTGTCCATCTTTACCCAGGAGTGCATTTGCCGAGATCATGAATTAACTTTCTGTCTCTTCGCTTGACACAAATCCAGTTGAGCCTTGTAACAAAGAACAATCAGCACCATGAAGATCACAGGGAAGACCAGGTGCTCTCCCAAGGTACTGCGAGCTGGATAGCAGCATTCCCTGAAGGCACCACAGTCTCTTGCACGATCAGCATGCGACTGCAGCTGCCAAAGGGGTTTCACCTAAGTGTCAAAGCACTACAGTGTCCTGGTCCACAGAGCACCTGTAGGCACCACCACAGTGCAGAAGACAACTCTCTGAACTTAGCTACGAGCACTTATGGATAATGTGCATTAGGAGGCAGGAGGGTTGCTGCTTCTCCAAGGCAGAGCCACAAAGCCATAAGAACAGCACGTGTGCAACACAGTGGTCAGTGCGCTGCCCTCCTCTCCACCATACAAAAGCTCCCCACCCACCTTACAAACCAAGGGAAAACAGGTCATGTCCCATCTGCCAATGCATGCTGGGCACTTACGTCCTTTTAGATCAATTTACTTCCTCCTTCCTCATCCACCTGCTGGTACATGATCATATTACATCGCTATTCCAGACAACCTCACACCTCATGCCCCTGAGCAGACGAAGCTTTTCCTTCCAGAGACACCAGCCTAGCCACTCATGTTCCATGGCTTCACCACCTCCAACAATACTGGGGCTCTGGCAGAAATCACTTGCCTTTCTGTCAATGCCAACATGCCAACTGAGCACACCAAAGACTGGAAGTCTGCATTAGCCTGCAGGCAGAGCTTGAGATGTTGGTTATTGTACATGAAGCTATAAATAGGCATCAGACAACTTGTCAGCCCAGCTTTTGGAAATGGGGGAAAAGGTATTCTGTCACAAGAGGCAGTAAATCCAAATCTCACTCCCCTTCCTTCTCCAGTAACTTTGAGCCTGGTCTGATGCATTCAGGTGACTGTCCCTCTTCCCGCACCTTTCTGCCATATCTACAGAGTAGATTCTCACTGTTGTGCAAAAAAACCAGGATTGCAACTCCCACACTTTTCATCAGGGCAACAACTGTAGACCACAACAGGGAGCAAATTTTTCAAGCCAACTGGAACATGATGACCTTCAGGGTATGATTAAGGAAAGCTGATCCTTCTGACAGCAGGGCTACACTGGATGCCCTTTTGAAGAGCCTTGTAGCACTCTTTCCTATGACTCTGCTTGCAAAGCCTCATTTATTCGACAGCATTTGTGGCAAAGACAGAGCTTGCATTCCTAGGTATTACACTCAGTATTACTGGCCTGTTAATTTGTTATTTACATAAGGTTATCTGTCTCATGTGGTCACTAACATACAATTCAGATTATTTTCCAAGGCTATTTAAAATTTGATTCATGGGTAAGCAGGGCCAAAAAGTGACACTTATTAGCTGATGACTGATAAACGAGGAAGTGTCTGAGACATGCCTTCCAACATTTCACTTATGTTGCCATACAAAGCAACCTACTGTACAGAATATGGTTGCTAGTGATTATATAAAAAACATGCTATGGAAATCTCCAGACTTAAATGATTTTTTTTTCTGCATAAACATCTGCTGCCTCATGAAGTTTATTTTTTTTTTTAATACTCAGTATTTCTCAAGGAACATTTTAAGGCCTCAAAGATGGTCAAACCCAGTTTTTGCTGACTGATTCAAAATCAGCCATATCTCTTCTGACAGTCTGAAAACAGATTATAACATCCTGTTTGGCTTTTTTTGAGGCCACATCCTTCTCTACAATCTAAGTCCCAGTGAATCAGATGTTTGAGCACCTAGTGTGAAAAAAAGACTTTGCTCTTGCAAAAAGAGGCAACAGTGAGGGAGGAGTAAAAGGGCAGAAAGAAAGCATTATTTAGGATTTAAAATTGGGAAGGCAAGTGACTCAGAGAAGCAAAAATGCACAGGAATTAACTAGGAGGGTTGTGGTTTATACCTTCCAAAGCTGCCACTTTGCAGGGTGGCCTGCATGACAGGCAGGTAGGTTTGTTGAATTTCAGAAGACTCCAAGATGGAAGGAGAAGAAAGTATTACTTGCAATATATGTTTAGGGATATCATTTTAATGCTGTAACTCTCTGGGGGCAAATATGGGACAGATATCTTGCTATTTGGTGGAAGAAAAAAGACTCTATTAGGAGTATTTGCCCAAAGATGTAACAATTTAAGGAAGTATCAACAGCCTTACATCAATAATTAGATCAACAAGGGGCAGGGAAAGGCAAGTTTATTTATAGACAAGAAAACAAATGCATGTTGTGTGCTATTGATCATATTCAAATGTTTAACTACTCTGTATTTAAAATGTAATTTTTTCTCAGTAACAAAATTAACAAACACTCCTTTTCTTTAAAAAAAATGATTTTTCAGAATATTTTAGGTCAAGTCACAGGTTTTGGTTTTCTTTTATTCACAGATAGTTGACTCTATGCTGGCTTATAAAAAAAAATTAAAAATACTCTAACATATTCTAAATGGAATGGTTACATCTATAAAGCATATAATAAATTTGTGTTAATAATGCCTAATAAAGGACTTATTAACACATCTGGAATCGAAAGCCATAGGGCCTAATGTTCCCTGAACGATAATCTATTCCTTTAAAATCACAGTAACCATTCCAGTCTCAGAAAGAATTAGTTTTCATTATCTTGTGAATACATTTGTTCATGTTAATATAAGTGATCTTTAACATTCCTTTTACATTTACATTGCCAACAACTGTACTAAGTTCTTTACAGAACAGAAGAAATCCTTGCCTTGGCAGGCTGATGGATTTCAGGGAGAAGAGTGAGAGCGGAAAGACAGCAGGAACACTGCACACACACTACTGAACACATCTGTGTGCAATGCCATTACAAGAGTGTGTTCTCCTGAAGTGCCACTCGCAGCCTCACAGGGAGGAAGGTCTGCTCACACCAGGCTGAAGCCCACAAGTTACAGGTAAAAGGGAAGATCCTTTAGGGTTGGTCCTAATAGGATATAAAGGGCTCCATGAGTGACTATCTCCTCCCATGAGCATGGAAAACTGAGATGAAACACTCTCATTTACTCATAACGCTGCTTTCACAAACTTAGGGATGTAGAGGGTAATAAAAGAACATTAAAGTGGTCAGTAAATGAGATCTTTTAATCATATTTGCTTTATGTGGCTCTGGTAGCTATGATGCTTTTGGCAAAATCTTGTTTGAGTTTCTAGAGCATAATACCAAAGCCCAGACTAAGATTTTTCATTTATTCTGAGAATTTATACCATTTGGGCCATTCTAAGACAACACATCCTATGGCACTTTTTAGCCATAAAGTTTGTGATTATCATACAGAATTTTTAACATATAAATATGCATAGATAATTTTAACATGCAATCTATTTTTATAAGTATACTTGTATATAATTTATATAGTATGTAATATATTTAACATACATTTATACAGTATGCCTTACTATGCCCTTTTCCCTCAGTACATTGCAAAACTCTTTGTACTGGCTAAACAACAAGAAAGAGTAGAAAATGTTATTTATTTACTATGCATCTTGGGCCTGCTGCGTAACTACTTTTTTTCCCCTTTTACATGTATTTAATTAAAATGAGAGTGCCACACAATTCTAAAAGTGGAAAATCTGAACAATGAACTGTACAAATAGGTGTACTGTACCATGATAATGTAACACCTAACCTCAAGATCAGAAAAGCATTTTACAGATTTGATCTGCATATTTATCTGTTGCCCTTTAAATCTGGAAAAGTGGAGTAGCTGTTTAAAATATGCTGTTAATTGTTCTCAAACATCTGTTGAATAACTCTTGAGAAAATATGAAATTAAAAGGGTACCTTTAATGGATGGTTTCTTTTTTATATCTCCCTCGTATACCCATTCATAAGTGTATATTACAAATGTCAACCCCTAAAAACTAATAGGAAACTTCAAATTACTTTGAGAAGAAACTGAATTTATATTACTAAAGGCACAAACTTGCAGATACTGCCTACACTGAAAATGAAGCTAACACAAAAGAGTTATTCTCCAAATGAGAAGGAAAAAAAAGAAAAGATTCTTCACAAAATAACCATAAATAATAAGGTGCAAAAAACATACACACACACATACAGACAGAGGAAGCCTGTGTATAGCAAGAAATTATTTAGACTTATGTTTCTGGTTGGTTTTCATCCCACCAGAATCTTATCAACAAAATTATAACCATGTATTACAGACTGCCTACTTACTGTTAACACACACATAATCCTGCCAAGGCCAGCTCTACAGCAAACATTATCAGTGTGTAAACCATAAATGAACAAAATTACCATCTGCACACTGAAGAACAGAAATTGCAAACATAATTATATCTCTTACATGCAGTAAGTACACAGTTGTTTAAAATTTGGACTTACAACCTGTTTTTCAAATAATTGCTTCAGTCTGTTTCCAAGTCACCAAGCTAATGGCTGTAATAAGTAGCTATACCTCTTAATCAGAGAATGTCACAATAAGCATAGTGCATCTATCTATCTAAGCTTTTTTTGCCATGTTATTATGGTTTATGAGCAGTTTTACCACCCATATGTTATGCTGTCATGTTCTTCTAAAAGCTGGTTATTAGGATTAAATGGAGAACGTGAAACATGAATGCCTGTATAAATTGCAGAGATGAATGCTGCTAAAAGCAAGGTGTCCTAGGTCAGAGGAAGACATGTCATATGTTGCAGGGCATGCCACTTATTGCAGCAGGAAACCCACACAATTTGCTTGGACTCTGTCAGGCTTTCTGACTCATTGCCACAGTTTGGCTTCAAAACAACAGCTGATCCTCATTTGTTTCTACCCTAACATGTACCATGGCCCCAAACACTAGAATCAATCCTTCTTCTCACCAATTTTAAAGCCAGATGCTGTAATGACTGTGTAATTCATCCCATTAAGACCACCATACCTCATGAAAAATTATCGATATCCCTCTCTGACCTTAACAATACATAAAAATTCAGAGGACTACTTTCATTAGAACAAAAAGTTCACATTGAAATCAGACATCCTTAGATGCAGACACCTTCAAGTTTGGTACAAAATACAAGAGATCCACAATAGGGTATAACTAGAAAACAAAAGAAAACCCAAAATCCACAAAGAACCGTGGATGTGCAACAGACAATGAATTATGAGTTGCATAAGAACCAATACTGTAAGGCTGTTTGGGGTGATGGAGGGACAATTCTCATTCTGTGACATTTTAGCTGAAGAAAACAGGAAGCAATTACTGTGCTCTGCTCAGCTCTGAGGAGGCCACATTTGATGTTTTGGTGCATTGCACTTGCAGGAAGTGAGGAGAAACTGGAGAGAATCTATAAGAAAGCAACATATTTAAGAGAGTTCCTGAGGGTCTGATCAGGAAGGAGAGACTGAAAGGTGGAGTTTCTTTGTCTTAGTAAAGGATTAGAGCTTTCCGAGAGAAAAAGGTTTTTAAAAATTAGGACAGTGCTGGTTTTCTCCATATCTGGAGAAAAAAAATTCACCAATTTAACTTGCAATTGAAAAACAAAAAAAACCAAAAACCAGAAAAAAAAAAGAAAACCCAAGAAAAAGGAAAAAAAGAGAAAAAAGTAATGTTATAAATCTGATTAATAAGAGAGCAGACCTTCCAACTAAAAGGATCACAAAGCAGAGAAACAGACTACTGCATGCAATCCACTTCACTGCAGATTTTAAGGAAGGAATTCTGTAAGAGATAAAGTAGCCATAAATAATTCATCCTAGCAGAACTAGATGACCTTTAGAGATCCCTTCCAGCAGAGGCACTGTAAGAACCATGGCGGTCCACAAGGCAGATGAGCTGCTCTTCTCCTGCAGCATGGCTTTCCATCCCAGATGAAGAAGAAGGGCTGGTAAGGCTTGCTGCTCCCATCTAAGGGCCTGGAGGAGTCACTCTCACAACTTCTCTACCCTTTGCATTTCTGAGACTGACAAGATAGACTGGCCTAACAGAGCTGAATGACAGAATTTCCCTTTTCCTGCATGCAGCAGGAGTCAAACAATGTAATTTCTTCAGAAGTCCCTCTGTAAGCACATCATCCAAAACCCATCTGCTGTTTCCTAGAGCTGCCTTCCTGTAGCCCTCCTGATCCTCCCTTGTGCCTTTGCTGTGACCCTCTGCCATGGCCTCCCAAGCCTTCTCAAATCTTTGCATGGACAACAGCTCCCTTTGGACTGTGGGGAGCAATCTCCAGCTCGTGTGGGAACCAGGCTACACAGAGGAGCTAAATGACCTCTGGATGCCTATCGTGACAGCAAGACTGAGATCCACCCATGGTACACTATGGTGTATTTATCAGTAAAACACAAGCTAAGACACTTCTGTGACATCTTTTGCTACATCACTAGAATGGCAATGTCATAAATGGAAGTTCACTGACTTCTCCAGGGTGAACTCTACTCTGTTCCCAAATTTTACTATCCTTTCTTTCAGACATACACATCTTTAAATGTCTCTTCTGCTACTGTAGGAGGAAGGATTCCTTCAAAAGAACATAAAGGCTATAAATTGAGAAGAGACTTTTTTTTTTTTTGGTAGCTGCCTCTCAGATTCTGGAAAAGGCCTTTGGCCAAAACTGGCCATGTCATGTCCAGTTCCAGGGAGTTTTAATTCTGAACATGATGGACAACCCTGTACAGAGGCAATGTGGCAATGTGTAGACAAAGAGCATCCATACCAGTCTTTTGGTGACCTTATGTGCTGAATGAGCCCACAGCTGGCTGCAGGAGTAAATGGGATGCCAGCTGATGATGCACAGCACCGGCGCTGTGTGCTCCCAGTGCTGCACCTACTAATGAGCTAGGCTGCTGTGCTCTGTGGTAGCTCAAGTTTCTATGGAGCTTTTATCTTCAGCTTCAGTGAGTTACAATAACCTAGCCTGGTTGTGCAGAACCTGTTCATCACTACCGCTAGATCGACGCCAAAGAAAAGGGAGCATAGTTTCTTGTACAGCCAGAAGTAGAATAATTAATTTCTGACTATTTCTGGCATCTGGGTGTTGGAGTACCAGCTAGAATAGAATGCTGCACAGAACTAATAATGCTTTGAAAAAGGAAGGTCAAGTGCTTTCCCAGAGAAAAGGGGTCAGTGCCTCTTCTACTTCCACCAAATCACTCACACTAGATACAGTGCTGTGCTGTGACTTGGATACACCGCAAGCCAGCCACTCTTGCTGAGTAATTTAACGGGATATTGTCATCTACACGTCAAAACCAGCAGGAAGATCAAGTATGGATGTTAATATGATTTAAAATGTACTTTGCAGTAGCAACAGCTAGAGACACAATTAGGTCCCTGTCTCTGCTAGTCAAGGAACTATAATGGAAGATTAGTATAAGTAATTACATTACACTGGTCAAAATAAAAGAGCTAAGCACTGCATTTTCTTTCGTGTCTGTATTCATTTGCCTGCTTGAAGTGGCAGTTCCTTAATGCCTTAGCTGTGATAATACCCTGTGGAAGCTTTATTGCAGGTACCTTTACCATTTTGTTCACTTCTTATGAAACTAAACTAAATAATGGCAGGACAAAATGGTACTTTGCAACATATGCTGGAATAAACACTTCTCTGATACACAACAGCCAAACATTATGATGGAGATGTATGAGAGCACCAGCAATCTTCAGCACCTGCTGGTAGCTAAGTACCACCTTGTAGTGACATGACAGCCTAAAATGTTCAATATAAACCATCTTGGCTGTGGGGAAAAAGAGAAGTCCCATCCCAGAAAATTAATCCTTAAAGTGGTAAACCCCCCATATTTTTCCAATTTCCAGTGTTCCTCTGAAACAGCCTGCCTTGTTAGTGTGTACTAAAGCAAATAGAGGTTTAGCATCAGCCAGAGGTAGCTGCTGGCTGTTCATCCCAGCTGGAGGGGAGGGAGGTAAGGACTGGCTTTTCCCAATGACAGAATCTAGAATATGGGCTGCAGAGGGGCATATGCTCACAGTATTAACAACAAAACAGGATTGCCAGGATGCTTTCCCCTCTGATGTAAGGCAGTGAAAAAGAGTTGTACATAAAGTAGGACAAACATCTGACCATCCATGGAAACTCCAAGACCTGTAGTACTTTCTGCAACAAATAATCCCCTGTACTGCAAGGACCTCGAGTCAGTGTATGTGACTGAGGTGCACACAGTACTCACACAGCCAGACATGGTCAGAGCATGAGAACTTCTATCCTGAGCAATGTGCCAGAGGGCGCCTCTCTGCCTTACTCATTCAGGCCTTTCTGGGATAAATTTGGCTCACAATGCCATTTTGCATTCAGAGAGGACACAGAACCTTTTGATTTCTCCCCCTGCTGTGGCCTCCTGCTTTCTGTTACCAGCTGTAATTGCAGTGCTGGTAGGAAGCCACGGGCAGGCTGGCAGGGTAGTGCCCAGCACAACCTGGCTGGACAAAGGTGAGCCAATACAGGACCCATTCCCACTCCAGTGAAGCAGCAACTGTGACTTTCAGCCATATGCAAGCACAGCCATCAACACAGAAGTCCCCAAGCAGCAACTCACATTTTAGAGATCCCAGGCATGTCAGGAGAGTACCTTTTTCTACACTCTTTGGAGCTACAACACACAGTAGTGGGATGCAAACCTCATTCCTACGAATATCCTTCTACCCATTAAGGCTTATAAATGAGCTCAGCATAATCCAGTTCTACTGGTGATGGTCCACTGGGCATCACTTTTTTAAATGCTGCCAAAGATTAAGAGTTCAGGCTGGTTCCTCAGCCCATGAATTTCATGTAGCATTAGCAAGCAGTACTCAGTAAATCTTCAGCTGCTCCTATAAAATGAAATAAAATGACCAATAGGCACTATTTTTAACCACAAAACATCTTACTCATTATGCAAGATATGCTTCTGTCATTCTCTGAGGGAAAAATGCCTAATTACTTACATTATATCTCACTGGAAATACAACAAATAAAACAAGAAAGGCTGCTGAAGGATGAAAATAATGGCAACATGTGGTACAGGGGCTGACCTTAGGAGAGAAAGGTATTTATCCAGAAGATATGGAGATTTGAGAAAAGCACTGCCAATTAAGAAAACTGTCTGTCTCACATCAAGGAATACAGATTTACCTAAAAAATATTTGCCTAAGCTTAACCCATACTGTTCTGTTTGTGTGTGCAGGGCTGAAGAACAGTGGCATACAAGATGGATGAAATCCTGACTTCTCCCCCTCAATGTACTTTCTGCTGCTCTTTGGGACTACAGCTAAGTGCAATTCAGAAACGTATTTTTCTCAAAACTTTTAGTGGCTGTCACTTATGTCTGAACATATGGTCAGTTTGACAAAATCTTTAGCAGCCTTATGGCTTAATACCTGCATACATATTTATGCTGGTTTTACCTTAACAGGCAATGGTGTAAACCCCTATCTTTTTTCCTTTCTGCTGATTCCCTGTCACTTGCACACATTTACACAAAGAGGTACATGCTGAGAAAAAATAAGAGTAATAATAATAAGTAGTGACATTACATTTCTGCAAACACAATGGACAGCCATTTCTGAGGAAACCTCTATGTCCTCCTCCACACAAAACGTGTGAATGTCCAGAGCAGCTGCTGCTACTTACTGGTACTCTATAAAGCTGCACACCCATAAATGAGCTGGATGTGCTTGGCTGTCTATCAGACATGCATAAAGGTAGTGGTGTGGCACACATTAGAATTCATTACTGCACTTTCTGTGGTGCTGTTTCTTTTTTCCCCCAGAGGTATGTTCAGGCCGTATCAATGGCCTCCAGAAAGTGTAGATGATGCTGTGCACAGCCTGGAAATCCATTCACGGGGGAGAGTGACTTGGAAGATGCATTAGATGGCTGTACTTTCCGGGGCCACAGTTGTCATTTTTGTGGAGAGGCACCTGTTACATGAAAAGTATTTACCAGATTTGATAAAACGGGGTGTAAGTGGACATGAAGCCTTAAAAATCCATACTTAAAATTGAAAGAGCAAATGTTTAAAGGGCACCACAGCCATCATTCCTACACAAGCCGTACAGCACCGGGAAGAACACTGATGCACTAAGATCAGTGTGAAAGGTTCCTAGCAATGACTACCTGCTAAATACAATGTCATTAGAGAACAATTCCCTATGAATTAAATGCAAATACCTTGATATGTGACTGAGCACATTACATTGCATAGTATTAGCATATTAAGTACAATTTAAGCCCTATTCTCAAGCATCTGAATTTTTACCTAATGGCAGTAGGGCAGAATACAGCATTTCCACACTAGGGGCAGGAAGGGGGCCTGGAAAACTTGGTGAGGCATGAAAAATTGAATTTCAGCAAGGCAATGGAAAGGACATTGTTGGGCAATTAGAGCGCCTCAGTGTTTGCCATCCGCAAAGGCTGCAATCATCCGCAGCGACAGCGTGGCGCACGGCTCCCCCAAGGCACGGCACTCCAGCTAAATCAATTTGTCAGGAGCAGGGCTGCTGCCTCCCTACTGCAGAGGAAGCCCACTGGAGCGGGGGACAGCTGGGGTGCACAGCTGTCTCTCTGCAGCAGATCAATTAGAACATCAAAATTCATCTGCTAATTAGCAAGCATGTACAGAGGGGAAAGAAACCTCCCTTAAATGAATCATTTCCATGTATTAATGAATTCAGTGACATCCCACATTCAGAGCCCAGCCCAACAAGAAGAGACACGGCCACAAGAAGCACCAGCTAGCACGACAAGACAATTTCATTATTGCAAAAGGTGATCCTGCTGCTGAGGTGAAAATAAAACTCCCTACAACTAAAAATTCGTACTTCCAATATCAGTGAAAGAAGTAGACCCACATCTAGGAGAGCTACTAACATCTGATCACATTGTAAACACTGATCACTGTGAGACTGCATTGAGAGCAAATACAAGTGGGACCAGGAAAAATACAAATTACGGTCAGCCTGACATGCTGCTTGTTTTGGAACATGCTGAAAGTCCCTTGACTTCTGTGATTGAGAACTGGGCCTCAGGTCAGCAGTTTCTATCCTGATTTTTATTTATTTTTATATTCAACCTTTGTATTGTTATTAGAATGACACTTACTGTTTACTCACATGTTGCAATGTTGCTGAGGGTGTTTTGACAAGAGAACTTGGCCAAAGTCAGCTGATGCTCCAATGCTATTTCAAGGCTTAGCAGGACAAGGTCACTAATTTTTTTTTTTTTTCTGGATAGTTTTAGCTTTGGCACAGACAAGACAACACAAACCAATGGTAACATACTAAATTTTCCATCAGAGCTCAGAGTGTAGAGGTTAATTCTTGCACACAGAGCTCCCAAATCTAGCAGAAGCCAGGTACATTGACTGGCAAATCAAAAAATTGATTTATTCAGTTGGGAAGAGCCCCACTAACCTCCTTTGTTACTTCCAGTGCCTTGCCCATCACAGCCTAATTGCAACGGACTTGAGCAGCTCTTCTTTGGACACAAAGCACAAACCCTTTGTTCTTGGAAGTTTGTCTGAGAACAGCTGTACAATGCGTAGTACTGTTGGAAGTGCTCAAGGAAAAGCAAACAATGGTGCAGGGAGGACTAAGACAAAATGACCTCCCAGAAACAGCTGCATAGTAAAGGAAATTCTAAATCTGGTATCTGCAATAACCCTACTGCTCTTCTAAACTGACTCACTGAATTCAATACATTTTCCCAAGGAGTTGTCTTTTTTAAGGCTCTGTTTTCCTACAACTGTATGTTGTACATGTAGGAATCCACAACTGTAGATTTGATTATCAGGCCATTTGGCATCAGATAACCAACTCTAGATCATTATTTTGAAATAGACTGCTGTAACCCACAGCTGGATGAAGCCACAACACAGAATTCTTACCTGGAAACTATATTCTTTAACCTGACAAACAGGTGCTAAGTGCTTACCTTGTTCTCAGATCTCTAGTTTCTCACCAAGATCCTTCCCCTTTTATTCTTTTAAAGACACTCATTAAAACCAAAACTGTGTTAGATGGCTGAAAACACATAGCCACACAAGAACATCGTACGTAAGGCACTAAACTACCCATGGAATGTTATTGCCAGCTCTGCTGCAGTAAGACAAACTGCCAAAGAAAGCCACGTCCATTCTCATCTATTGAGGGAGGTCAGCTGAAATAAGTCACAGAGGAAGTCAACCAAGATAGTAAAGTGCCCCCACTTGCCTTACAATAATGAAGAGTGTGTATGAAAAATGTTTAATAATATGAGGAAGCTTTATCATCATCCTCACTTCCTTTCAAATCCTTCACTGGACTTTCATCTTGCACAATTTCCATTACTCCCAATGATGCTGCTAATGCATGAGCTAGAAGCGTGTGACCCACCAAGTATTACAGCTTTAAGCTGCCATTTAGTATCAAATTTCTTTCTTAAGTGAGGATTGCTGAATACGTGAAGCACAGAGCTATAATATATACCCCATTAAAAGCAGTCCAGAGAATGTGACATTCTTCTTATCATATTACCTCAGTTACTGACAGAATAATATAATTATGATTCACATTGGAGTGGCCTACAGAATGGATTTAATCAAATTTTAATATAAAATATGGCCACTTAGAGCATATTCCATTCAGTGGCTTGTTCAGTCAAGATGCTGGGTAGGGAGGGGAAGTGCAGTTATCGCTCCTAGTAACAGGACAACAATTGCTTTTAAGTCAAGTATGGCATCAGGATGTTTAAGCACACATTAGAGGATGCATTGGTGTCACTGCTATTGTGCTGTACTCTGTATACAATTCAGCATGGATGACTGCTGTGTCACTTTCAGTCCCTTAAGCTTACAACACAAAGACCTGAAAGAAATTGATATCTGAGTGTGTCTAGCAAGGAATAAGTAACTCATTCACTAAGAAAAATTCTTAAGCTTCCTACACTCATGCAGACCAAGTGGCAGGATTCTGTTCTGAAGGATATTAGTGCAAATTCAGAGCATAGTCATCAAAAGCACACCAATTCTGACTGATTTGGTATCTCCTGATTTGATTATAAACAGATGACTTAGAAATTCAGTGTGTTCCATTGATTAGATCTTCAGTAACTCCAAATGCAAGGAGATACTGTGATAAGTGTGCAAAATTCTTATCCCATGGATAGTTTTTCAGAGAATCCACTTGGGAACTGTGGTTTCAAGTGTTCAGACATAACACTAAATGCAGAAAAGACACAAAGGATACATGAGAGAAGAGGTACTAGATATGAAAGGCATTTTGCATGAATTTAGGCTCATTCTCCTATCTTCTGTAGCACAGAAACTCAGGTTGGCTGCTCTTCAGTTTTAAAGCTCTAGCAAGGCACTCACACTCTGCTAACAGGAAGAGCTTTGCTAAGCTAAAATTCAGTGCCAGCTACCTTTTAGTTTATTGCATCTAAGGGTCCACCCATGCACTTTACTACTATTCACATTTTATCCATTTGACTACGATATCCTAGCTGTTTTGTGAGTTTTTCTTCTTGAAGGTAGATTAAGCTCACAAATTCCCTGAATATCATTAATGGGTTTTGTTGTTTTATTTTGTTGGAGTTTGGCTTTTGGGATTTCTTTTTGTTGCTTTTTTTAAAAACCTCGGTCCATCTGCTAGTCTCCTAGGGCTCTCAGCACAACCCTCACTGCCTCAAAGCATCTGCTTCCTTTACTCTTTCCTTACAGTGTATCAAATTGCTCTTTTCCCTTTGCTTTCGTCTGTTAACTTCTTGTTGGTTTCGTAGCAGAAATCTGCTATTTCTGATCACCTTTGTTCATTCACAGAATTAGCCCACAGTTTGGGTGAGAGACACCTTAAAGACCATGTAGTTTCAATCCCCCTTCCATGGGCAGGGACAGCTTCCATAAACTAGAACAAAACTAGAACAGGTTTTTCAAAGCACTGTCCAGACTGGGATGAGGCATCCACAACCTCTCCGGGTAACCTGTTCCAGTGCCTCACCACCCTCCTGTAAAGAATTTTTTCCTTCCATTTAATCTTAACCTATCCTCCTTCATTTTAAGGCTGTTACCCCTTTTCCTATCACTACAGACCCTTGTGAGAAATCCCTCTCCAGCTCACTTGTAGTCCCTTTAGGTACTGGAAGGCCTATGTCTCCCCAGAGCCTTCTCTTTCCCAGCCTTCTCCATCTTCTGATCTCAGCCAAAACAGAGCATCTACCCCTCCTCCCTGTCATTACAAGACTCACTGATTTTCAGGTCATGAACCCTGATGTCTTTTTGCCTATTAGAAACTTACTCTTGCATTCATTTGCCCCCGTGGATGCGGCTGAAGATCATCCCTCTTTTCCACTTCTTTTACTCTGAACTCACTTGTTCTTCTGCCTCATTACAAAGTATGGGAACTGTCCAGATATCTCACTTCCCACAAGCATTTTTACAAATACTGTTTCGAACCCTCCATTACCATTTTGTAACCTCCAGCAGTCTGGCTTCTATTTCTTGTACAAATTCCTGTCTTCACTGAAGGCTTTACTATCTTCTTTTTGGTGAGATTTTTTTGGTGTGGTATTTTTGCTAGTTTTTACAGCTCTCAGTACACTCAGGATTTCAAGAATTGTTATCTTCTTGTGGTTATGATAGACCCTTCCTCAGATCTTTCACATTTCACTCCCTACCCCTACCTAAGGAGTGAAAGAGGCAGGCAGGTGCACAGGAAGGGACAGATTCAGCCACACCAAGTGCATGGGACAAAGTCCTTCATCCTGTCTAGGGGAGGAAAACATAGAAGGGAAAAAACAGAAAGGCAAAGATAAGAAAGATATGGAAATAAAGAAAAGGACAAAGAATCTAAGAAATTCAAGTACAGTTAGAAGACAAGAATAAAGGAATGAAAAGTGTATGCAGTAAAGGCTGAAACAGAAACAGAAAGAAAAATAGCAGGGGAAGTATTTGAAACTTAAAAGGATATTTAAAACCCCCTAAAATTAGGTAGGTAAGCTCAGTTACAATTTTAGGAAAAGAAATACAACTCCTTAATACAATGAAAATCACCTTGTCTTAGCAGGAGATATATAAAATTCAAAGTATTCCTGAAATTTTTACTAATCTTTATCTTATTCTTGAAAACATGGAGGGGATGGGTTTGGTTTGATCAGCTATTCCAAGTCAGTGGTGCAGCTCTACAACCATGGCAACAAGAGCTGACTTCCTGCTGCCAGGATCTCTTATGGGAGCTGCAAAGGCAGTGCAGCTCTGGGATCGTGATCGGCACCACGAGAAGCGCTCTGGTTTTAGAGCTCTGTTATAGCACAGCTACTTCTTGTGTTTGTTGCCATGCATGCCAGTCACAATAGGCCTCACTTGGTTTAGGATTATTTTCCAAGGAATTTCACTCGTAACAGCTTTTTAAATCTATCAGTGTAATACAATAAAAATAATTTTTTTCTCCTCAGAGCTAGACAAATAGCTAAGGAAAACCTGTTTTGTTTAAAAACATATACCTTACCTCCAAACAGAAGATTTTTTTTTCCAGGTTATTAAAAATAAACAAGAAATCCACTATATTTTAACTGAAGAGTGGCTCCAAAGACTAAGTCAAAAGTACTATAGATAACTTCAAACAAAATATAACCTACTGAACTGATGTCTACATAAAATCTATTTGATTACAATTATGCTCAATTGTTAATATATAAACATAAAATTTATAATGAAGACATTTTAATATGTAAACATACTATTTATAATGAAGACAGATCGTTAAATACGGTGATTGTTGTCAGAAATACTTCAACACACAACAGAAGTGTGTTATGCAAAATTAAATATTAGGTCATCTTCAAAGTTAATGCAGGATATCCCAATCTCAAGATCATTGTTTTCTCAGGTAGAAGACTGAGTTTTTGTTTTGCCTCCTAATTTACATGCTTTAGAATAATGTACAATATAACTATGGTACTTCCATCAGTTCCAGAAATATGCCCTTTCTGTACTACCTTTCCATTTGTCAAGGCCATGATGAATACAAAAATCAAAACTATCATAAATTATCACAATAAAGCCATTGAATACATCAGAGGTTGAGCAAAGAAAGATGCTGAAGTAATCTGTCTTGCCAAGTGGAATGACAGAAAAGGAGCAGTGCAGGGGGCAATGCTATGCAAAGAAGAGAAATCAATGGAAGCGTCTCTGTTTCCCTGACTGCTTGGTGTATTATCCTGCCCAGTTCTCTCTAGCAGGTTAATACTGAGCTGTCACAACCATGACAGCCTTGATGATTGTATTGACAAGAAATCATGATCTACAGCAGATCTGCTTTTACGGAATGGCCGGATAAGCCCTTCCATTAACAATACCAATCAGGTAAAGTATTCCTAATGGATGACCCTGCATCTGGTTAGAGTGAACTGCTCTGTATAGTATGTATATGCTGTGTTTTTCATCCAAGATCAAGATGTCACTGCTAAGAATTTATACACTAGGTTTGGTAAATTGTTTATCATTTCTCTCTACATCTGCTGCAACTTTGGCAAAAAGAGAGCTAGTTCTTTGTTCCTGTCATTAAATCAATTATTCTCATGCATTGCTAAAGGTTTCCATGACCCAAAAACAAACAAAGGACCAACATGTAAAGACTCATGAGGAATTAATTTATATATTCACATTTTGTAAAAGAGTAATCTATTAAAATGTGTCCT
This sequence comes from Dicaeum eximium, assembly GCA_013396995.1. Lineage (NCBI taxonomy): Eukaryota > Metazoa > Chordata > Aves > Passeriformes > Dicaeidae > Dicaeum > Dicaeum eximium. The sequence continues at coordinate 549,610 of VWZP01004356.1, forward strand.
GATAATCACACTTCTAGGTAAAACATATTATGAAACTAAAGGTATAACAGCCATTTGACAGGTAAGTTGCATAAAACCATAGTGCTCTGAGCCCCAATCTCTTCATGTAGCTATAAAATATTTAAAGTACACACTGTTTACAGGCAGTTAACAGATAGCAGTGATAAATCCCCTTTCAGGAAAAAAACCCTTGTTCTGTGAGATTTATGGAAATGAGAGAAATCTTAAGAGGTGCAACATCCATAAAATTTATTTGCCAAGAGATTCCCCACGCTCTTTTCCATGAAAAGAATGGCATCTGTGCCAAAATGAGGATAAAAGTGCTTTTCCCTCAGTCTTGTGATGGGTTTACCACCAGCTAAAGCTTTTACAGCAGTTGTCTTCAGTCAGTGAAAAATCTCCCTACTGGCAGCACAGATAACAGAACTTGCTTGGCTTTTTTCTCTTGCAGTGTAACATTGCAAAAAGAGAGCAAAACATCACCAATTTGCACCAGCATTATTTTATACCTATCTTGTGGAATCAGTCCAAAATTTATTATAGTCTGGACATCAACAAGAAATTGGAACTGAAGTCGTATTGTTTTGATCCTTCCCACTTTAGCATTTGTTTCATAGAAGTGTATCATGCTCTCTGAAGACTGTGGCTGGCTTTAAATTTAAAGCAAAATTTAGAGCTCTTCCAATGCGGCCCAGAAGACAGATTTTTTGCTTCAATATTGCAAGGTTTACAGTAGAGACCCAGGGGCATGTCTCTCTACAGGCGAACACAGAAATTAAAGCTGCAAACTGTTCAAAGGATTTATTCCATTTCAACTTACTGGCTTGTCTACGATCATTTCTTTATTTTTCCTCTAGATCAAACATCACTCGCTACTCTATTAGGTCGAACTACTAAGATACTCTTAAAAAGTCAAGTTACAGAAAAGCTAGCAGAATTCTTAAAACCCCATGGCTAAGCAAATCCCCAGTTAAAAGCTTCTTCTCTTTAATGAAGATGTTGAATACTGAGAGACAGTTTCTTACCAGCAAGGGACTTAGAAAGTCAAAAGCTTCCCTCCACCCATGGATCTCTTATTTTTTAGATGCAACTGTGATGTGTAACACACTTAGGAAACAACACAAACCACGTTCTAAACTTCCACTGCTTTGGTATTAAGAACTTGAGCTGCATGAACTGGGAAGAAAATGGGCTTTTAGAATATCAGTGATTTTCAAACACATTTTACTTTGGCCCCCGCAAAGTTCTGGAACCTAAATGACTTACACCCAGCAGTATGAGCAATGCTGGATATTGCAAGGCTAACTCAGAGAGCACACTTGGTTACTCACATATTGAACAAAGAAGCTAAATGACATTTTCCTATCAGGTTACTAATAATCTCTCTATAAAATAAGAACAGACAATGCAATTTCATCTCTTGGAAGTGGCTTTTGCCAACCTGCAAATCTCAATATTACTCTCAATCAATGCAAACCTTTTTCCAAGAGTTTTTCCCAAGGTTTTTTCAAGAGTTATCTCCCCGTCCCACCAAAACAATGCTGCGCCAAAGCTTTTACAAGGATTACTTGATTTTTTTTTTTAGGTGCAATAAGGTTTGGATGACCTTTCAGCTTTAATGCTTTGATCTAAATATTGTCACGCCCTACGTAACTTTGATGTGGTCTAGTGCCACACAGAAACAATGCCTGGGGTTATTCTGTGTATCTTTTTGCCAAATTACACTGCCTTCCACCTGTGGTTGGAAACAGGTGCCAAGTAACTGCAAGTGAACTCTCATATCTCTTCTCCATAATTCATCTATTTTTCTTTAAACTTCGACAGCTTTAAGCGTTACAGAATTCAGCTCTCCAGGACCATGCCAAAAATTACAATAAAACAGCTCTTAACCCAGCACAGTTCACTTGGCTCCTTTAAGGACAGATCCACACAGTATAAATGTTTGCCCTTAACTTTCTCTGGTACTTTTCAGCCTCAATGCACAACAGGAGGGTGGATAATTCAAGAAAGACTAGGATTTTGGTAGAAGGAGGAATTGAGCTGTCAATTTCTACAGTTTCCAAGGTTTTAAGCATTTTTTCCTCCCTAAAATATAAATAACAAAGCAACACACCTTTTACAAATAAACCAGGCTTGTCTAGCCTGCCTTTAGGAAGAGCATCAAAAAGCACAGACCGTAAGGAAGCCAGAGGGCAGCTGCAGCTCGGTGTCAGCTCAGCCATTCTTGCCTGGGTTTCTGCCTGAGCACTGAGCCCAGGAGGAGCATATGGCAAAGGACCAAGCAGTCCCAGGGGGACCAGGCTGGAGAGGACCAAGCAGGCCCAGACTTTTTACAGGGTGATGGGTGGAATCAGCTCCAACACACTGACTGCTGGAACCTTCCATGAGTGCTCTTCAAACCTAAGGTCATACATACAGAAAAGTATTTTTCACCTGTGTTTTGGGGGTCATATTGATGCTGTATATGCTTCTGTAGGGATAGGAAAGTGCACAGTTGAAGAAGTACCTCACATAACCTATAAGCATCTTCTGACCATTGCTCTAAGGCAGGTGCTTTCATTAAAGAGCTGAAAGCAGAATTTGCTTCAATAAATTCATGGGAGTAACTTGTCAGGAATCCCTCTGACTATTCTTCCCAATAATATGGCACCACAGTGTTACCTGGCTGCTGCTTCAGCTCTAATGTGTCTGTGATGTAACTGTGAGAAATTCTCAGCCTCAGTCATTCTGCTCTCCTGGCATCATAAGCATGTACCCCAGAGTTTAATTACTCAGCTAAAATGCCACTGTCACCCTATGCATATAATGTAAGAAAAAGGTGATTTTCACAAAGGAACTCATCTATTCATTTTCTTTCAGGGCCCTTCCTTTCCTTTAATTTGTTGCTCAGCTGTCCTTTTATTTCTATTAGACTTGCTGTGTTAGCAATTGCACAATTATTTGAGATTAGCATGGCTTTTTTCCCCCATTCCAGAAAAAATGAAAAAAAGATAGATTGCTGGTGGTGGTAGTGAAAGAATCTTTGGGAAAAGGGGAGAGTTTTGCTTTGAGGCTGGCAAGTTATTTAGATAACCTGGTGGCTTCAGGCCACCAACTATTACAAAATGACATTATATGGTTTCAGTAAAATAAAAGGAGGAAGGTCACCAATATCACAGCAGTGCTCCAGTAAAATGCAGTACAATTAAACCCCACGAGCTGCAGTGTCCCAACCTGCATTCAGAGTGGCCTGCAACACCTACAAGCCCCAGTCACCTGAACTGAAATAATGTTTTCCTGCTCAAGACTGCTGCCAAAGGCTATGATCAGACATCAGCACATTCCATGAAGATGACAGTTACTTGAGATGACAGCTACTCTGAGGAGAAACAAAGTCTGGGCTGAGGTCCACTCCAGGCAACCCCAGTGATTTCAGCGCATAATTCAGGTAACAGCAACCTCCTACAGGCTCCATTAAAAAAAAAAAAAAAAGCAGCAGGGAATCCCAAATCAGAAAAAACAATGCCACATCACTAAAAATACCATGTTCTGTCAGAAAGAAGCCAAATTCCACCCTAAACACTTTTTACAGCTAACCTCTTCCTATAAACATTCAAGCAAAAAATACCACATGTATATATAAAATAAAAGACTATGATATAAACATATACGAATGAGCTCTGACCTTCCTTCTGGCTTGTCCATATGACTAAAATAATGACATCTGCTTAAGGTCAGAGGTCTGGAATATTTGAATGCTGTGCCTGTAGCACATGCATTCCAAAGGCAAGCTACACTGTCATGGATAATTATGACATCTAGTGTAGACACATCTGTTCCATTTACAGTAGTAAATTTTGGGGTGTTTTTGAGGATAAATAGAAATAAACCTTGATCCCAGAACTATAAGACATCTTATTATAATGGGAGATCTCCTTGGCAAGACTGATCATTTAAAATTAAGTGTAAACCATGATTTTTTCAAAACCAATCGAACATTTCATTTGCATTTAAATTTGCAGTACACTGGATAATTGTACAAGCAGTCTAAGAAAGCTCCGTGCTGTTTCAACACCGAAAGATCTCATTAGAGAAGGACTGTAAGAAATGAAAGGCTATATTCTAGTTACAAATCATGTGATCCATTAGTAGGACAGGGGTAGGAGGGAAAGACATCAACCTAACCATAGAGAAATGTTCTGCTAACTCAGTCTCGCTGGTTTTCTGAAAACAAGGAAATATATTTTCAGGTCAGTGATTTTCAACTGTTTTCAATTCACAGATCCCTAAATATTTTCCAGCAGATATGTAGACCTTTGAATAGCAGCATTAAGCCCAAGGCAAAATACTTCCTTTTCATCTTTACCTGCCATGGGTTTCTGAGATATGGTTCGCAGACCATCGGCTGAAAAACATTTTTTAAAAGACATCTTTTTATCAGAATCTAGCTGTTTTGCTTAGAATACTGCTATCACAGCCTTCCTCAAAAGGAAGGGGAAAGAGGAGACACCCTACTCGTGTTCTGTAGGCAAGATTTCTTTGAACTGAAGTCGCAGATGCTCAGGTTTTCAGGTCTCTTTGCCATGGATGGGTTTAGGCACAAACTGCATTGCAAACCTCTGTGGGGTAGTTTATCAGCCTTCCACTGCTCAGGAAAGCACCCACATCTGTCTGCCCGAGACTGACCTTCAGCACATGAGACCTGCACCAGGTCTTGGTTCAGAGCCAGAATATCTGCACTTAATTTCCAGCACCAAGTGAAATACCAATACACACTGTGGGGCCCAGGGAGGCACATACCTGCTACTCTGGAGAAGTCCTGCGTGTCTGAGTGTCCTGAGTGCCACCTCCCTTTGCCCAAGAATTACCAGACATGGAACCAACCTATAGAACACTTATTTTTTATTTATTTTAGTTGCCTGCAGAATTCTCTCCTTCCCTCAGCTCCACTGGAGCCAGGGGAGGGCCTGCTGCTCTGACAGATGTATAGTCCTCTCCATATTTCCTTTGGGAGATCGCATGCAGCTATTTAGCAACAGATACGACTCACAAGAAGGGCCCTGCCAGGATTATGTGGTCTATGAGGGGACTCTCCTACACGACAGATACCTCCTCAGGCACTTGGAAACAAAAGCATCTTTCTGCCCACTAAGCATTGAAGTTCCTGGAGCATTTAGTTCAATTCATGTTTTGTACACACTTTGGTTTTGAAGACATGCACCCTACTACTCTTTATAGAGTGTTCTTGGTGGAGGCATTTTAAAGAAACAATCATTTGAACAAGGTTCTTCCTGGCTATGTACTTTCCTAATCCCTTTCCAAATTCTGACTAGAGGTTTGAGCTTCAGCTCTAAGTCAGGTGTTTATCATAGGCACATCATGGCTTCTGGTGATACACTGTACCACAGAGAGGAAAGGACAATACAGACACCATGCATGGGTGAAGGACCAACCTAGGTGATCATGCAGGCTCTTTACAATAACAGCAACCTCTCCTCTCAATATTTTCTACAGGAAATAATAATTTTAAAAATATTCAGAACAATGCTTATGTAAAGATAGTGTAATTTGACAGAAAACATGAAAAAACCTTGATAGGTTCATAGAATTACCAGAAAGAATTCTTATGTATTTATATGATGCAGGCAAGAATAATCTCATTTTTTTCCATGGTGGTTTTCATGTTAGTCATTCCCCCATCTACAGAGTTTTAACAGTTCTATCCCTTGCTAGCACACTGTGGAAATCCATTTCTTGGCAAATATAATCATCAAGGGGACAATTTCCCAGAGAAATATGGCTCACATCCAAGATTCTTTGTGAGGATCAAAAATGGGGGGAGAGGAATTCATGAGCACCAACCAGAAAAGTTGTATGCATCTACTCTTGCACTTGACCAAGAAAAATAAAATTGTTTTCTTTTAGTCTCTGTCTGACTGACTAACATTGTGGCTGAGTCAACACCTCTCATTTGCAACCGGGAGCAACCATGACATCAGAGACATCCAGATCAAGTACATGAAATAACACCAGAAATCTTCATTGAGAACAAAAGATGCAGAACAGAGACCACTTTTTTTTTCCCCAGCAAGTTATAACACCCTAAAACATCTAATGCTCATATTTGTATTACTATAAATCTGCAAAGAACTTAAATAAAAACTTGACTCTAGGAATCTGGTCTGGAGTGGCTTCAAAGAATAATTAACTACTTCAAAAAAATCCTTCTTATTTTTGGATGAAATAAAATGTATGATTTTCCTTTATGTGGCCATGAAAACTTATTGAGCATCTTTGTTACTTGAGACAATGGCAATTAGGCTGCTTAGCTAGAGAAAATCGAAAGTCATGTTAATAAAACTACTAAAAAAAATAAACAAAGGAAACATGCTGTTGAAACTTGCACTAAAATTTATTACCCTTGGTTCATAATAATAAAGTCAATTTGAAATATACAGGCTTGTGTTTGCAAAGAATACTGCCACACACAGAGTAAAATAACTCTGATCACACCAGAAAGGGCCTCCTTACCATTGGGGACTGCCTGATCAGTGGGTACAGAGGAGAAATGGAGAGTTAACCTACACACTTAGCCCTTGCAGCATTATGAACTAGTACACTTTCCACTGGTCCTAAACTGCGACTGTTTCACAGCACTTGGCACCTTAACTCTCCTGAGCTGATCACCTTTTTGATATCAAAAGTGCACAAACTGATTGTTAGTCTGATTTGTGTGGTACATTTTCTTCGGCAGACAAGGTAAAAAAAAAAAAGAAAAGAAAAAAGGAGGAGGGGGCTAAAAGGTGAGGGTGAGGGAGGGGAAAGAGAGCACAAGGAAAGAATAGAACAGTTCCTGCTTCTGTAAGCATTCCCTCTGCCATTCCAATTCAGAGACAGACTTTCTGACAAGCACCCTGGCAGTCATGTTCATTGCAAGCCAAAAGACAAAACAATTAAGGTGCAAGGATTACCCAGGCACAAAAAGCAGTCATGTTACAACAACTTTAAGTCCACAGTGGTGCTGTGCTATCAACTTCTGATGCCGTAACTCTTCAGAAAATCATCCCTTTCCAGCTCTGATTCCCTGTCAAAATGGATTAATGCACCGTCAGTAGGTCCCAGCTGCCTTACTCCCAGCCCAGCGCCAGCAACGTTTAGGGACTTCACGTCCCAAATGCAGCTGGGTCCCAGCTCAGCCTGGATGCATTCCTCAGCCTGTGAATGCAGGAGGCACGGCCTCAGCTGAGGGACCAGAAAGGGGAGCAGTACACGCAGCAGTCACTCATGTCCTGTGCTCACCTCATCTCTGGATCTTCTAATGGGTACAGACTTCCCCTTGCTCCCAAGGAAACTCTGTGACTAGGAGCCTGTTTTCCTATTCAACCTTGCAAGGGTAGCCCAGTACAATACAAGTGAACACTTACTACAAATTACTGCTCAGACCTTGAAAATCTGGTTTGTTTGCAAAGTAACACCCCCCAAAAAAACAACTGCTGACTCAGGAGCAGATATAGTTGCATTTCCAATGCCTGTGAGGTGAAGCTGGGGAACGGCCACTTCTGCTCATCCCAGAAGGTAGAGATACAAGACAACAACCAGTCCACGCAGCACAACTGCCTGCACTCAGCAGACTAATCAAGCCAGGTAATTTTGTTTAAAGAAAGAGAAATGAATAAAACCAACCCAAAATGCAGAAAAACCAAAACCCAACCAAACCATCCACAAAACAAAAATCCCCAAAATACACCTCCATTCTCTCTCTCTGGCAATTCAGCCACAAGCAGCATGGTCACACGCTCCCTGCCCATGCCTTGCCTACTAACAATGCTATAAATACCACAGGGATGCACACTTGTGGTGTGGAGCCCACTCACATTTTCTGTTCCCTGGCCTCATCTCCAGATGCCAGACAGATCTGCAGGGCTGGAAGGGCACTCCCAGGCTTTTGCAGCCAACCAGAGTAACACGGCAGCATAATTTGTTTCAGAAACCAAACAATACAGAGAGTTTCAGCTGTACAAGTAGAAACCCAATGGGTTTTTTTGATCTAGAGAACCTGTTATCTCTACATGTCTGTCTTTCACCACACATTTTTCTTTTGCTATGTACATACTACAGCACAAACTTCCTGGGCAGGCTATTAATCTGAAATAACATCAAGTAAATAAATTAAATAAAGAACTAGCCCCATCAATATCCCAAACTCAGGCACTCATGGAACACACTCATCCTCCGGAATGCCCCTCCCCACCCTTCTCTTAACAGTAATGTCATGGACATTCAAGAGATCTGTTCTACAGATCAGGGAAGTAAACCAGGAATAACCATCCCGAACCCCTCAGCTCCCAACACAGTCTGGCAAGACTAACTCCTCATCTAATAGCTCAAGACAGACTTTAAGAAGGAGCCACTCATTTACTGAGTAGATGGTAATAAAGCAAATGTCTCTGCAGATTCACTGGCAATAAGGTATATGACTCCAGTGCCAGGGTTTGAAAACTTCCTCCAAATGGCTTAAATTTTCTCCCTAAATCCTGTTATTTTCTACTTCCAGTTCCATTTTTGCAGTACTTCCCCTTTCCTTGGGCTTCCTTTGGACTGCATTTCAACTTTTCAGTACTAACACTGCTCTCACAGATCTCAGACTGCTAACTCCAAAAGGGAACATGCTGGATTCATTACACTACTTAATGACATTCATTCTGGCACTAATCTTAAAGCACTTAATGCATTTAAAACTTTTTTTTATTACTATTTTAAATAACCAGGATAACCTAACAGTCAAAATGGATTTGCCAGAATTGGCAAGGACCTCCACCACAGGAGGAAGCAGGCACATTTTAAAGACAGCTTGCCTCACTCAACCTTCACTTGAATTACACTTTTTGCCATCCTTGCAGCAAAATACTTCTTAAATATTACAGCAGTGTTTCGGGTTTTTTTTTTCCAACTGAAGACAATGAAACAAATTAATCTGTAGCACAGACTAGTATGGGAGCAAATAAGAAATGAGACCATGTAGGATAATGCTAAATCTGGATTGGAAGAATAAGAAACCACCAATGGCAATACAATCAGCACATAATCTTTTAAGTGTTTACACCTGAATGGGTAGATGAATCTAATAATCAAGCAACAAACTGATTTCCTACTAGTTCTAAAATTCTAGGATTCACTCAGGCAAGTATACAAGATGCTAGTAATGTGAGCTTTTCCACAGATAAGTGACTTGGGAAAGAAGTAAAAGGTTTTAAATGTTACTCAAGGGAGGAGCAGCAGCAGTAGAGAAAGAATTAGACAAGTAGGATAAATTTAGCTGAAAAAGATTACTGAGTTGGAAAATGCACAGTACGAGTAAACTACAGCAAGTTAAATAGAAGATTTTTAATTATAAAGGTTACTACATGTGTCATTAATAGAACCACATGACATTTCTATATAATTTGATTTATGAATGTAATTCTTTGTTGGGTCATACAAACTGCAAACATTTTGAATTCAAGATAGATAAATTAGACAGTTCAGAGGCTTGATGTACATGAGTGTGGAGCGAAGAACCAAACCAACCAAGCTTCTAAATATTTAGAGGCCTCCTAAGCACAGAAACTGATGTTGATTTTGTGGGAGTTCTGCCAGCAGCTGGTCTTATGTGCAGTTCATTTTTTTCTTTTTTAGAACAATTATTTTGTTGCTCTCTTGAAATAAAAACAAACAAACAAACAAATACATGTGATAATTAAACAAAACCCAAACATATTTCCAGTAAAGATGAATTATTTATTAATTTAATTTTTTTACATCCACAAGCATTAAGCTCATGTACTCTGGGGGAAATATTTTCCACCTTCCCATTTGATTTGTCTTTGTCTACAAGAGAATAGGAATCCACAGACATTTGAAATGTGCTGATGCAGAAAACAAGAGAATATTTACTCAAAATAAGTAAAGCTAATCTTGCTTTAGGCTGGAATATAAATATTACCAAATGTTGTTTAGAAGCTAATGATGCCATCTGAAAACAGACTCAGTATTTGATTGGAGATCGAAGATTATATTGCAAGTTTGATCTGTTTGCAGGAGAAGCAACTGCTGGTCTTTGATATAAATCCCAGGAGGTAATAATTCCAGAGTACAAAGTCATGATATGACCACAAATGGAATATTGCATGCAGCTCTTATCTTCAGGTATTGCAAAAAAAGATACAAAGTAACTAGGCATATACAAAGAAGGCTGACTTAAATGATTTAGGAATTGGAGGATAAGACACCAAATATGAAGACAGACTAAGGAAGCTAAAGTTCTATAATCCAGAAAAGAGGATTGAGCAGAATATGATCATAGTCTATAAATAACTTACAGGTAACAATATAAATGAAAGAAGAGAATTATTGAGAGTCCTGGTAGAGGGTAAGATGACAAGCAACTTCCTTGAGCTAAAGAAGGAAAAACTGAACAGAAGAATGTAGGCCAGACATTTGCAAAACTTAATACCCCACAGCAGCATGCAAAATGATTGCATTTTAACCAAGGTGGAGTCACTTCATACGTGTGGCAGTTCCAAGTAAAACAGGTGAGTCCTGCACCTCACAGGACACAACCCAATCCTGTGGTCACCTGCCAAATGGACTGGGGTTTGCTTTGACATCTGGGTGCCCAATAGCGGAGATGAATTCAAAAGAGACATAGAAGTTGAGTATAAACTTAGAAAACAGGCTGTCTAAAACAAGTAATTTTATTTCCCCCTCCAACTTATGGGAGGTTGTTGTTAAAACTAACCACAGACAGGAAAATGGCATTAACATGGCAAATGACCCATCATAACTTAAAGATGGACATACACTGGGTGCCCGGGATGTGCCTCAAACAGCAAGAGAAGACTTGCTCCCAATTATTCCAACTTGCAAATGTTCAAATAATATCAATGTAAGACATACATTCTCATATAAATTGGAATGAGTAAGCAGAGATTTACCTCAAAACTGAAAAAATCGGATACATGCACACCGAAGATCAGCTTCTCCTGCAAACAGATCAAACTTCTAAAATAATCTTCAATCTCCAATGTGACTTTTCTAATACATTCAACGGAGCAGCAGAGATTTACAAAAAGACAAGAAGCTGGCCTTATGATTAGTATGAGATCCAGAAGGCTGCTTTGAATGGGGAGATGAGGGGGAAAGTCTGCCTAGAATATGACTTTTTATTTATTTCACAGCTGAATGTTCCAAGTGGTTGAAATGAAAATATACAAGTTTTGAAAAGTTTATTCCTACGGAAGCAAAGTGGTGATGGACACAGTAGTGTTCCTGTACTAACCACTAAACTTTTCTACATCAATAAAAATATTATCTCCTCTCATGGATGTGGAAAAAAATCCACATACCAAGGTAAGCTTTTACTATCCACACATACTGCAAAGATTTTCCAATCTCATGGAAATTTCCAATCTCATGGACATACCACACTGACTTTCTATTGGTCTCACTGAGATAATGTATCTTTGCAAACTTGATCCTTTCTCCTTTTACCCCAACAGAAGGAGACATCCAGGTTTGAAACCCAGAAGATCTTAAGAGGGCAGTGAAAGTTAGGAGAAATGGATGGAGAAAGAAGACAAAGCCTATGAAAACACAATTTCCATAGACAATAGAAACACAGAATCAGTAAGGCTGGAAAAGACCCTTAAGATCATTGTGTCCAACCATTAACCCAGGACTGCCAAGACCAACACTAAGACCAGGTCCCTCAGTGCCACATCTACGTGTCTTTTAAATACCTCAAAGGGTGGTGACAAAACCCCTTCCTTGGGCAGCAGGTTCCAGTGCCAGACTACCCTTTCAGTGAATAATATTTTTTACTAATATACAATCTAAATCTCTCCTGGCACAACTGAAGCTGATTCCTCTTGTCCAATCACTTTTTACTTGGAGAAGAAGTTCTTATCCAGATACAAGCTGGAGCAGAATCACACACCGCTTTCACAATGAGATGCCATTTGGTAGCCGAAGTCAATAGACGAGTCTGGGAACATTGTGTCATCACAAAATTTGGGTGTAGGAAGACAGAGAGGATCCCAGAAATCCTCAGGGATTAGACTGCAACCTGTTCTCATTCTACTGCTTCAACACATTAACTGAGGAGAAATTCTGTCACGGATTTTATGGACATCTCATCCTCAGCACCTTCCTTTGTTGTTACAACTGGGCAAGGCTACCTACAGCTTGGACTCTTATCACATTTGGTGTCCTGTACACATGTTAAATTTCAGGAAAACCTTCACAGTCTGTTCCAGAGAAGTAAGGCAGCAAATTAACGGAATACATTGAAATAGCTGTTTCAATTTGCAAAAACTAACCAGGTAAACCACATTAAAATACAACTAATTGCAAACACAAGATCATTGCTGGCTAGGAATACAGATCAATGGCACTTCAGACTGACAATAAAAGGAAGATATTTATGTCTCAGAATCTCCTTTAATACCATTTTTGTCACAAAGTCACTATGCATATATACAAACCATAGGTAGGTATGTAAATTAGGTACTCAGTGCTTGCATAAAACTATTGAATTTGACCAAGTATTGGTCAAATGAACAATACAGGGTAAAATTAATAAGGATGATGTCATACCTTGTGGATTTCACATAATAAATTTAAAAAGGTATTCATTTGGACAAACACATTTCTCTAAGTCCTTCTTTTGTATGAGAAGTGTAGAGAGACTTTTACAGGCAGCAGCTATGCAGGGCTGTAGACATGAAAGCTTGCCTCAAACATGAGCTATGACCCCATTTTTGTTTATTACTGTAGCCTATCCATTTGACATCTACCCTAATAAATGCTCTTAATCAAAAGCATTCAAGTACACACCCTGTTCCTTGGCTTTCCCCAGAGTGCTGAGGCTCATTAGGCAGATTATCAATTTTCTGCAAGAGATGTCTGCACAATTCTCAAATTTTGACTAATAATCTCTTGAATTAAGGTTTGCAGCAGAAAACATGCCGAGCCAAACTCATCACTAGACTGAATCTGTCCTGACGTGATTTTTAAAAAAATGTTTTTGATGTATTTTTGCCCTTAGGTTTAGATATATTTGCATGGCAAAGTGGTTTTATTCTGTGGCTATTCCCAACCCCCAAAAATCTGCATTTACTATTAAGGAAAAAAAAAGTACCAATCCCAACTTAAACTGAAGCATTTCTGTGGTTATTCCAAGCAATGGGAGTTCTCAAACTTTTTTCAGAAAGCAATAGTAACAGTGCAAATTAGTTTTCTTTTAAACTAGGGCAAACATAAGCATACATTTTGCCCACATTCTAGACACAAAAGCATGCAAGAAATTTAATGAGTATAAACCTGAGAAAGTTGTAGTTACAGATTCCAATTAATTTTTTCAATTGAGTAAGAATTAATATCTTTGAAATCAACACAACCAAGAACGGATTGTGCAAAAATCTCAAACTCCTCATAGAATAATCCTGATGTAACAAAATATATGTATCTGAAAATGTGAATTGCATTAGCAGCATAGGAACTAGAAATTAAATGGATTTAAGCTGTATCTGCAATCTTTCAAGCTTGTTCTGTAGATTTTAAATATATTATTTAGAAATCAAATTATTTTTCTAGCAGCTCAACTATATTCTCATTGAGAGAATCACATTTTGATGTATTTTCAAGTATGATCTCAGAGGGTTATAGAGATAAAATTAAGGTGACATTTTATTAGTAGCCATAGGCAACCATAGTTATGGCTACTTACATTTTTTTTATCCCCCAATATATATACATGCTCTGCCTTTAACTTTAATGACCAATAATAATAATAATAATGATATTCACTGGAGACTGGGTCATTCCTGTCTAGAGATGGGAAATCATAAAGGTCACAAGGTAAAATTCCATTTTCATAAGAACTTCAATGCATTTCTCCTAGGGGAATTCAAGTTGCTTTAGAAAGGTTTAGACATATATTGGTGGGCCCTTTACACCTGAGCCAAGTAAAAACCCATCCATCTGTGCAGAATAATCTGTGTTTAATAAAAGCACAGTAAAATAGATTCCCATACACTTTTTTTGTAAAGCCTCTTGCATTTTATTGCCAGCAACCCAGTAACTCCACACACCCACTCAAAGCACGATTGGGGTTGTTTCTTAACCAGCAGTAAAACAGGCAAGGAAAGGTCATGGTGCTAGGAGATTTCTTTTCAGATGAATAACAGGATTAGAAGTGAATAGGTCCTGGTTAGCAGATCACCCTAAAAGGAAACCCAGGAATGACAAGGCACAGCCCAAAGTCCAAACTGCGTGTCAGCAATCTCCTCCCAGCAAATCTGGGGTCAAGAAGTAGCTACCAACAAAACTGGAGAAGTACAAATATATATATAATCCACAAGTGGTGTTCATACAATTGCCCAGTCAAAACCCAAAGTAAACAAGGAGAGCCCTGTAGCTAAGGCAACCATTGACAGAAAAAGGGTAATAACAGAAAATATGGAAATAGCAAGATAGGTCACTTAAATGGTAATCAGAAAGTGTCATCCAAGCACAATGAAGTATGTTCACACAACTGCAAGGAGCTTGTTTCACCCACTGGCTAGGAAGTACCAGTGAGGGGTGTCACTCATCAGCTGGAACTCAGCAACTGGCCATGGATGTGATCCTGCTCTGCAGCAATATGGAACAAAAGAGGTGAGCTACTCTTACATTCAGTCATGACAATCTTAATAGCTGCAGAGGGAAGCAATTTGTATTTCAGTGTTTAAGCTGATGCTCTACAGCCAGGAACAAACAGGTATCCCTGAAGTTCTGTGTCACAGCTCAAGATCAGTGCCTTCTAAAAGGATGCTTTTCAAGACATGGGGGAAATTACTCAGAAACGCTAAATTAGCTACCAATGAGAGGAGGAATACCATGATGTGACATACTAAGTTTTAACAGGACTTGCCAACAGATTAATTGGTACTGAAGGTCCTAGAGATATACTGGCAATTAAGGTTCCTGTAAGCAAACAGGAGGCCAGCAGCAACACTGGTTGGAAGTGTGGGAAAGCCACACCCAGCACGTGATGGTCACCTCCAAGTGCAGCCACATTTCTGTCAGGATTGGGGGCTGCTTAGGGATCTGCTCAACTCAGTCAATGGAAAAATAACAGCTTTAGGAGGCTCCACCATCATGGCTCATGCTGGAGTCTTTTGTCAGAAAAGTATCATTCCTACACAAACAAGAGAAGCTTCCAAAATTTAAGCAGCATTTTAAAACACAGGATCAGAATCTGAGAATCTTATCTGACATTAGAAACACTGAAGGGACACTGGACTTTGTTACAAGCCAGTTTCAATAGCTCTTATAATTTTTATTCTGCTTTGTCTACCCCACCCCAGTCACTGTGGGATGCTCACAGTAAATTAACAGTGACAGCCTCTTCAATACCTACCAGGCATCTCTACTTGTGCACTGTGAATGCTGATGGGGGAAGGAGGAAGGGGGAAACAAAGCGCAGCTCTCTCTTGGCGTCTGCACAGAGCCCTTGTTCTCCACGGAGAAATCTAATGGTGTGACTTCTGATGTTCCCTACTACTCAGTCAAAATCCACCTATCTAAACTTCTCTGAATTAAAAGGACTTGGAACTCCAAAGCTGATTTTCATCACTGTGAATGAATACTATAAACTTGTCTAGTGGAACAAAGGTAGAACTCTCATGTCTTCCTATCTGCAGGAGCAAAACATTTTATATTAATTTACTCTCACAGGTATAGCGTACACTTACAAAGAAAGAAAACAGTTTTTTTAATCACTTTGATCATATGTAAGGAAATCTTCACCAGATCCACGCAAATAAGGACCTTCAGTATTTAATCCAGTACTATATAGTAATTATTGAGCCTATATAGTAATTATTGAGTGGATTTGCAGCATTTACAAAGGTTGCATTAGCCACCAATGTTTAACAGCCTTTTAATGTAAAATCTCTGCTGTTATTCTACAGAACGTTTAATGTTACAACACAGCCAGCAATTTTCTGTTTGCTCTTCTGGGTAGATGCTGGCACGTAGCTAGAACTATAATGGGATCCTCAAGGTATGCACAGTTTCTTTAAACAGGTGAAATCACAGAAAACTCATTTTATGGTCTTCAAGACTCAGATTCTGTCCTTTTAGTCATTTAGGCTCAAATGCTGAATAGGTGCTTTATTGCCTACTGACAAGAAAATATATGCCAACAGGGGTAAAGGCAAATCATAAATACAGGACTATATGGTGTGGAGATTGCCCCAAACACTTAATTACCACATAGATACATCCAAAAGTATTCTTTTTTTTGGGAGAGGTACCCCTCTTCACTTTTCTGTAGCATGCTCTGCATCTGGGATAATATGCTTCCCTTGTTGCCACTGAGACAATCAGACTGTTCAGATTTCATTTCATAAAATCCTAAGATCAGCAATAAGATCTGTATTTGTTTACCAACAAACATATACCTATTTGTATATAGAAGATGACAAAAGCCTTTTCATAGACCTCCACATTCTCTGTGTGCAGCTGCCCAGACTCCTGCTGCTGTGCCTGGGACTGCTGTTCTGACACAGCCACCCCCATTTTTTAAAAGTTGGCTGAACATTCATAAAGCCCTGCTGTAAGCATCACAGTCAAGTCCTTTTGTTGGTTTGTTTAATTTTAATGAAATTAAATTCCTTCTTTCTTATTACAGAAATGTGCCTAAACTATTCTGTAAGTAAATGTTTTTCAGTAAATATACTGTGAATCTAACAGAAATAAACCAGTACAGGACAAAGCAGAAAAGTACAGTGTTTTCCTAAGCATTTTCACAACTTTTTCTTTTAATTGTTATTTGAAAATATTTATCTTAAAACGTTTGTAAGGTAAAAAAAAAAAAAAATTCTCCACGCAATTTTGTGAAAGTTTTCAGGTGTCACTGCAATAAAACCTTCTAAGAAATATTGCAGCATCCTCCACACAGAATTGTATCAAGGTATAGGCTGTCTGAGCAGCTGTGCTCTAGTTATGCAACAAGAGCATAACTACTTGTTATGCCAAGAACAACAGGTACATGGACTCTTTCTGTTCATTTTGTAAACCTGCTGCTTATTTATTCCATACTGTTAGTCAGATCCTGCCACCCATGCCCACATCCCCCACAGGAGGAAAGTCTGCTGAGGTCACTGGCTGAGTCTTGACAGTGTTCATCACTGCTCAACAACTCCCAACAGCATTGAGATACTACGGACAAGCACAGACCTCCGAGGAGGTGCACGGGAGAAAGAAACTTCATCTGACACTAAATGACCATTACAGCTTTGGGAAAAACAAGGTCTGATCCAAGTGGGAGCCAGAATCAGAGAATCAGAATTAAAAACCCCAACAAACTAACTCCCTTGGGGGAAGAGATCAATTCATGTTGGTTTGCAGATTTTTTTTGGACATATAGATAATAGCCCTCTATATTTTAAATAACAATGACTTTCTATACTAATTGTTTTTTGTGTCTCTGTGCTGAGGGCTTTCAGGGCTCAGAAAGCAAGTCAAGATGCTGAACAGCATGTGTGTACACAAGATGACAGCCTCTGGCAGGGGACACAAAGGCTTCAGAATACGGGTGAGCAGAGCACAGGGCCACCCGTGTGTGTAGGGGATGATGGGCTGTCTGCTAGAAATCTGTCAGAGTGCTCAAAAGGGAGTTTGTTAGCCTGAATTTGACTTCTGTGCCTGACTGATGAATATTAACATACAATTGCTCCCGCTGAATATCCCCATGGCTCTATGACCACTTCAAGGATGCTTGCACGTATTATTATCTCCCTCTTCCCTCGCCGATGGGCACTACACCCTTAGGGGTAAAAACACACACCCTTAAGACCAAGTAGATTCCTGTTCAAAGACTTTCTGCTTGATTTTAATCCAGAAGAGCTGGCATTGAGCTGCTGTTTTTTAATTAAAACCTCCTTTGCTGAGTTGTTTTCTGTCTTGTGGAGCATCTATCAATCAGGAGGAGTCACCACAGGATGCACTCGCTGGCAGCAGGCTATTTCATCCCTTCCCCCAAGCCCAGACACTGAATTTTTCCTTCTTCCTCCCCTCCCCAACTTCATTAACTAAATGCACTGAATAAACCTTAACATCCCAGCTAAATCCTATTGGCCCTGGATTTGCTGCTTAATACTAAAACCCAAGCGACCCATTTTTCTCCTGTTGATACTTCTATTGCTGATGGCAGCCAGCAGAGAAAAATACCCAACTATAAACTATTTTCACATAAGGAACAAAACCAAGAGCATTCATCACTCACTTTTTCTGCTGCTGCTGCTGCTCACAAACTTCACGTAAGCTTTACGTGACAGGTAAAAGCGTCCCTTGCTTTTGTGCTTCATAGGCACCACAGTGAGCCTGTTGCTTAGCAAATGATTACAACAGAGTGCATCTGTTATGAGAAGTGCAACTAGGTCTCTTTTAAAGGAAAATGATCTGGCAAAGTCTATGAAAATTAATCTCTACAATCTACATGCATTCTACAATCCTCAATCATGATGTTGTTATAAACATCAGAAGATGGAGATCCCACTAACCGAAAATCTTGGGGAGAGAATAACAACGAGAGAAAAAAGCTTCAGTGCTACAGAATCATTTTGGTTGCTACCCTGAAGTTTTGCTTTGAACTCTAAGTTTGTATTCCCAATTTCACACATGCCACAGAAAAGGATAAAGATTATTCACTGTGCCCCTGCCTCCTGGCTGTCAGCCCTCATGCTGCACCCCAGTTATAATTGCTGCACGTCATCTCCCCTCAGCTCAGCTGCCCAATGCTTCCTCCTTGGTCTGTGATGACAAAAAGGATCCTCAATGGTTTTTCCCAGCTCCTGACTCACTCTTTCCAAAGCACCCAAACTGGGTCATCCATCCAGCTGTGAAGCCTCCCTGTGGTAGCATTAAGACCTTGGGCTCCTGGTGTCACCCGCCTGCCTTTACTGCTTGCTCTGATCTTTCTTCCACCTTAAAAACATTA
The DNA here is from genome assembly GCA_013396995.1 of Dicaeum eximium. Taxonomy (NCBI): domain Eukaryota; kingdom Metazoa; phylum Chordata; class Aves; order Passeriformes; family Dicaeidae; genus Dicaeum; species Dicaeum eximium. The sequence continues at coordinate 568,613 of VWZP01004356.1, forward strand.
CACCATGACCACCATGTGTTTTGCTACAACATCAGACACTCCAAAACCCTTCCCTCCCACAAATACTCTTTTCCACTTCTGTCACACACACCTGTGGCTGCAGTCATGTCCCCTATTAGCTTTGCAAGCTGCTCCACAACTTTCAGCTGCAGTGTCCCTCTGGAGTTGTCCCTGCCCAGCATGCTTGGACCCAGGCTCCCAGCACTCCTAAGCAGGAGTGCCACCTCACCCTCCGCTTCCCCATGTCCTGTCCTTCTCTCTGCATACTGAGCACGAAGGATGTGAACCCCTTTCCCTCTGTCCTTTCACCAGGACAGCCTCTTGCCCTGCGATGGATCCGTGGAAAGCGGCTCCACACGCAGAAAACTGAGTGCTTTCCCTCACGGCTTGCGGAAGTCGCTCACCGCATTTTCAGTTATCTGTCAGAGCGGCTATTCCAGCTTGCTCTTGGGTATCCAACCAATACAGCAGTCTTCGGATTTGACTTATATTTTTAATACCACATTTCACTTGACTTCATTATCAGACCTCAGTGCCCTACAATACCGAGGCTGGCTTCTGAGAAGTGCTGCATCCTGAACTGTCTACCCCACAGACACCCAGTCCTTCGCCCAGCAAATTCCCGCAGCAATCAGAGGCTGCAAAGGCTGAAAAGGAACACGGAGCCTGGGCATTTGGTGAAAATGCAGCTACCCTGAATAAAAGGTGTATTTATAAAGAACCTAAAAGCAAACGTAATCTAGTACTGAAGATATGTGGCACGGGTTATGATTATTAGTACGCTGTCTGCTATGAGAAGTCTTTCAACTAAAAACACTTTCTTACTGACTGTGCACTTGTGTTAATGTATTTCTTACCAATACCACTAATGGAGCATTCATCATATTTCTTGCTTCTCTGAAGTAACAAGAGAAATAGATGGGGCCATGTAAGAAAAAAATTAAATATATCCATGGCGCTACACGTTATCGTACTGCACACATTCTACAAATGTGTTTAAATAGGGTCCTTGAAGGAAGTAATGGCAACTGACTTCAGTATTACAGAGATATTCAAACCAGCATAAATTGGAAGACAGGAGAGATAAGGAATATAACCAGTAAAACAAACACTTATATTCTTGAGGACTTGTTTTTTGCAGCAAGGACACAGATGAGAGAAAGACAGAAGGCAAGGTCTTCTGTAAGAAACCAGCTATTCCAGACTAAAGAAAGTAAAAATATTTTTGTTTGCCTGATTATAGATAAGGATGGTATGGAGCCAAATCCACATGATTCATGAAGGTTTTTCCTTGCCTTGAATACAGTATCATACTACATAGAGGACATATTTCCTAAGAGGTTTGTGAGAAAGCAAACCTCAGCTTTTCTGTTTATTTTTATAAACTCTTGACGGATTTCAGCATGGCCAATTCCTGGACTCGGCTTTGAACCATTCTCAGTGATAGTACATGAACTTTGCACCAGGAATCTTTCTAGGGATAAGCAATGGACAAATGGATTACCAGCTACCCAACTCCATTTTTCACTATTGTTCTACTTCTAGAACCATATGCAAAAAAAACCAAACAAGATCTACAGCTAAGCTGGATGGTACACGCACGTCTAACAGATACTTATTTATTTCTTTTTAACACTTGAAAATAGACACGCAAAAGAACTGCCAGTTATGACTGCATTTTGCTGCCTGTAATTTATGCCTGAGCTGGTAAAATACGTTTAGGTAACGTGCATTAACTGAGAGTTTATTTTTCCATTAGCACTAGGAGGGTTATCAGAAACACAAATACAAGCTGTACACTAAACATAACCATATGCACTAACAGGACATTCTAACAGATGTATAAAGGACATTTAAAACATCGTTTTAGGCGCACAGGAACAATTTTTCTTTCATGTTAAAAAATAATAATATTAATAGCCATAGTAAGAAAGTATGAAGCCCTGACTCCTCTACTATTACAGTTAATTTAAAACTACTATATATTTTCGAACTTTTCTTTAGGAAACACACACTTCTAAGTTCACTTTCCCCCACTGCACAACTCGCCGAGCGACGACCCGGTTGTTTACTCGGGCTGTTTATACAGCAACTTCAAAACAACAGCAAGAAAAGCCTCCAGAAACATTAACACTTGAACGAAAAGCGATAACTTCCAATGCCAATACAAATTCCAAAATATGGGACAATATTCCCGATTGGTTGCTTCCGACAGTGATGCTGGTTTACAGCACGTCAGGAACTTACTAACCTCTGCCTTCCTAATCCCTCCGTAGCCCCTGTGCTCTCCCTCGGCCTCTCCCCGCTTCACCTTAAACTTGCAGGAAACCATTAACCGGGGGCACCCGGACACACACCGAGCAGGCTCCGGAGGGTATTACCGCCTTCGNCGCAGCGCGGACCCCGCGGGGCCGGCACCCACCTGCGGAGCGGCTCCGCTCCCGCCTGCCCGGGCGCAGCTCCCGCCGTGCCGCCCTGCGCGGACAGATGGCCGGCAGCCCTCGCAGCCCTCCGCTCTGCCGGAGAGAGGCAAAGCCCGGCTTTTTTTTTTTTTTCCCCCCTNGAGCATTCATCATATTTCTTGCTTCTCTGAAGTAACAAGAGAAATAGATGGGGCCATGTAAGAAAAAAATTAAATATATCCATGGCGCTACACGTTATCGTACTGCACACATTCTACAAATGTGTTTAAATAGGGTCCTTGAAGGAAGTAATGGCAACTGACTTCAGTATTACAGAGATATTCAAACCAGCATAAATTGGAAGACAGGAGAGATAAGGAATATAACCAGTAAAACAAACACTTATATTCTTGAGGACTTGTTTTTTGCAGCAAGGACACAGATGAGAGAAAGACAGAAGGCAAGGTCTTCTGTAAGAAACCAGCTATTCCAGACTAAAGAAAGTAAAAATATTTTTGTTTGCCTGATTATAGATAAGGATGGTATGGAGCCAAATCCACATGATTCATGAAGGTTTTTCCTTGCCTTGAATACAGTATCATACTACATAGAGGACATATTTCCTAAGAGGTTTGTGAGAAAGCAAACCTCAGCTTTTCTGTTTATTTTTATAAACTCTTGACGGATTTCAGCATGGCCAATTCCTGGACTCGGCTTTGAACCATTCTCAGTGATAGTACATGAACTTTGCACCAGGAATCTTTCTAGGGATAAGCAATGGACAAATGGATTACCAGCTACCCAACTCCATTTTTCACTATTGTTCTACTTCTAGAACCATATGCAAAAAAAACCAAACAAGATCTACAGCTAAGCTGGATGGTACACGCACGTCTAACAGATACTTATTTATTTCTTTTTAACACTTGAAAATAGACACGCAAAAGAACTGCCAGTTATGACTGCATTTTGCTGCCTGTAATTTATGCCTGAGCTGGTAAAATACGTTTAGGTAACGTGCATTAACTGAGAGTTTATTTTTCCATTAGCACTAGGAGGGTTATCAGAAACACAAATACAAGCTGTACACTAAACATAACCATATGCACTAACAGGACATTCTAACAGATGTATAAAGGACATTTAAAACATCGTTTTAGGCGCACAGGAACAATTTTTCTTTCATGTTAAAAAATAATAATATTAATAGCCATAGTAAGAAAGTATGAAGCCCTGACTCCTCTACTATTACAGTTAATTTAAAACTACTATATATTTTCGAACTTTTCTTTAGGAAACACACACTTCTAAGTTCACTTTCCCCCACTGCACAACTCGCCGAGCGACGACCCGGTTGTTTACTCGGGCTGTTTATACAGCAACTTCAAAACAACAGCAAGAAAAGCCTCCAGAAACATTAACACTTGAACGAAAAGCGATAACTTCCAATGCCAATACAAATTCCAAAATATGGGACAATATTCCCGATTGGTTGCTTCCGACAGTGATGCTGGTTTACAGCACGTCAGGAACTTACTAACCTCTGCCTTCCTAATCCCTCCGTAGCCCCTGTGCTCTCCCTCGGCCTCTCCCCGCTTCACCTTAAACTTGCAGGAAACCATTAACCGGGGGCACCCGGACACACACCGAGCAGGCTCCGGAGGGTATTACCGCCTTCGAGCGCCGGAGCCCGGCTCGGGCGAGGTTACTCACCCGAGGGAAGCCCACACTTCCCGACCGACAGTCCCTGACGGCTCTCCCTCAGCGCGGCGGATAAACCGGCCCCATCTCCGCACGGAGCACTTCTACCGCAACTTGTTGGGTCCGGGCTTTTACAGCCGGAGTTTTCCCGACTCGCCCGGCGCTGCCCGTTGCGGGCCGGCAGCGCGGCCGTTCGCGGCCCGCTCGGCTCCCGCCGCCGCCGCCGCCGCACACAAAGAGCCCCGCGCGCACCGGGCAGCGCC
>VWZP01004356.1:573037-773928 GCA_013396995.1 Dicaeum eximium
AACCCCCTTTTTTTTTTTTTTTTCCCCCCTTTTTTTTTTTTTCTCTTCCTCTTTCCTCCCTTCTCCCCGTTTTATCCTGTCTTCCTCCCCTGGCTTAGACCCTGGCAGATCAGCACAACTGCGCTCACAACACCCCCTCCACCAGTCACTTCAATTAGTGCCACGCGAGAGGAGCTTCTGCCCAAAATCTGCTTAAGAAAGGGCCAGAGGGCAGGGCAATCGCCTTTGCTCAACAATGACCAGAAGCTGCTATAAATATCCAAACAAAAGCACTGGCAAGGCCAGGAATGTCATATCCTAATGTGATAAAAATTGTAAATATCCGATGCATACCATAAACACGAAGCAAGAAAATTAAGGCTTCTTTTTTTATAAAAGAGACGAAGATTAAAAGCGGTCGCCACCTCCTTACCCTGTCCCCCCAGTACGTGACCTTGTAGTATGTTATCAAAGTTGTGTATTTCTGGGTGCCAAGCTATTGTGTTTTCGAGGTCCAGAGCAGCTCGTTCACAATCTCTTTGTGACAGCTGCTGGCTAATATTTATAGGTACCCAAGTCCGTGCACCTTATATAACCAAGTTGACTGACCAGGGCTGGGCAGAGGTAGACTCCAACCCCACAGATATGGTGCTTCACACAAATAATACAGGCAATGGCTTATCTTATTAATTAAAACATTTCCAAGAAGTTCCCTATACACCAGTAAGTAAAGCAATACATTAATACAGTACAGACAGGGGTGCATTGATATGAAAATTGGAGGATCTAGTGTTATTTGATTTAGACACATTTTACGCTAACACATTCCAGTGCTGTCAGTGAGAGGAAACTACAGCCTGAGGTTTCTAACCATACAGTGAGCTAGAGATGAAAACTAACAAAAACCCAAAAAACAAACAACGAAACTCACAGAGAGCCCACACGCCCTTGATCAAGCACAGTGCCTCCACCAGCAGTGCCTGGACCTTGGGCTTGTGCACCACTTCACAAATGTCCAGTTCACACTGCGCAAAGTAGCTGGAAGCTGCTGGTTCTAGTGTGGGAAGGGCAGAATGGGAGAAGGGAGTGGTTTCAGTCTCACAAGACTGCTTGTAAACTCCTCAGTGGCTTCGGGATAGTAATTTCCAGTCTGTTGATGGCCGGATGACAACAGCTAGGTTCATCTGAGGGGAAGCCAATAGCCACTGTCACCTAATTCCCTCTCCAGACGTCCAAGAATGTAATCATTGCAAAGGGAGGGCACTCAGCTCATGTCCAAGTCTCGTGCCTCAATGTTTATGTACAAATCTGTGTAAAAGTAGTTAATCCTATTGACCAACCACATGCTCTTTTAGAACTGAGATAGAGGCCGTCTGAAATTAACCCTGTATTTCCTCTGTCGGGTTTCCATCAACTCAAAAATCAACTTCTCTTCTACTACAAATAAATGGGTTTTTTCCCATTTCATTCCCACGCCCTCTTCTTATCACACTTGTTTGTCGTGCTGCAGTGAACACTGCTTTCTCAAACTAAACTAATTCACATACAGACTTATTCTCAAAGCACCCTTATCCACAAAGGATGGTAACAGAGAGTGTTTTGCTGCTTTATTAATTCCCTGAATTTCAGCATGAGCCCAATGTAACAAAGAGTGTACTTTTAGAAGATCACTTGATTTAAAAGAGAGAATGTTTAAGTGAAGCTCATACAAAACTCTATTCCAAAAATCTCATATGCGAGATTGCAAGAGCAAAACTGCCCACAAGATTTCCAGACTTCCTAGATTCAGCAGGGGCAGAAATATTCCTTATTTCAACGAATAGTTGTGAGTAACCCTGAGTGCACAGATGCAAAACAGTAACACCAACACGAACAACACAGACTGAGCATTGTTGGGCCAAGGCTGCCAGCCATGGGCTGACAAAGCCCTCCCTGATGACGCAGGAGAGGGAAGCAGAGGTCCTTGCTCTGGCACAGGCATGGTGCAGGTCTGTGCAGCCCAGCACAGAGCTAGAGTGATGGAAGTACATCCAGCTGAATTTCCAAGGTGTTCCATGCAATGTGGCTAATTAACCCTGCCATTTCCAGTGGCTGGTCTTTACACAGGCTCCTGCCTCTGCTTCAGTCAGGGCCAGCTGGGTGGCTGGGCCACAGCAGCACTACAAACATGTGTTGCATTGCAAAAGAGTGGACAGAAGTCTCACTGACGGAATAAAAAAATCCCAACATAATCCTCAACAACAAAAACCCCTCCAGGTAAGCAGGAAAAAGATTTTTAGAATAATAAGCTTACTTGGCAAAAACATGAGCCATGACTTAAATAACTGCATAGTTGTGAGTGAATAACAAGACAGCAAAAATAAATCACTAATGGAGTGAAATGCAAGGCTGTGTGCATGGCCTAAAAATTTAGCCAGCCAGGCAGATGAATAAATTGGTGAAACTGAATTACTGATGCTAGAAGTGACAAAAAAAAAAAAAAAAATCCTTGTCTCTGAATTCTGGGTGGGTTTTGTATCTTTAATTTTTGTATGTGTCATTCCTGAGTTCAAAGAGGGGAAATAAAAAGGGTTATTAAAAAAAAACTCCTTTTATCAAAGGACTCTGTATTGATCTGACTTGATCTGCCTCTCTTCATTTATCGTGCTCCTTTCCTACACCAGCTTTTCCAACCTATGGATAGAAATGGTGGAGGAATCTTGCAACCTCCCTTAAGGACTGATGAAAATATAACGTAAGAAAAACTGCATGTATGGCTATATGCCTCACAAAGGGATGTTCAGAAGGGTTGTCTGCAAGTGTGAAAGTATTCCAAATTCCATTTGCTTTTCAGATCAAAATGGTCCATTTGATGATAAATCTAAGGGACAGATGACAGAAATCTCCCTGACTGAGCAATGTCCCAAAACTAAAATATACAAAGAAAAGATACCATTGAGTTTATAAACAATTCAATGTACATTTGCAATTTTAAACTGTCATAAAATATTCTACCAATAGATCACTCATTTTATAGAGAATTATGCATTACCTGGAAGTGCTTTAAGTTAACTCATGATGGAAATAGAAACCTGGGTGAGATACATTGGGTCCTTGCATTTGACAGAATTTCCTGGAGAAGGAAACCTGTGTACGAAAAGCTATCCTCAAGCACTGCTTGCAGTTTTCCCTTAAATACTGTTTTATTTGATAAGTGAAAACTGACAACACCACCAAATCATCTATTATTAGTGTTCTTTTCTTTTACATGTCCCTGCCCTTGGACAAAAAATAATAATGGGTTATGCTATTCCTTAGCCTGAATAAAATGTTGCAGTTCCGGAGATAAAGACGTATTGAGCTGAGCAATTAAATAGCTAAATAAATGAATCAGCAGAGCAGAAGTGACAGATTTAATTACTGCTTAGAGCTAGGAAGGGGAACTAATTATGGGGTTCATGAACCACATGCCATTCTTTTCCTTAAGCATGTGCTTCGATTCTTCTGGATCAAACTTGGCAAATGTGGTAGCACCATGCACTAGATTAAAAAAAAAAAAAGGGAGAAAGAAAGGCACAAAAAGCTATCCAAAATTTGGAAATAAAGTCTAATCTTTGAAGAAAGACTAGTCAATACTCTGTTCTAAAAGCCCATGTTCAAGTGGCTCCGAACCATGTGTTACAAGAGCTTGCTTTCAAATAGATAAACACAAAAAATTTAGTTCTCCACAAAATGAAATCACAATCAAGTTCACTAGATATGAACAAACCAGAGATTGCAACAGAAAGCTGTGGTGAGTGAGACACAAAGCATATAGCTCTATTGAGTGGTTGGGAGCCCTGTTCATCAGAAAGTATCTGTTGCTGCAAAGCCTGAGGAAGCTTTTGATCCTACTACCTCTCTCCTGCTTTGGTCAGCCCACCACACCAAGCAAAATATCTCAGAAAAATGCTTTTGTGGCCACCAACTACAAAAACACTCGTGGTGGAAAAAACCTGCTCCTCCGTTTCTGCCTTCTGTCTCATTTCTCTAGGTTTCATTTACTTTACCATTCTCATTTTATTCTTGTTTGATAAAACTGTCAATACCAATTATTTGAGCTTCACATTAAACTCATGATCCTAGTGGTATAACCCTCTAAACATAGAATTCTTTTCCCCATTAGTGGGAGGGAGAAAGGAGATAAAAGCCCACATACAGCATTGGAATCACATCATTCAATTAATTGAATAATTTTGGTTTACAGCTATCTTGTGCAGATAAAGAGAGACAAGTATCATTTCAGGGGAAAAAAAGTGTCAAGCTGGGTTTTTAAAAATTAATTAAGGAAGGGAAGAGAGGAGAAGTCTTTCATTCATAGCCAGTTGTTTTCTAAAATTATAAACTCATTATGATGTCTGTTTTAGCACAATTTAAAAAATCGACACGTTTGCCCCTTTTCCTACAAGTACTACAAAGAGAAAAATATCTCTGGAGAACTGACCTCATCCACCATTCTGAAAAGAAAATCAGAAAATTTTACTCCGCTGGCTTTGAAAATTTTAAAAATGCAGGACATGATGCAAACAACAAAACATCTTATGGGTAGGAAAGATTGAAATCTACCCCAGCTGTAGTTGTGATCGCCTTCCACACCATGAGTAATTTTGTCAGAATGAAAATAATTGTGTCCAAACCCAGAGAAGTAGGCTGATCCTTTGGAAAGCTCACTGAACAATCACAAATGCCATTATCATCCAACATTACAACATCAGCTCTGCTTGACTGAAATTCTGTCCTCTGAAGGCAGCCAAAACCAAGGTCTATTGCCTCAATAAAGTCCAAAATGAACTCTATCTTCAAAATCAGTGTCTGAGTTTCTGTATCAAGGGAGACTGTATCTGCAGGGAACCAGGACCACTGTATATCCGAGATAAGATAAAACCAGGATTTTTTAAAAAAAATTGAATTATGGTATAGCTCTATACAAGTGATATTCTTTGCCTGGAATTCTCGTGCAGTTAGATCAGAAGAAAATGCACTTTGTACCTAGACATACAGCAAAGGAGAGAGGAGCTGATCTTCCAAAAAGACACCATCTGAAACACTGGGTACAAGTTGCATTACCATTCATACCATATGAATTTTACAGCATCAGATATCCATGTTATTGAAGTGTGAGGTGTGTAGAATGTCACTAAGGTACCAGTGATCATGAACTTTGCAGGACACACACACACACACACACACACACACAAAAAAACAACCCTGATATCTCATAATAGAGGTATGATGATTGTATAAATAACCTCAGTGGAGCATGATGAGAATTAAAGGATCTCATGGGCAGGGGCCTCTTGTCAGCAGACTGCCAAAGGGCAAAAGCAGAATGTGCACTCTTGATGCACAACACTTCTAATCTCACAAGGCAAAATCAGCAGTATTTCGCTAACTGTTCCCTGCCAGGCTCACATGGAAATACCTTTCAGGTGTCTGAGGTCTCCCTCTCAAGACAGGACATGATCAGTATTTGCCTGTGCACCGAGAAGCAGAGTCCCAAAGGAATACAGGACATGTAGGAATGGAAGCCATGCAGCAGGGAGCTCACCACCTGGGAAAAAAACTGACTATGAATCCACCATCTTCTGCTCTCACTGCAGAGCAGTGCAAAAGAAATCCCTCATGGGATACTTGGAAGTAGGGTAATGGTTAAGTATACTCTGGAAGCAAATTTGTCATTGCTTTATTTATACCCTTTTGCTCTCAATCTTGCACTTGGATGTCTGCCCTTAGGTCTTGCTTAACATAATTTTGCAGTGTCTCACCACCCAGCCAGCCTGGTGCAGTGGAGAGACAAGATGAAACACAGTGAAACCAGTAGCTTATCAGCAGAAAACAAAGAAGGGTGCACAGTGTGTCTTGAGACATGAATGTCTCTTCCAGCAGGATCATAGAAGACCAGAGCTGGCAAATATTCCTTCCTATTTTTAAAGGGTCACTGGCTTGGGATGACTTTACAAGCAGGGAAAGGATTATCTTTAACAGCCATGAACTAATTCTTCTCCTGCATGCTGGCAAAGCAACACTCCACAGTTCTGGGTGAGCCCTGGGTTTTCAAACAGCCTCTGACTCTGTTTGGTTATTACAGAGAAGGTAGCAGGTCATTTTTCACACGCATGGGGACTGTGCCATTTCATGAAAGCTGCCCTTGGGGAGTTTGCTTGTGCTGATTTGCAAAAAAAAGTGACTAAGTATACCAGCAGGTATAAGAGGAGCTGCTAGTTGTCTGGTACAAAGAAGAAATTACTGTGGGGTTTTTTTGCATGAAGTCCAAATAACATTTATACACTACTAATCTCAGACGTAAAAATAGCTTAAAATCACATACAATTTTCTTCTTTAAAATCTCAAAGAAGTACTTACTTTTTTTTTTTTTTTCGGAGTGGCTTCCTAATAGTTCATGGAAAACTGGAAGCAAGGGACTAATATAAAAACCAATCAAGTTCCTTGACAGTAATGACAACTGAAATAATGGGAGCCACTGTCCAACTAAAAAGCTGAAGTAAGCCTCCAGCCACAGTGCTTAAGGGGCTCTCACAAGGAATGGCAAGGATCTGTGCATGCAAACATTAGAGCTTGTTTACTCTTGGAATAAGTTGCATCTGAGAAAACCACAAACAACCACATTTATACCAGAAATAGGAAGAACAAGCCTGTGAACTGGCTAGAGTGCAGCCTTACAGTGAGCAAAACTCACAGAAAGTTCCTCCTCTCTTCTAGAGCAGTAGAATACCAAAGGGGAAGCAGCCATAAGGAGTATGAAATAAGGAGTGGGAAAACTGATCCTCATGAGCCTCATAATACAATCCTTGACTTAACAGAGGTGACAAAAAGGGGTTTTATAATATGCAGTAATATGTTCACTGTGACACTTACGAACAATTGTAAAAAGTAATTAATTAAATAAAAAGTTATCTTGATTTATGAAACTAGAGAAGCAGTTATATTCAAAAATTCTGCCACTATGAAAAACACTGGCTGCAACATGAGGGAATAGCACAAGCCCAGAAAGGACCAAGAGAACAATTCAGAAATCTAAAGGAATGGTCAACTACCATCTCTTGGGGTCTGAGGGTCAGTTTGAAGGAGCAAAGCTCCAGGGCACAAGAATCAGACAGTTGTGGAAGAGACTTGGAAAGTTCCATGTGCAATTTCTGACTTTGGCTACTGAATTGGTAATGTCTGGAAATTCCATTGGTAGAAGGTATGTAAATTACCAAAATCTTCCAAACACAGGGAAGTTTGAGAGTCAAAACAGAACCTCTGTGATTCAAATCTCAAAAGCAGACAGTGATGGCAGACCCATCCATCCATCCATCCATCCATCCATCCATCCATCCATCCTGAATGAAAATATGCTTTAATATTACACTGTTGAACTCACAAAGAACTTTGGATAGAAAAAGAAGGAACTGAGATAGCCAGAGGTGGAGAATCAAACACTGATAAGATCATCTGCATTTTGGAATGAGTAGCATGCTACATACTACATTGAGACCAAGGGCGCTCCCTGAATTTCTAAATATAACTGATGCCATGATTGTTCCTCATTTAAAATATTCCTCACTATAAACATTTTGCATGCCTTTTATTCTAGAGCCATCACAAGACCTTTCAATGGCTCAGACAAAACTGACAGTCAATCCTCCTAAAATAACAGATGGGACAGAGCCACCCCTGCCTGCCACAGGGAAGTGGGGAATTGCAATGGAGAGATTTAAAGTATCCATGCTGTTAATCTGGCTGCCTCCAGGGACTGATAGCAGTCAGATATCACAGCTGCTGGCACTGGGCATTCTACCAGTAGTTTCCATTCCTACTTTAGGGGCAGCAGCTCTTTTATACAACCTGTTTTCCCCTGTCCTAATATGGACAAAATTAGGGTGGACAGATGTTAAGGGATGTGCGCTTTGTCTTTCCAGGAGCCTGCCACCTTAGACAATTTCTGCTTTGCTTGTGCTCACAGCCAGTCCAGTTTGCTGCTGAAAGCTGAAGACTCAATTTAGCTTGGCTTCTTCTGCATTCTCAGAAGATTCAGCAAAACTTATGTTCACTGGTTTTATAATGCTTCTGAGAGTCAGGGGCCTTGACCCTCCTACAAAATCCACCTTGTCTCAGTCTTAATTCCATCTCCAGAGTCATCAGGATAAAATCATGCTCAAAAAAGCAAATAATTAATATCTAATTAATATTTTTAACATGTTGTTCGTATTGTGCTCTTCAAGTTCCTTATGAAAGTGAAATTGCAGTGAAATTCTTGATGTAAAAAGCTACTGTGAGATATTTCAATATGCTGGTGCAACATAAGAGTTATCAGTGTGTCAGAGTAGAGCATGACTAGTTTGATCAGGAAACTACTGTAGAGAGCTGTAGAGTAAATTATAGATGTAAAATCAGAAACAGCTTTGAAATGTGTATTGGCAGTTGTTCCTTTTACAGGACCATTGGACCATGTGTTGCATCAATATTGGTGATAACACTCAAATTTCAGCAAATATTAGTGTTCCAAGCTGAAGTTATTAAAGCCTTATGGAGGTATATTTGCTGCAGCTTTTCTGACAGATTATACTGTTGTTGCCCAGTACAGTAGCAACAACAGGAAAAAAAGGTAGAACAATAATTTTGTTCAACATAAAATCACACGTTGCTATGCTATAATGACTTTTTATATCAAACCCAATATTTTAATTCCATTTTTTTAAGATAAGAAACTTTTCTAAGGGAGAAATAATTCAGTTATGCCCAGCAAATGCAGACCCATTCTCCACCTGCAGATTTCCACTGTGCCCTCTTGAGATTCACTTTGTTTTTCAGTGCTTAGCTCTAAGAACATAAAATAAGAGCCTTGTCCTACCTCACAGTGCTACTATTAGCACAGCCCATTTATATTCTACAGCATTACAGCATTATGGGAGAAACATGGTTTATATATGTACCATTCTATGTGTATATTTCCACTGAACTTTTTTTTAAAAAACACACAAAACCTAAATTTGTCCCTTGAAATTTTTTTTTTCCATTTTCTTTTCTAACTTCCATCACCTTGCTTTGCTGTGTACTCTGTTGTGTCTCCTGGTATAGTCTTCTTCTTCTTTCAGTCATTTTTCTGTGTCATCTAACTGGGATGAGGTTTCTTTCAATTTTTCTTTTCTCCACTGTTGCAGTCTTCTTATTTCTCATATATTGCCAGTCTCTCTAGATTGAGAATAGGTAACTATTCTCAGACTTACTTGGGTCTTTGTATTTCTCTTCTTCTTACTCTGAGCCTTTCCTTTCCTGTCTCTGAACCACCTTGCTTTGCCTCCTGAAGGAATTGTCTCCCTTTATAGGGGTAAAGGGAGCAAGCATTCATTGATGAGGAGACAGGAAAATCAGAAAGAGTGAATGATCAGAGGGCTTTAATTCAGGATACATGAAGGCCTTTAGTGATGTGTAAAACATCTCAGAGATAATGAGTGCTTCAGGGTAGGGATGGTATCTGCCTGAAATAAGGATTTCTCCGGTGATCAGTGCAAAAAAGTTGCTAACCTTGCAGAGGCCTTCAAATTGCTACAGTTCAAACCCCAGGAGGCTTTACAGGTTAAATTTTACATCTTGAACCCTATTGGGAAGCAAACTGAAAGCTGTTGCACGCGACGTAACACCTGGTTTATGGGGTGATCACAGCCCAGGTGCTGATGGCTCCCAGCTGCCTATTCCCTTGTCCTGTGCTGTGGGCTCTCAAGAAGTGCCAGACAGAACCAACCAATGCTGTCATTTACCTTGATTTCAGTCATTTGGAGTTCCTAGATCTGTCCTCAGAGATATAAATTAAAAGTCTCATTGTTAAGCAATTTGATAATTGCTCAGTTCCAGAAGGTAAGATATCTTCTNTGCAGCTGCAACTTGGCCTTTCAAATAAGAACTCAGAATCCAGCAGAACACCTAGAGTAAGAATGGGTATGTTATTTAGACCTAGAATGATATTGTATTTTTTGTATTACTTCCCTTTAAGGGGTATAGGTGCATTTCTAAAATTTGATAATTGCTCAGTTCCAGAAGGTAAGATATCTTCTCCCTGCAAATCTGGAGAAATGTTGAAGTTGTCAATACATTGCTGGAAGGCCTCACCTTAGAGTTAGGACTCTAAACAGACACACCATTTTTGTGCAGAGCAGCTGCCTCAGGGAGAAATCAGCAACTCTCCTGGAGTGGCTCATGAGCAAAAGCTTGCAGGACTCAGTCCTACAAAGGCACTGACATAATCTGGTACCATCCTTGGCTTCTTCTGCAAGAGTGCAGTGCTGGGCCATTGGCAGGTGCTCAAGGATGAAATTTGCCTCTAGTTAGTTTGGGGGTTGTGCTCGCTGTTCAAATCCCATCAAAGTATGTGGGAACTTTGCTGTCTCAGCCTTCCTCACTTCTGAGGCAGAACATGCATACACACATGCATATATCTCTATATACACTTCTATCTATATGGGAGTATAATTTTCAGAAAACACAATTTCATAGTTTCAGAAAATTTCTAGGACTCATCTCTCTGAACTGTACAGCAAGCTGCACTGAAATGGTTAGTATTTCAGAAGGGATTATTTTGGTATGATCACTTTTTTATTTATCAGTGTAAGTTTTTCCAACTTGTTATTTCTTCATTCTGCTCCTTTTTCTATTCATTTTTGCAAATGTTTACTCTTTTTCTTTTTTTCCCATGGATTAAATTTTATGAGCATTCCCTGCATGTTTTAGAGTATTTTCTGAGGAGGCACTAAAGAGAGAGAAAGCAATTCAGAAAAAGAACAGTAATAATTTAATAACTTTAACTACATAAAATCATAGAATCATAGAATGGGTTGGAAGGGCCTTAAAGATCATCTGGTTCCAAACCTCCTGCTGTGGGCTGGGTCACCTTTCACTAAACTGGGTTGCTCAGAGCTTGATCCAACCTGTCGTTAAACATGTCCGTGGATGGGGCATCCACAACTTCTCTGGGAAACCTGTTCCAGTGCCTCACCACCCTGACAGCAGAGAATTTTTTCCTTATATCTAATCTAAATTTACCCTCTTTCAGTTGATGTCAGGTCATTTTGGAGGGAAAGGCAGGAAATGTGGAAAGAGAAACTTCCCAGAGTTCTCATTTTTTCTACGCCATTTCAATACACAGCACAGTAATGGTGATTGTTAAGTTCTTCTGAAAGTGGAAGTTTCCCAACCAGAAAAACATAAAAGAATATAAACTCTGGAAAGTGAAATTTACTTTGTCCAGCCAAAAAATTACTTTGAAGAGCAAGTTTCCAAAGGCATAAAACTAATAATAAAATATGTTTTAAGCACTTCCAAAACAGGAAGTTTGCCAGAATGTCTGTAGGGCTGATAACTAACTTGGATGTGAAAGGGGAACCCAAATAAGGTCACTCTACCTCAGCAAAGTGAAAGTAATTTCTTTATATAGGTGTAAAGAACACTATGGAATAGACTTTGGAGGTTCCCAGGCTGAAACATTCCTTATAGGACAGAATGCCTTTACTGGTTAGACAGTAGGAAACACAGAGCAGAAAATTAAATGGTCACTCTTCATAATTCAGAGAGATTTCTAGTAGGTCAGTGTAGGGAAATGCACTGTTCAGCATAGTCCCCACTAATTTGGTTAAGGCTTAATAGTGAGCTGAGATTAAATCATACTAGATTATTTTATGTAGTAAAAGCCAAAGATGTCTGAAAAATTGAAGAATAATCTAAATTCTTTGTGATTGGTGATAAAAGTGTGGACCAAGAATAATGCTGATAAATGTTCAATCTGGAACAAAAAAAAAAAAACCCCAGAGTCCTAACTATGCACACCCAGTGAAGATCTGTAAGTGAGCTGCTACAAATCTGAATTATGGCTACTGCAACTGGTGAAACCATGTACCATTCTATAAAAACATCAGCCTAATGTAAAAGGAATATTATGAATTATTAGGAAAATGAAATGGAAGAGAGATTATAAAGTCACAAAGAAGATACACCTTATCTTCTAAGCCCCAAAGGACTCACCTGAAGTAACATATAAACAAGGATCTATGGATAAGCAAGATAATTAATGGTAAGGGATGGTATCTGAGGAACAATAAGCAGGCTGGGATAACTGACTTTTTTTTTTTTGTTCTGTTTAATAAAATCCTACAATCTATTCTGGCATCCTGGTGTACATGATCACTCCTACAGTATTTCCTAGCAGTAATGACATACATTTTGGTAATAATAATGATCTGCATTTTCACTGTTCTTTTTCTTCAAAATACAAAATTATCCCAGGAATATTCTTTAAATCATTAAAGTAGCCATTTCAGTAAGCAAAACCAAATTCTGTTGAAAGTAGCATGTTGGAAAATGTCTTTAGGGCTCATCTGGGCCTGCCCAAACAAGATTAGCTTTGAAGTTACATCTGAGTTCAAAGGTTGCTCAGGAGCTTGCACAGAAAGCTTTGTCTGATCTCCAAGGAAATGCCACAGAGTGTCTTGATACCTGTGCCAGTATTTCCTACACATATTCACACACACATATGCACACAAGAAAGGAAAGACTTTTCTGATAGTTAGACAAAATTTCCTATGTTGTGACTTGAGGTTGCTGCCTCTAGTCTTATTGTGATACATTACCTCGAAGTGCCTGACTTCATCTTATCTGTACATTGCCAATAGGTAGGTGAAAACAATTAGATTCCCCCTTATTCTCACCTTCAGGCAGAAGAACTCTTTTTCTGTCAGCTTCTCCATGTCTGTCGTGTGCTCCAGCCATCTGGTGCTCCAAGGGACTCATTCCAGTATGTCTCTGTCCACCTTGTACAGGGGGATCCAAAACAGAACACAGGCCTCCAGGTGGTCTTACTAGTGCCAAGCAAGGGCAAAGGATCACTTTTCTCAGCTTGCTGGCTACACTCTTGTTAGTACAGCCCAGGATGGTGTTGATCTTCAGGATGCACTGCTGACTCACATTGGAGTTTTTTGTCTACTGGGACACCCAGGACTTTTTGTGCAGTGCTGCTCTGGAGCCAGTTGGTGCCCAGCCTGTCCTGCTGCTAGATCAGGAATTTGCATTGGCCTGTGCTGAACTTAAAAAAGTTTCTGCCAGGTTTATACTCCATCTTGTTGAGAATGCTCTGAATGATAGCCCTGCACATTAATTGGCACATTAATTGCTCCCCTAATCAGATATCATCTGTGAACTTGCTGAGGGCTTTATTTCATCCCACTGGATACATCTGCAGTGAAGGCATGAATGAACATCCACACTAGTGTTGATTCCTGAAAGATGTTACTAGAAATCAGTCATCAGGTGGACTTTTTACAGCTGATCACAACTCTTGGAGCCTCATGATATGGCCAGTAGTGTGCTCACCTTGTAGTCCACTGCTCAAGTCAATGTCTCACCACTTTAGCTTTAGGAATACCATGTAACAGGCCTTGCAGAAGCCAAGATAAACAACCTCTTCTTTCATCCATCATGCCAGCCATCTCCTCAGAGGAAGCACTCAGACTGTTCAGCCTCAATTTGCAGTTTGTGAATCCATGCTGTTCCCAATCGCCTTGTTGTCCTCCATGTGACTGCACATGGTTTTCACAAGGGTTTCCTCCAAAATCCTTGTGGAAACTGAAGGTAGCTTTATCAGCAAATAGTTCAGCAGATCTGCCTTCATGCCCATGTACATGTAACACTTGCCAGCCTTCAGGATCCTCTCCTGGTTCCTGGGGACCTTTTGAAGAAGATACAAAGCAGTCCTTGCAATGTCCTTAGCTACTTCTCTCCACATCCTTGGATACATTCTCTCTTGTCCCATGGACATGTGTGTGTGTCCTGTTTGCTTACTTGGTTACTAATGCAATATTCCCAGATTCTTCCTGGGAGATACGGGGATAGAAGTGGCCATGAAAGACCAAGGAGAAGACAAGGAGTTACTCAGCCTTTTCTGTGTGCTTCAAGTCTGCTGCCTTACTTCATAGCTCCTCATCTTCCTTAGACCTCCTTTTGATTCTACTTCTAGAAATTCTTCTTGTTGCCATTCCTCACTGATTTCAAATCCAGCTGAGTTCTGACTTCCCTAATTCCCTGCCTACATGACTGACAACGCTCTGCTCCTGAGTAGCTCCTTTGGTCTCCCATGGGAACCTCCTGAACAGTTCCCAGAATGAGCTGTTGAACCCTCTATTTTCATTTGCTGCTATCATTCTGAAAACTTTGAGGTTTTGCTCTAAGTACTTGTTCATTTCAGACAAAAGATTCTCAAAAAAATAAAGTGTAAAAAAATTGTGAATGAAACTTTTTTCTCTATCAAAAACAATTTAGATGCAACTGAACTTTTACGAGGAGCAATAGTCACTTAATTGTGTTCATTCACTAAGGTGAAATGAAAAGTAATGGCGTAGAGATGCTTAATGCTCATTGGCTAGAAATAATTTAGATTATTTGTAATTTTAAATTCTAATTGGTAAATAATGATCCATGACTAAGTCTGACAATATGGCTGAAAAATAAAATCAAGAGATATTTCAAAGAACCCTTCCTAACTCAGCATCCCATGAATTTTGCTTGCTGCCTATCAATATCTGTTTCGCTTTTCAGCAACCTTGTCTTGCCTGCTTTGCAACTCACAGCAGTGCCTAATTTAGACATTCTGTAATCATGGTTTTTAGTCCTAAATGGAGTTGTGAGATGTGCAATTACTGCTTCTTTCATTTTATTTACAAAAGACAAGCAAGAGGGAGAATACTGGGTTTTTTGCTCCCACCTGTTATGCTAAGAGAAGCTAAATGAGTGTTTGACAGGTAAAAATATAAACTATGAACCCTCAGATTAAAATACTATCAGAATTAAATTTATATGTGTTTGTGAGAGTCTGGGCAGGTTCCAGAAACTGACAGCATTTTACTTTTCCTTCAACATGTATAGAATGCTGAAAAAGCTTCTCTTAAAATGCCCTGTAATTAACCTAGGATACAAGAGAGAAAATGGTGAACAGAACAACAGAGACAATTTGTCATCGGGATTTTCATTAAATCTCTCAGTATTATAGGAATTAATTTCAGTAGTGCTTTGCCCTGATTACTGCCTGTCGGGTAGGATACAGGCATCCAACAGGATATTTGAATGGAGAGCTTTTGCTCCCATCCTACATCAGCATTATGAAGGTAAGTGGTTTATCTACATTGACTGTGATTCATCATCTATGCTTTAATATTGCAAAAACTGAAGATGGCTCTAATTTTAACTTCCCCCAGCACTGCTTTTTTCCAGTAAATGTTACACTGATAATAGCTCACATTGCCATCCCCATCTTGGGCAGGGAGAAAGGTAACAGACTTTCAAATCACAAAAGTGTTATTTTAGTTTCCCAGACATTATAGTTCACTACATATTGCTATATCACACAGGCACACAAACCTTTTTGGTCACAGAAGGGAGGGAACCGTCTCTCATTTCAGATTCTGAATTGTCCTACAACCTATACAGCATCTAGGCAGCTTTCTTATCTAGCCCTCACATTTTTAGTTTTTCAAAATACTCCCCTTGTAAAGCAGACCACTTTGGAATCTGCAACACATTTTAAAGTAATGATTAAACACTAATCCACTAACATACTGAAGTGGCACTTGAGAATTTGGCAGTATCACTTAAAATAATCTCTTAGCCTACTGATTGCTTTCTCAGTATCCTGTGTTTCCACACATAGCTGATGAATAAAATGATTTGAACTAATCTGTGACTATACTTCTCACAGTATGTCTTGCATGAAAAGCAAACAGTGCAACACATATGCCTTAAAGTAAGGAAACCAGTAGGAAATATAGTCAAAATTTCAGTTTCTATAACATTTTCTTCTTCAAGTTATATAAAAGTATTTTTAGAAACAATCAGACCTTAAATCTGAGAGTGTCATTAAGGACTGTATTACAGAAATTACTTGGTTAATTTGGCCAAAGCAATGCAGGTAAATGTCACACATGGGTGCAGGGGGAGGGTAGCAGATAGAGAAATCAAATTCACCCTTACAATATAAACGAGATATGAAACGTTACTGAGGAGCAACAAGCTGCAATATTGTACTGCATCTTATAAAGCCACATTCAATGAACACAAGTAAATGGATGTTGCCTTAAGTTCTTTTTGCTCATTGTCAGGAATTTATGATATTTTTCTCTGCAGAAAAATTGACTGAATAATATCTGTGCTGCACCCGTCTGCTTATAAAGTGAGTAGGCAAAGTATCTTTTATGGATAAAAAATGATTACAGGATCGAGATCTGCATGGCTCCTTGAGCTGAAATGTGACTAAACCCAAAGGACTAAGCTATCAATTCTCCCTCTTTGAGTGGGGAAGTGAAGGGGGTTCTGTGTGTGTGAGTGTGTGTGCGCACGCTCATCTTTAAGTAGTATTTCAAACAAAAAAGCAGCTTTCTCAAGCATTCTGCTTTAAAAGTTGGGTATGTTCACTAATTTTCTATCTGTTCCCAGCTTTCCTAAGAGCTGTCCCTATATGCTACAGATACTGGGTTCAAACCTGCTTTGCTTGCATCTTCTGTCATAATCACGTTATGAGATGACACATACATTCATCTGGTCATAAGGGAATGCTTAGAGAATTCAGGTTAAGAAGATGACTCAGTTGCCTTATTTAGATTAAAAATTCTTCTGAGTACCTGGCACATTAGGCCTTACATTAAATCACAAAATGTGCCATCTCTCTTTCTTCTCTGTTCCCATTTTTCCATTAACAGTTTTCTGGCCCTTCTATCGTTGCATGTTTCCCTTCTCCCAGTCAGTTGCTCTCTTTTCTCCTCTTTGCTACTCATATAGTTGCCCTCCCTCCTGTTCATCTTCTCTCTTCCCATAGCCTCTGCTATCCTACTTCTATATAACACTGCCAGTCATTCCCTGCTTCTCCTTTTAATCCCATCCAGACTCCCATTTGTGCTGTTCCTTTTGATGGAGCATATACACAAGGATGAAAAACATCAGCTTTCATATTTTCCAGTACTTCATGCAGGGAAAACTTTTGCCCTGCAAGAATCACACATGGTGGGATTCTTAGAGTGTCCTGTGTAGAGCTAGGCATGGGACTTCGTGATGTTGGTGGGTGCCATTCAACCCAGCATGTTCTATTATTTTATAATTAAACAGGACCTAAACACAGTGTACAGTAATGCCTGTTCAGCCCCAGAAGCAAAGGGCCATCATTCTTTTGATTGTCTCGTAACCTGCAGAACTATTCTAGCCAAGAACACACCCTCAAAGTGACATGCACGACTGCAGCTCCATGGTAAACAGTGGGTCTTGCTCATCCCTGAAACTCTTCCAGGTTGCTAGATGTGTATGTGGGGTCAAACTTCACAAAAAGTGTTTTTCCCCTCCTCTGCCAGCGCTAGATTTGCTTTTAAATTATTGAAGCTACTCATCAGAACTAGTTCTACTGGGCAAGGCCTGGGGCTTCAGAATACAATTATATCACAGACATAAAGGCATCTCTTTTCTGCCACAATTGAGCCATAGAGTGGAATCTGAAATAAAAAGCAGAAAATCTAGAGACAGAACACTAGATTTTTCTTTTTGATTATTCTTAGATGTAAAACCCATTAAATAGACCAGTATGTAGGCAACCTCTAACTTAACTAGAATTATGGCAATTGCATCCACTCCACATGGAAATGTGTCAAGTACTTATGGCTAGGTATTTCAGTGGATTCTTTTTTTCAGTAAGTAATTATAACTCCCAAATATCAGTTATAACCTGTATCTTTAAAGATATCAAGAATTATTCCTAAAAGACCGAGTAGTTACTTTGAGTAGAAATTATACACATCACGAGAGCAGAATTGTTCAAGATTATATTCCTATTCTGCAACACAGAAAATTTATTAGCACACACAGATTGACAAGATACTTTGTGTTTTCAGTCATAGCACCATGACAGTCTGTGACTGGTAATCTAGAACAGAAATAAAGCTGTGAATTTGCTGTGCTAAAGTGGCACCACTGATATTCCTACATTTCCCATGTCTTCCCTAAATAAACTAGTCCAAGAGGAAGGTGGCTGAGTGATGCTTACTTGCGTTTAGGTATTATTCTTTATATACCAGCTATCAGCCATTGTCACAGGGCCTATATAAGAACTAATTTCTGTGTCTAATTCTTTCCTCTTAATTGACTTTAAAACTTTAGGTAACATCTGACACAGGAATTTACATGGAAATTAGGCCATCTGAATAGGACTTTCTTCCCCCCACTCGTTCTCTCAGCCTCTCCTCAAGGCCAAGGAATGGGATAGGTTTTAAGAACAACCCAGCAGCTTTCTTAATGTCCAATTAACCTTTCTTCACAGAGAGAGTGATTAAAGATTGGAATGTACTGCCCAGGGAAGTGGTGGAGTCAGTGTCCCTGAAAGTGTTTAAGCAAAGACTGGATGCAGAACTCAGTGCCTTGGCCTAGTTGACATGGTGGTGTTCAGCCAAAGATTGAACTCAATGATCTCAGAAGTCTTTTCCAACCTAATTGATTCGGTGGATGCAGAAGACAGCTAAGGGATACTTAAAAACCTGGGTGCAGAAGACAGTTAATGATGATCATAAAATAAAATACTGAAATGACTATTTAATTCCTATTCTCTGGCAGAAAATCTGATATTGGTTATTGCCAGCCTTTTGTGCTTCAATAAAAGTCTTTAAAATACCACGTCTGACTTGACTGATGTGCTTTTGAAGTAGTTTCTTGAATCAGAATACCTCCACTGGCAGTGTATTACAGAGTTCCCTTCAGACTTTTTTTTTTTTTCCGGACTTTTTAATAACAAGGTTTCTTTCCTGTAATGTTTTCCTCTCTCATGTGGACAGGGTTTTTGAAATGTTACACTGCATCTATGCAAGGGAACAAGGTTCCTCTTAATGATTTTATTTAACCTCTCTTATTTAAGATCAAAACCCAGTGGGTTTAATTAATTGTCATATGTGACTTCCAAGCTGAGAAACTACATTTCCTCTCCCGTTAATTCTACTCATAAAGGTTATTGTCATCTACTGGAAGAGAATTTAAACGGCAATTTTGTTGATGATACACCTTGCAGCAGAGAATGGATCTTCTTGTTGTGACACTGGTGCTACCATCCTTTCACGGTAATACACAATAAGGCTGACAATCCTCTTAGATATTGCAACAACAGGCTTCTGACTGAGGTCAAAGAAACTAATCAATCCTGTTCAGCATCTGGGTTCCTTCTGAGGTGTCCAGGCCATGTTATCTTCTCCATATACTTAATTTTTCTTCTGAAGGAATGATCAGGGATTTCCTAGTAAATTACCAAACTGAACTCTTCAAACTCCTTAGGCCTTTCCATAGCTGGGATTATGGAGCATTAGCTGTCTGCTGCCAGGTTAAGCTTCATGAGCTGCTGAGAGCACCTACTAATCAATGTTTATGTTTCTAACTGGTTGACTTAGAGATGACATTCTAGTCTAAATCAAAGTTTTGTCTCCTGTGTAGCAACGGTTCGACACATCATCATTGATCTCTACTTACTTAAATAAACGAACAATCAATTAATGTGAAGTAAAGAAAACCAACCTCAAAATGAAGGCATAAGGCAGCTGTATTCTTAAGAAGGGAGGGAACCGTGAATGAATGTTTAAATATCAGTGTGAACAAAAATATTTGCCTGTGGGTTTACTTATCACTGCATGCTCAGCATCACTCCTGAATGCAAGTCTGCTGGACACAACAAAGCTACAGTCACTTCTGTCACCTTCTCTTGTGTTTAAAGTGGTTCAGACTTAGGGAATAGCAAACTTATCACTGCTTTGACAACATGACTTCTCCCTGTTTTTCACAACGTGCCCCACAGCTGTGCCAACAAAGGGATTTGCATGAACCCTCTCTAAAATGCTCAAGGCAAAATGAGCCAGATTATTTTAAGCAGTGTGAACTGTGGGTCTGAACTGGCTTGGCTGAGTTAGCAGGTTTCAGGCTAAGGAGCAGTCATGCAAGCCACTCCCCTAGCAAAACCAGAGGGGCAGCACTGCCAGCTGCTGGGGGGCAGTGACAGAGGAAAGCAGGAACATCTTTAGGCAGAGCAGCTGGAGCATAGAAGATGCCATCCCTCTGCAGCTGTAAAACTTCTGCCTCAGTGTCCCTTAGGTGTGGGAAAGACCAGCCACAGGAAAAATTTCTGTTAGTATCTGAGGGGGAAAAGTTACAGTATGTTACTTCTATCCACTTGAGATATGCTGTACTTGGAAAAAAAAATCCCAAAAACCAAATCCAAAACCAGCAAGTAAATCAGCAAACTCTTTTAAGTATAGAAAGTATGAATTTCTTGCACTCAATTCTAAGACAAATGACCCTTATCTGTGGTATAAGTGCACTGACGTAAGCTTTTCCCTAGTTTTTGGCATTAAAAATCTCCAAACTCGTAAAAATGTTCAAATTTCAAAACCAAAATCTAACCCTGAATATTGTTTCTGTAGTGGCAAAAGTTTTCAGCAAAAATTTAGTTCAGAAAAAACACCATTACTATTACTTAAGTGTGTCTGTGTAGAGTTTACAGGCTAAAGCATCAAGCAAATGGCATGTCTTAAAATCCAGTGATGGTTTGATGGGCACTTTTCCCTGGCCTGCCTGAACTGGGTCAGCTCACTTCCCTTGATGCTTGTTCAGTTGCACTGCAGCAGTGATTTTGAGGCTACACTGCAAACCAAAGGTGCACATTGCTCTGCCTTATAAAGGATCTTCAGAAAAAGAAAGGAGATGGGTAACCTCCCAAGGTTACTAACCCAGTTCAGAGTTCAGTCCTACAAAAAACTATGCCAGCACAATAGGAAGGAAAGGGGCAGAGAAAGGTGGAAGGCTGTGGAGAGGGGTGGGAGATGCTTAAGTTGAATTTTCCCACCAAAAAATATACACATAGAAGTCTAAAATAGCCTCAAACATGAGTTCTGTGCCCTGCTCAGAACCATCAATTAGCAGATATTAATTTATATTAGTACTAATATACACACACATTAAATAATTTTAAGTTAAAAATTAAACATACAAAATAAATAATATTAGAACCCCTGATTTAATAGTCCTTTAAAACTGTAACCAAATAAATCTAAAATGAAGGCATTTATAATGTATTTGTATTGTAACACCTTTAAAGAACTTCACCTAAAAGTATAATACGCATTTTTACACAGGAAAACAATCATTTTTGATTCACTGTGATTTGTCTTTTGCACTTGGAAGGAACTGTAGGGTGCCATAATGGAAATATGTTTTCTTCTCATTCTATTAGATACACAATAAGGCTTTCAGAATATTTTTATTTCAGACACAATCATTAGCATAGAAACTGCAGTTTTCTGCACAAATATGGAATATGGACTTCAAGCAATGGCTGCCAAAGCACACATTTAATGAAAATAAAGTAATAGAGCACTGAAGAATATCAGCTAGTAAATTGCTCAGGGTTACTCATGCAAGACATCGTCATTTTCTGCAAACACACAAACATGCAGTGCCAGTCAAAAGCCATGTTAATCTAATATTGAATTAAAAGCAGTTTAACCTTCTGGACTTCCCATCATGGGCCACAGCTCAGAGCAGAGAGCCAGATTGTGAGTGCCTGGAGTTTCACTAGGCTGAACCACAGCTTGGGTCTCTATATTAAAAGCACCTGGCAGCACTTCTGAGGATGTCTGTGGCATATTAGGGAATAAAGGTCAGGAGAGGAACTGAAAATGATTGCCCCAGGGGCCATCCACCCCCAAAAGTGCCTGCTTGCCATGAGAAATGACATTCTGAAGGATAGTCAGTCTCATCATCAGCCTGCCATAGGGGCAAAAATCACCACAACTCTTTAAATGTGATTGTTAGAAGGTGAACAAATCTGACCTAAAGAAGGAATTACATGCTTGAAACTTGCCTGTGTCTCTAAACTACTCTGGTCCACACCAGAAAGAACAGTGTCCCTCCCCTACAACCCAGCTCTGTCATCTCACCGTCATTTAAAATTAAAAACAGCATCTGAAGTAAAGCAAAACTGTTTCTAGATGAAAAATTACATAAAAACCTGTTCAAACATTGAATTGAATGAGTTGTAATTGAAGTTCTACCTCTTATTATTTTCCATAGTGAAACATAAACTAGCTGAGTGGATGTATTTAATTCTTCAAGCAAAACAGTAAAACTGGGTCTTTGGTTCTCAGCCTTAATCAAGGAAAATTAAATTCTTCAAGGATTAAAAGCTGTAGGAAGTTGCTGTTACATTGCAGAACTACATATCTGGGTTGACTTTTAAAAGCAGTGATTGAAAGTACAGGTGCAACAGACTGAGACACTGTCTTTTATCCCTCAGTGGGCAGTGTTGAAGAACAGTGCAGAAAAGAGTGTGTGTTCCAGTCAGCTGCAGAGGAGCAGTTGTACTCATTTCATATACCAATAAGACATTAGGGCAAAGATTTTAACAACAGAAACAGTAACTGAAATAGTACCAGGCACAACTGTATATGAGGATACATAGTGGAAGCCTTTGCAGCTTTTGTTTTAGCAAAATCTGTTAAACAAAGAAGTTTTTCAATTTTTCTTTTTATTCCCAAGTATTTAATGAAAAGCACAGCTCCATAAAATATCTCTTATCCTTCTAGAGTCTGATTTCTCACGCAGAATGAGTGTATTGAGGTTTTAATATTAAATAGTTTACTCACAGCACTTTCATTCAGACTCACACGCTAGTTTTCCTCCTTCATAAAAAGGCATTTTTGGATACATGGCTGAAGAGCCAATGCACAAAGTTGCCTTCCAAATGCAGCAGCTGAGTACAACACACAGTTATCCCAGAGTTATCCCTCTCAGTACACTCAGAAGGACACATGGGTAACACTCGGCGCCTTGTTCGGAGCGTAACGTGAAATGCCAGCCACACCAGCAAGGCTGGGAAAACATTTCCCTGATTGGCTGCTCATCCCAAACTGCCTGGCAAAGGTTTGAAATATGCAACGCAGGGAAGTGATATTCTGTGGCATTCATTCAATTTACCTGCACTACACTCCAAGGAGCCATGCTATTAAACAACAGCTCCAGTGTGTCAATAAAGTTAACTTAATTAAATTGCTTTCCCTCCCACTCTTCCAACCAGCAAGATTTAGGGCACAGGGACACAGTGTTGCTTGTAAATAAAAGGATGATTTAGCTAATCATTTGAGGAAGAAAGACATATTTTCGTCAATAATTCTATGCACAAAGCAGGAAGCTGGTTTAAATTGAAACAATCATGTAGGATAAGGGGAGAGATAATACCAGCTATTGAAGGGCTGTGAATATTCTTCAAGCAGTGTCAATTAAATCCACTATTTAAATCTCAGTGATTGCACTCTTTGCTCAGTAAGACTGAAATAACAATTGCTTACATGTAATGTTATAAAACATACTATCATTATTACAAGCATAGTGAATACACATTCTTAATTTGCTGGGGACTGATCTAGTCCCTTTCTGGTCGTTTTGGTACGTACACTCTCACTGCCTTACAAGAGTCACATTTTAGGAGTCTCTAGTCTGTCCTTTTCTGTGACAATACATGGAAAATATTAGCAGTAATTAAGGATAAAAAAAGACTACAGTTAAGCCAAAATTAACAGATTGTTTGCAACCTTATCATACTTTCAAATTGTCAGTCTGAAACCTCTGAGGCTCCTTGTCTGGTTGAGGTTAGATGTTTTGAAAGACTACAATTAAACTGATGCAGCTGTTTTTCAAAACAGTATTTATCTATTCTTATTCCTTTTTCCTCAGAAACTCTTCTAATTTTGACAGGAGTTCCCTGATGTTACATGTGCAATCTCTGCTCTGTCTCTTGAGTGTTTTCAGCTTTGCCCCAAGTCTCCTTTTGCAGACACTGAGTAAAAGCATGCCAAGCACTAGGAGGTAGACTCTCTAAAGATTGCTTCTGTGCTGTTTATATCCTATTCCCTCTGAGCTTTTACCTGCAGGTAATAAGTCTTTTTCTTCAAATATATTTACTGTTTTCCATTAATAGCAAGATCTTGGAGCTGGTCTGAGTTTTTATAAGCAAGTGAAGAGAGAGATGCTTGTATAGGCACACAGGCACAGTTTAATTTAGGAAGTATGAAAATATAAGCAGAAAAAAGTCCCTTTATGTCCTCACAGCCATTTCTTGCAGTACAGGCCATCTCTTCATAAATGTGTCTGCCAGGGGGTCTGAGACCGTGCTTTCCTCCTAGAGCTCAAGTCCTCCACTAGTGCTGGGCTTGTTGTTCTTTGTTCTACTCTGACTCAAACCATCCAGTGCAACCAAAGGTCTCTGATCACAAACCAATGAAATCACCAAGTAGAGTCCTCTCTCCATTTTATACAGGTTAATTAGTCTCTTATTTCCTCACAGCACAAGCTGGAACAGCAACAGCCTTCCTGTTTGTTCTCTCCCAATATCACAGAAAAAAAGGTCAGAGCATTATTCTTATAGACTTGAGTTTCACTCCATAAGAACTCCTACTGAATACCATAAGACAAAACTAAAATGAAATGCAATTACTGTGATTAGAAATGTCAGAATTCAGTTGGAATGAGCAGCCTTTTGCTTCATGTTGCAAGATGTGTTACTTTGTCAATGCCTTGTCATAGTCAGGATTACACAAAGAAAAATGTGCATGCAAATACAAATGTTAAATGCCTAGACTAAGAAATTTAATATAAACTAAGGATTACCTATCTAGGGAACTGTTTATCAAAGAGACTGAATTAATTTAAATTAATGGCACAGTGCAGTGGAAGGGTGCTCAGGATGCTGAGGACTGGTGGGGTTGCTCATACCTTTCCTCCCACAATTTGTGCAGCACCCAGGGGTGACACACTTGACCTCCAGGAGTGAAGTGCAATACTCAGCTGCTCCCAGTGCACCTTCCCACTCTCAGCCTCAGAGAAACAGAGCCCTATTCACAGCATCCAGGAGTGACAGGAAAGGGAGGGAGGTCTCTCTTGTAGGACAACAGTGAGCTTTCAGCTAGGACTGAATACACTGAATAAAACCCTTCTGGAAGTAGAATGATGAAGAAAAGGAAAGTTTCTATTATAAAACAAATAGCATTGAAATGGAGATCATCTCCTTTTTTTTTTTTTTTTTTAAGCCAATTGAACTCCATATGGCAGCATAAAATAATTCATACTATTGCACTCACATATCTTCTTTTCCTTTTTTCCCCCTCTACTCCCCAAGCCTGGTGAAGTTCATAGGCCAGAAGACAGATGCTCTGCTCTTCTATTCAATATATAAATCTTGGTGAATAGTAAGAACATTAGGGGGAAAAAAAAAGAGAGAGCAAAAAAACGACAAAGACAATTTTCTTAAGATAATTATATGGCTTAGTTCCTTCCTAATGAACGGTATTTCTGGCTTTTTGCTCATTTCTACCCTGACAAGACAAGCAAATAATGTGTCTGTATCTGCCTAATAAGTGTTGTCTTTTAACTGGTTATTGCTACTACAGTACAAAAATACTATGCATGTTGAGCTACACAGGACTGCATTTAGCCAAACTGCTCTTGAGCTGGACTGAACCTGCCCTGTCCTATCAGAACAGGGGAATCCTACTTGGAAAGTGGCACTCCTGCTTAAAAAGATGCTAAACACTCCCTCTCTGCCTCAGATTCTTTGGTCTGTCAGGAATTTGCAGCCCTTTGCCAGAGCCCCAGGAGGAGCTGCTGTGGGCAGGGTGTCACAGACATTCTCCATAGCCCCAGGGATGGATCCCAGCTGCAGCAACATCCATTTCTTCTATTTTTGATGTTGGGAATGCTGCAGCACTGTTCTTCAGCCAAAGGGCTGGGACAGGCCTGCTGACCCTGCAGACCCTTTCAGCCCAAAGTCCTGTGCTCACTGGAAGGGCTTTTGCTGGGGCATCCATGGTTTGTGCCACGGGAGCAAGGCTGGGAGAGCCCAAAGCTGGAAGGCTCAGCTGCCTCTGCCTGCTGGAGAGCAGGAGCAGAGGCCACTCTTCACTTACAGGAATGAGGACTGAAGTTCACAGTGATCCTGTCTATGTTTAGGCCCTTAGCCAAAGCTGCCAGTTCTGGAGAACAGTTGCTTTTGGCCAACGAGAGAAAGAAACCAGAGATGTTGGAAGGCTCACACAGCCCTTGAAAGGACCAGAATCCCTCAAGGTCTTGCCCTCCAAGTACCTCTCCTCTGTGTTAGCTGGAAGAGTGTGAGATCATGGCATAACTTAGGAGCCTCCATCAGGTGCCAGAAGTTAGACAGATCCATGTTCATGGGATTTTCAAGGAATGAGAATCCATAAGGATAAGAGCAGAGACTATGGCACCCAATACCCCAGCAGGACCTGCCCACTTAACTCCTCCTGTTGCCATGAGCATCCTCACAGAGTGTCCCCTCAAAGTGGGGATTGCACAAGGGTACATTGCAAAGGGTCTCCTTGAGGGATCAGACCAGGCCTGGGGCCACAGACACGTTTCTGGGGAGGAAGGGAAGGTTGCAAAGAAGGGAAGGCTGCTGCAGGGAGGGAAGGCGCTGCCCGTGGGTTCAGCATCAGCTGGCAAAGGCAGGCAATGCCTGCTCCAGAACAAAATCCTGAGGGGACAGGTGGTCCCTGAATGCAATTTGAAATCTGAATTTCTGCTTTTTTTGTGTCTGGTGCCACTGGCATTTCTTGACTGATTAAAGGCTCCCTAAAACTGATTTCCTCGTTTAGACATCCCCTCTGCTGCCCACCCCCTGCCCCCAACCAGGTGACTGTGACCCTTCATACTCACTCTTGCATGCAACTGCAAAAATCTGAATTAGCAAAGACAAGTGTCACAGGTGCTCAACATCTCCCGTGGAGCCAAGATCTTTATTTGTTATAGCTGTCAGCCCAGTCAATGACTGCTCTATCTCACTGTGGGCAGGCATATTCCATCCTGCTGATGTCAAAAACACATCTATTTATTCAGCCTTGCTATATGCTGAGCAATTGCCACACTGTGAGGAAAGAAGATTGTGATCAGCACCATTTGTCTACATAATTGCACTTGTTTCTGGACAATTGTTGGGTCAGAGGCTAATGTTTTTTATTTATAGTCTTTCTACTCTCATCTGAATTTTCCTGTGCCTTTTTCTACAGCAAAGAATTCGGTACCATTTGGCTTCTACTGCACAAATTTCGCTAGAAATCTGAGAAAAAATATCTGAAAGTAAATCCATTACACTAATTTGAACAGAATTTTACATTAGGGAGCTGGAGTAGTGCCTAAGACTCAAGGTGCATTTCTAGGAAAAAAGAAAGATCAAATACACATTTGTTTTTTTTTTTCTTCATATTGTATAACTACCAAACAGAACTCAAGTATATTTGCCTGGATGCTATCTTGTCTTTAAAAGCTGAAACAAAAAATATATGTTCCATTTATATCTCAGTGTATAAAGAAATAATATTGGTTTTCTTTATGGTGATAATTCTGTTTATTTTCACTAAGATAATTAATTTAGTATTTTGCCTTTTTGTTATGCTTATTAAATAAACAAATCACCATCTAAGTTTAACACAGTTGTTGCCTTAGGCAAGCCACTATTTCCCTTCTTTAACACCTCAAGGGTTTCCAAATAGCCATGCAAAGTAGAGCTGCTTGCTTCATTTTCCATTGTCCTGCAGGCAGCCTGCATAGGAAGTCATGCATAATTTTTTAAATACAAGAACGTATTTTGCTGAAACTGCTGTTTGTATTTTATTCAGGTGCATTTTTAAATTTAAATATATATTTTTATTTTAAATTATCCTTTCATTTCAAACAAGATAATTTAAAATTAAAAATGAATTTTTGACAATGTACTGCCTAACTTCTTTAATTCCATATCTGGATTTACATTAAATAACATGCAATATTCAAGTATTGCGTGTCTGTTGGTAAATATTTGCTGACCATCAAACCACTGAGCTGGGAGAGTTTAAGTGACTGACAGAGAAAACAGCCTCTGACAGAAATGTTTAGTCCAAGTTTGATATCTGTAGCTTCGTCTGCACGTTCAAAGAAGGTATTTTCTTCACTTTATTCAGGTTAGCTTTATGCAATATCTAGTTCATGCAGCACTATCTCTTGAGAGCTGATAAAGGCAGAAAATCTTACTTTCTACTGTAGGGAAAAGCTTCATGGCAGAGACTGAAATCTGCTAATTCTAAAGTCTTGCAGTGCACAGAAAAGACACACTTATCTTTTTACTCAGTACAAAGAATGGCTAATTTGACTAAGAAATCACCTTAATATATGTAATAAATAAATAAACATAAAAATGTAAAATGTCATTCATTGATTTCTAAGAAAACAAAAAGCAAATATCAAGAACCTGAATAAATATATCAGGAACTTTTATGTAATTCTCTAAATGTAACTCAATATAGGTCCACTTTTACTAATATAAGTACCAAATGTAAACAGAGTGGCAGTCAAAATGATCTGTCATATGATAGATCATTCCACAGCAGTGGAACAGGACTGACTGTAGTGATCAAAGACTTTTCTCCCATCATTATTTTGACTACAGGAGCTATGCTGCCAGTCAACAATATAGTAAGCAGGGAGAAGATGGTGTAAAAGGAGGTGACCCACTTTTTTTTGGGTAATCCTGTACTTCCCAGTCTAGATTATCAAACTAGCAAGGTCAACCACCGTATTATTTGCTGCTACACTTTGGCAGGAAGCCAGAGTACTTTAATAATGGCAGAGTACTAACTGAGGGGAGCGAACCGTTTTCCAGAAAACTAATTACAGAGTAAATGCACAGAAGAAAGACAGAGTGATAATTTCTTCTGACCCTTTATGTTTTTTACAGCACTCTTTCTTAAAGCAGAGGCACCAAAACACAGCCTTCTGGTATCAGTCTCACCAAAGTCAGACTCACAACCAAAGCAACAACCCCTGTTCTATGTTATCAATTTTTGCAGTGAAGTTGCTTATCTGCTGTGAATCCTGAAATACCTCCCTCAAAGACTAGGACCCCTTGGAACACAATTCCTGTTTCTCTCAATGAAGCTAGTGCTCTCCAGCCCTACATTCAGTGTGTTGCTATACACAGATGGGCTGAGGTTACCAAGCAACCCAGGTTGCTGGACAGAGCATGTGGTCTGGACTGTTGGTATCGTTTGCAAATTTTATTGACAAGGATATTCTGTTGGCTTCCAGGTTGTCTGCAAAATACTGAAAACATCTAATTGTGAACCTTGCTGAAATCTTTGCAAGAAACTCTCCCTCAATTATGACTCCTCTTCCCAAGTATTTTCTATGAGATTTTCATTTAGCACATGCTGCATTGACATTGTGTAGGGATAATGTTTTATGAGAACACTGAATAGTTTGAAGTAAACTCTAATAAATACTTTGCTGGGGATACCACAGAAGCAAAGAAACTGATAGGTACTGTGATCAGAGGTGGGGGATTTGTGTTCCAATATCCAATATTATTTAGTAGAAGAGGGGATTTACCCTGTGACTCTTACAATGTTATACTACAAAATAAAAGGAGATGCGACCACCACTGCTTCACCTGTGGGTATATGCCTATCCTCCTTTGCTTTTGTAGCATTTGCCTCAAAACACAATGTTGTTAAAGAAAATAAATTAATTTGTCTAAGAAGAAATGGAGCCTCTTCCTNGATTGACTCACAATTGATTACTTATTTCCTGGGTTGATGAACCAATAAATCAGTTTTGTGCACAGTCCTGACATGCTTAATGCCACAGAGATCCAGTAATTCAATTATTAAGCTTGGATTCATTGTGCCAAGCAGGCTCATCTTCCTTACGGTCTGCTTTTCACGTTAAAAGGACAGAGGTTCAAAACTGCACCTCACAGACAAATCCAAGAAGAATGGAAGCTGCTGGCTCTAGCCTGGCTGTCCTCTTAGCAAATACAACTGAATGGTCACTTAAGTAGATATGGAAGCTTGTATGGTTATCCACATCTCTGGCATGTTCTGGCCCGAACAGCAAAGTGAACCACGCTGGATCACTTAGGAACACGCGCTACATTCCCTGCTTCTGCTTCCTGGGAAGGGAGAAATAGAAGCCATGATCCTGGGATCCTTTAAGACCCCAAATAAGACTCAAATGCTGGGCTGCCTGCTCATAGCTAAAATGCCTGAAAAGCAACCAAACAAGCAATAAGAAAGAAGGAAGCTGTTTTTATAAATATAAATCCAAAGATTTTTATTCCTATGGGCAGTTTTTAAATAGCGCATATTGTTTATATCACTTTTTCCTAATTTATAAGAAGTAATACATCAGAAGACTTTTGTTTTGGAGACTGCTGGTAGCTAAAGATGTTTAATTATGATATACAAGATCATAAAATATTTGATACTGTATGAAATTCAATGTATTCTCTCCTATATCTCAGAAATATGCAGTGGCAAAAAAGAAGGTCCTAAAATTTCAATACCACTTATCCACAGAGTAATAAAACACGATTGTCAAAACTGAACCAACCTGTAACCAGGCACTGCGTTTCATAAAATCTACTG
Organism: Dicaeum eximium; assembly: GCA_013396995.1. NCBI lineage: Eukaryota > Metazoa > Chordata > Aves > Passeriformes > Dicaeidae > Dicaeum > Dicaeum eximium. Next base: position 603,544 of record VWZP01004356.1, read on the forward strand.
GATACACTGAAGTGCAATAAGTGAAATATATTCCAAGAAGTAGCAAATAACATAGTATTCACAGTAATTCTATGAAAATAGAAAGAAAAATGAAATTTAGTAACGCTGTGAGAATCTCCATTGATATTTTTGGAGCTGCAATCTCTGACTATATAAGATCTCTCACTTTAGAAGTTGGGATAAGTGAACTTAATTGTTTAGAATAACACTGTGCTTTAAAATGCAGTCTTTTATGAAAGTTAAACTTTATGCACAGGAAAACTAAAATTTTAATAAGTTCTAAAGCTCTCCCTCAACAAGACCTGAACAGAAAGGAACTTTCTTTTCTATTCCTCTTAGTAAGGATCCTCTTCCTCCTCATTCCAATTCAATTTTTTTTCCTCTACATTTTCCCCAATCCTTACCAGTTCTTCTAACACTCTTTCCTCTAAATGTAGAGAGTATCCTCAGACACTATTATTTCTAGCAGTTTCCAAATTCTTCTAGCTTCCTTTCTGTAAGTCCAGCAAGAACATACAAATATTTAATTAATTTAATTTTTCCATCCAGAAAATATTTTACCAGGAAAAAGGTTTCCCAAAACATCCAGAGATATGACTGTAGTTCCACTGGCTCTACAAATTGGGATAATTAGGTGAGTCAGTGCTTTATCTCAGCTCTATCTGTGATATTGATATATTTCATTCTAGCTGGAAAATTTAAGAGCAGTTCCATACTACTCAATATTCACTCATGTTTACTTGGCCCAGAAAATGAATGTGATAGTCCATATAATAAATACAAGAATAAAATACAAGTCAGGAATAGGAGAGAGAAAAAGAAAAATCTGGAAAGAAAAACTTACTTGTCAGAAGAGCAGTGATATTTAAAAACCTGCTGTTGGTGGTCAGCTTTTGCAGTCTTGAGATATCTAAAACTGTTGAGTGTGTTCTGAAAAGGAAAAGAATCAAGGATTTAGTAATTTTGTCACCCATCAAATACTAAACCAAAACTTGTCCAACATAGATTGCTTTCCTATTTTATAAGGTTATTAATTCATAAAATATGTTTTTATTTCCCCACTGGATTTGTAGGGATTTTATGGGCTTCCAGAAGTTGAACTGCTCAGATCAAACTTCCTGGAGTGCATAGGGTGTCAGAACAATGAGAAGAGTAATTATATAACTTATTATCTTGCATACCTACATTTCCAAGCTCTTACAGTTGACAGAGAACAGTGAAAATGAAAGAAATCTGACTCCTTTCTTGTTTAAAAAAACAATATACTGACAATATACTGACAATATAATGACAATAAATGACTTTCCAAAACAAGCACAGAAAATCATGTCCCTAAATGTCTTTCAAACAAATGACTAAGAGTTCATTTGCTTTCTTTTGGACTAGTTAATGTATTTGATTTCCTAACTTGTGGTCTAATTTCTGAGACTATCCCTTTGTACTCAAACATTATTCTACATTAAAGTCTAGCTTTGTAATTTCCAACTGTCCTTAACAGACAGAGGAGTTGACTGTATCAAGAAGCCCTCTTAGCTCTCTAAAATGAAACTGAAAGTCTGAGATGAGTGCTTCCATCTATGCAGGCTGTGGTGGAAAGGGTTTGGGGAGTTGGGAATTAAGGAGTGGAGTGAGCCTAGGAAAAAGAAGTGTTAGAGGGAAAGTGGGTTTAGTATTTTCTTTGTTTCTCACTTTCCTACGCTATTTTTAATTAGCAGAAATTTAAATTAATTTTTCCCAAGTCACGTCTGGGGTTTTTTTGCCTATGATGGCAACCAGAGAATTATGTTCTTGCCTTTATTCCAATCTGTAAGATTTTTCTATCATATTTTCTCCCCATGTTCTGCTAAGAAGAGGAAGTGAGAGACTAGATGGATGGGTGCCTGGCTGCTGGCCAAAGTTGCCCACCACAGCTATGAAATAATGTTTCCACTGTCAATCTTTCCAAGATCCCCAGGACTTGGACTGGAATGGAGATATAAAATCCATACTAATAAAACTCTGCCTGTAACACATAGGAATAAACAGAATTAGTAAGGAGCAGAAATGTTGCTCAGAGAAAATTGCATTAACAGGAAAATTTCATAGATCTCTACCGTCTGTACTGTAGTGCAGCCACAAATTTGAAAATAAAAGCTTATGGTAACAAGGACAAAGTCAAGTGACTCCCACTCCATGAAAGGAGACAGATGAAAACCTCATTTAAAAAAGATCTCTACTTGTGATATGATAGTGAGATGTCTTTGGCCCATTAAGGAATTTTTGACAGCAATACTGAAATACAACATAGCGATTTTTTAAAGTCAGACATGAGACTGATCGACTTGCAGCAATATATTTATTCTGTCAGCACTCTTTTAGAAAACCAACTATTTAAAGTTTTTTCACAGCTAGGTTTTTACAGTCCTGAAGTGATTTATTTAATTCCAGATTTCATTAAGCTCCAGAACTCAATTTTAGCAATCATTATGATACTAATAGCACATTTCAGCTATGAAAAAGATTGAAGTGTTGTGCATCTCTACCTGGTATTGAAAGCTATGGGATAAAATCTCCATCGAGTCAGTACTGCAGAAGATTATGCACTTGTTTGGATTCCCTTGGTTTTGGTCAGGATATGTCTTACAGTGGCAAAATTAGCAAAACCCTCTTTAAAAGTCATTGAATGAACTCTTTCCTGAATGGGTATTCTGTTAGAACAAATGTCCTGTTAAAATAATCAACAACCCACTAAAAAGGTGAGATCCGTGGCAAACATTCACACTGCCTCACATACATGAGAGAAACCTCTGCTATAACAAAACCTAGAAGAGTAAAAGTTGCCAGTAGAACTGTGCAAGTATAAAATTCTATCAACAATTGTCCATTTACAGCCCAACCCCTCTTGTAATTTGGCTGTGTTTTCAAGGCTAAATGACTAAGCTGTCCTACCTGTACCCTGGGAAATCTATAAACACACAGTGAAATTAACTACTAGTTGGGAAAGAGAGCTTGGAGACAGCCTTATGAAAATGTCACCTAAATCCACATCAACTGTCAAAAAAAATAAAACAGTATATTAGGAAACACTAGGAATAGAACAGAACACACAAGAAGAAGAAACATGATAATGCTGCCAAAGAAATCCATTGCCCACAGAGCATTTTGAATATTGAATACGGTTCCAGTCATCTCATCTCAAAAATGACAGGATAGCAATAGGAGGATAAAGAAAAGGGTGACAGAATGATCAAAGGTATTTAATGGTCTCTGTACTAGGAAAGAAAAAAGAAAGGCTTTAGGATTTTCATATGGAAGAGGGACAAATGAGGAAAAGGACTATGACAGAGCCCCAGGACAATAATTAACAGTACTGAGAAAGTGGATAAAGAATAGTTTTCACTTTATTTCATAGCAAAGGAAGCAGTCACAATAAAATGAGCAGTTAACAAGTTTAAAAGATGAGGATGCTTTCCACAAGGATCATAAGTAAAGGGTGGAACGCATTGCCACAGGATGTGGTGGGAAGCCACAAACATGTGTGGGCTTCAATAAGCAAGCCACTGTAATGGTAAAAGAAACATTGACCAGTACTAGCCCGTGTTTCACCCAAAGCTGCATGGTACAAACCTTCAGGTTAAGAAGCATTACAGAGTGATGTAGGGTGATACTAAAGGTCATTGTCCTTTGGTCTGGTTTAAATACAGCTGTTGCAATTCTTCTCATTAATTTTGCTCTTTTTCTGAATTCTTAGTCATCTCTTGCAACGTGCAGATGTTAGAGGGCGTTAGTGCAAATGTAATTTTAGATTTCTATAAACATATCTACAGAGGAGCTTATGTACCATTTTAAGTTCAAATAGTACAGCCTACTCAGGCAGGCAGGCTTTAGGCTAGGATTTTCTGAGGATCCTCAGGTCTGGCATCCAACCATCCAACTGCTACTGAAGACTAAAGGGATTGGTAAACAAAACTCTCATTTTATAGAAATAAGAAATGATACTGAATTTATTCCTCTCAATAAATAAAATGGTCTTTCCTGTGTAGCTAGTGGTCTTCATCTTAACTGTTTCATGTGCCTCATGATGGGAGGCACAGAGATTTTCCCAGATGAACACATAGACATAGGATGTATGGAATCATCACTTTCTGTTTATTGTGGTGATAAAGTACCATTATTTTAGTGAATAAGCAAGGTTGCTTGAACTCAGTGTCCATCTTCTGTTCCTCTGATGCAGCTCTATTGAAGACTTTGCCCTGAGACTCTCATGCTACAAGTGAAGGGCTTGCAACTTCCACCATGGGATGGCCAATGCTTCTGGTCAGATAAAAGGCTGTGGTTAGGAAATGCTTTTAGAAGACTGTGATGGAAATGTTCTGAATGACTTTGGCTGACGAGATCTCTGGTTGTGTAGGTGGCAACTAAGCTGTGGGGCATGTCTGGCCCCACAATTCTTGGTTGCCCAGATCACCAACCTTGGTTTCTATCCCTTCTGCTACCTATGGATATTATTTTTCATCAAAAACCAGGAGGTAGGAGGAGGGAATAGGGCATAGCCTGGTGTGACCCCAGTCACTGGGAAGTGAACCAGAAACTTGAGGAGGATTTTCTTCCAGTATTTTCATAGTGGTTACTCAATGTCTGTTCAGGACAAAAAACATTTGCATCGCTTCTTAAAGTGTTAAATATCCTGAAAGCTGAATATGTCATGCTAGGCTAAGCTAACTTGGCATTTTGGCTACTGTTGTAGGTGGGATACTGGCTTAGGTAGACAGACCTGTCTGACCTCATGCAGACATTATTAGTTACTAATTTATGCAAAATTCCAAAACACTAAAAGATTGTCACAGGTGTGTATAGAGGATTATTACAATTATCATAGTATTAATTTTTTATTTCCTAAACTATGGATGGTCTTGTAAAGAACTCTGAAAATAAAACCCTTCATTTATTCTAATTACCCTAGAATGTGAAACTCAGAAATTTCTGCCCTCAAAAATTTTGTTGCATGCTAGCTGGAACAATTCCTAAGACCCTTGCCCAAAAAAGGGAAACCAGACTCAAGAGATATTGCAGAAAGAGCTACTTCTAACTACCTGCATTGGAACAGTGACTGCTCTTGAAATTCATACTCTATTCAGAGGAACGGTAGCTGTTCGAAACTGATGGGAAACAAATGAGATTTACACACAAATCAGTGTGTCTGCATAAGTTCCTTCAGAGCTCACCTCAACTAACATGAAATCATTATTCTGTCCAAGCAAAACGACTCTCCTATGCAGGTGTGTACTTACTCCAACACCTGTCCACTCTAAAAGGTCACAACTCAGGTTGATTGGTATTTCAGCTAGCAGGGTTGTGTTGGTCTAGTGCAAGGTATTCAAGTCCCCAAACTGAGTTTGTTTTCTCTATGACAGTAATTGGTAAATGATCTAATTCATTCTGAGTCTTGAGATTTTTGAACTCCTCTTCTGAGGAGAGGGATTGAGAGAGCAACCAGGTGGTGCCTAGCCACTGGCCAAGATCAACCCACTGGATCCTTGGAGCAGGCAACGTATTTATGCAACTTTGTTTTCAGTCAAAATGTCCAGACTGGGTTTGTTGCACCTCTGTTATGCTCACCAATTCCATACCTTCAGTTAACTTAAACTGAACTGCTCTGAGCAACCCTTATACAGACAAAGATAACAAAGATATATTCTGTTCTCTGGGAGCATGAGGATGCGACCCTACTGCCCTGCTACATCCAGTACAGACAGTCTGAAAATGCATTATCCACTTATTTTCCACTCGGAAGTTGTTAATGGGCAGATTTCTGCAGACACATTTGTTAATTATGCATTGAATTGTTTGGACAAGGCACTTTTAGCATGTGGGTGGTTTGTCAGCTGTTTTCTATTGGTTATGCGTTGTTAACAATAGTTTTTGCTTCTGCCTTATGTGCCTTATGGTGGAGGAAGAATGATACTGCTCATGAATGGCCACCTCATAGCAAGCAGAATGTTTCTGCTTGCTGGACAGATGAAAGCAACTTTCAGCAAGGTGAGTAAAAAATAACAATACAGATGAGTAACAGGTGAGTAACAATACAGTTGAGTAATACTTACAGGTGAGTAAAAAAATAACAATAACAAATGGAAAAAATTACCATGTTAAGTTTGCACCTGGATTTGTTGTTTGTGTGTGAGTACAAAACAATCAGCATGGCAAAGTACTTCCTCACACAGGTGAGTATTTCTCAAAGAGCTGTTTGGACCTAACAAACATTTTTGTCAAAAGTTAAAGCAGAAGAGAATCAGATTTTAAGAAAACAAGTTTATTGGGACCATCATGTAATCTGTAATGCAAAGGTTGCCATATTCCTCAAGGAGTTTTGATTAAAAGCTATGGAGCTATGCAATCAATTAAAATAATTATATTTGCTCTAATTTTGGACAATCATCTAGAATGATTTCTTTTTCTTTAAGCTTCACCAACCTAAGTGCATACATACTACCTGAAAAGGTCACATCTGGTAGGGTCAATGCTTTTTCTTTGCCCTTCCAATACCAAGACACAACATTTTTTAATTCCCAAAGGCCTTTGACATTGCATTACAATGGATCTGCCACCTCTAATATGCTGAGCAAAATAAGGCATACTCCCCAAGAGAGGGGAAGCAGACAATCTGCCCTGAGGCTTCCCTATTGTTATTTCATTTAGAGAGACAGGCAATATCACAGTATCTATGACAAGAGAGCAAGAGATTTCAAGTCCTCCCAGCTGTCTCCTCCTTAATTTGATACTGATTGTTGAGTTGGTCCCAACTGTCCATAATGCACTGAGATTTCTTGTGGCTGCTGTGCCAGAGAAATCTCCCACCTGCTTGTGATGTGCTCTTCTTCTAGAGCCAGCAGACACTATGCCACCAGCAGCAAGCTGGTTTTTTACAGGAGATTTCCATGGTGTGTCAAGAAGCAATACTTAAATGCCTAAACTTTTATAATTGCCTCAGCTTAGTTTCATAAGGACACGTGCAACACAAAGATGTGTGTGAGGAACATTCCCCAGCTAAGCAAGCATTGCCTTGGGAGGGATGGACAAAAAAGTGTGGTGGTCAGTACAGTATCCTTGTTGGACAACCTTGGACTGGCATTTAGGGAAAACTGTGCTGATAGCAAAGAAGAAGGGTTATTTCCCTGACACACTCTCTAGGGGATAGCCTCTTCTCTATGCAGTAGACACTGATCAGTAATGGTTAAGAACAAGGAATCTCTGAGAGACTGTCTAGTTCATGCACCATCTCAATTTGGCATGCTTATTGTGCCTTACTCCTCAGCAGGAATATTAAAGACTTCCAGGGTTATCATTCTTCTCCACAGTAGGTATCAAAACCCTTTACTATTTGAGATGCAGTATTGTGCAAGTACAAAGAGGCTGTGCCACCGCCTCAGGTCTTGCAATAAAAGGGGTAGAACTAGAAGTAAAATTTATGTCAGCTGTCCTAGGTGCTGTGCAAGTACCATCTCTGCAGACTGACTTACACAGATGGCACATCTAACAGGTAAGGGCAGAGAAATGACATAACTTGCCACATGTCACATAGGTGAGACTTACTCAACCTTCATTATCTGATAAATTGCTCTGCCTCTGGAATAAGCTGAGGCTAATGAAATGGTGATGCTATCAGAAGGCAACTGAAAGCAAAAGTCTCACTGTGAATTACTGAAAGTTACTGCTAGCATCACAAAAGTGACACTCATTAAAGTGACACTCATTAAAGTACCACTCTGCAGCAAAGCAAAACAGGACAATCGTAACACAGACTTACAATTTGCACAGAGAACACACGGTACAGGAGATATAGATATACTAGGAAGAAAAAGCTGTTAGCATAGTATCAATTTAATCAGATATTTTTATTGCAGGACTAGAATAAATGAATGCATACCTTGTTAAAAGAATCTGTGGGCACAGTCCCGTTTTATTTTTATATTAAAATGATCTTGCTTTATAAAAGAATCTCATTCCGTGAAATCTTTGAAATCATTCACATGATTAAGATGAGCAGGATGTCACTTTATATGGTCAGCTGACATTCCTGATGCATACCATACATCACCAATTATATTGTTATGTTATCCTTACTCAGCACTGCGATACTTAAAATGATATTTCATCCATTCAAGCATCAATATCAATCTCTGGCTACATTAAATGTTTCCAGTTAAACAGTGTGAAAAATCCCACCTTTTAAGCTATGGTTTCAGTTAAATAACTCAGCTGAAAGTGACAAGAATAATGCTTATTCAAATTCCTCATTTCACATATCAGAATGATTGGCAGTAATCTACCTCATTCAAACAGTGATCTCCCATTGCTTTCCAACAAGATATAAATGGAAACAAATAATCTTGATCAATCTACAGCTTATACACATAATAAATAGCATGTTGCAATCACTAAGCAAATCTGTAAGGGTACAGTTTATAGCAGCAGGTCATTTGCTTGTACTGCAATTCAGATTTTGGTTTTCCCATATCCGCTTTGCAATTTTACCTGCTGTTTCCCAGAACACTGTGGTGATCCCATTGGTTAAGGCAGTCTGACCATGCAGAAGCACAGTGATGTTTCTCTAATTTAACTTGCACACAGAAGTCCACCTTACCCTTCCTTGTGCCAAAAGGAAAGGCATGGTTGTTGCAATTGCTTACAGATTAAGAGCTTCTTATGGGTCCACTTTGATCACTAAATGTGACCTCCTGCAGAATGTGTGATGCAGAATGCCACTTAGTTTGCAAATCCCTGACTACAAGGCTAAACTACTCCCTTCCCACCTCTATCCTGCTTTTCAACAGCAAAGCTGTTTTTTTTTAGTGTATGAAAATGGGATTCCTCCTATAAAATATGCTTTCGCTTCTTCTCTAAAGAGAAAACAAAAAAGAAAAAGAAAAGCTGATAGAGAAAAAATGGATTTACAGACTGAAAGCAGGTCAGAGAAAGTGTGCTGTGGAATTACTGCTGGCCAGTTACTCCCATCCAGCTCCAGGGTAGGTTTGTCTGTAAAATAAGGAAGAAGAATCTATTCTATCTACAGCTACATCATTACCAAAAGCACTAAGTAGTTGGGGGAATTGAAAGGTTGCATACTGCATAGGGCTCAGTTGATGATTTCAGGTCCAGGCGCTCTTGGGAAAATCTGCAAGATAATCAGGGGCTCAGCAAATTTGAGATAGTCTAAAATATTGTCTTGGGGATTGGGCCAAGTGGTTTGCAGTACAGTCAATTGGTGGGCTGAGGGTGGAAGCATAACCCAGCCCTGCATGCAGATGCTGGACAGTGGCTTTCCTCAAGCACAGGAGCCAGGAAACACCGTGCCTTGGTGTGGCAAAAGGCCCCCTGCCACTCCCTGCTGCTGTCCTTTGGGAGAGCAGTGTGCTGCTCTGGCATGATGAATGCTGGTGCAGGCAGGAGGTTAACCAATAGATCCAATATTCCTTTGTTCCCTTAGCTGTGCAGCTGGCATGCACTGAAGTTACTTGGACCTTGCTAATGTCTAGCAGGCACAGTAATAATTTACCTGCACTTTGTTCAACTTTTCACTGAGGGAGAATGAGGCCTAAGGGAAACCTGACCCTTTCTGTACCAATTTGCCACCATTAAACCTCACATTTTTGTGCCTACATCTGCAATAACATCACAGTCTATGGATTGAGACGGGTGCTGAATATTTTTATGAGTAGCCATTGCGGTTAAAGTGAAAACTCTTCAGAAACATAAAAGTTCTTTAAAGCACTACAGTGTTTATAATGAAAAAAGAAAAAAGTCACTATAAATATTTAAGTGTCTTAAATAAAGATTAATTAAGGACTAGGCAGGAAACTGCCTTTGCTTTTAAAGCAATAAATTTTTAATTGCAAAGTATGCATTAGTAACAAATTGGTGCTTAATGGTGATATAAAAAGAGAAATCTGAAGGTCAAGGATAAAGATCATATACCTGTACATGCACCTGCATGTAGAACACTGTACTATACTTGAGCAAATATTGCAAAAATATATTGAGTAAAAATATATTGAGTAAAAATATATTAATTTGAGTAAAATTATACCCTTTAAAAAAGTATTTGCTATCTTTTTTACTTGTATGGCTTTATGCTCATATGGAAGAGCATCCCTTAAAAGAATACAAACTGCAAATACCTACTAATGAGTTTCATGTCGTTGACATACCCCTGGTTAGGACAGTACAGAAAAAACAGAAAAATGCCAATTAAAAGTGGTGAAAATATCTAATTTTAACTGCATGGAAGAAGCCACATCTATGGAATATGAACTTAAACAAAGAGCTTAATTTTTCAGTAAGCAGGTATTAAACAGCATGGTTAGCCCTCTAAAAATAGATGCAGATATTCCATGTGCAATGTCATGGCTTCTTTTAAGGTATTGTCAACCTAATTGAAAATAAAGGTAATTAATTACTCTCTGGTCTTTTAAAAGAAATAGAAGCCATAAAGGCACTGTGAGTTCCATTATTCTCCCATACTCATAGAACCTGGAAAAACTGGCTTTGGAATGCAGTGGGCAAGGCATACTTGGTTTGGTTTTAGCGTAGTGCCTTGGTTTGTTTTGTTAACTCACCCTGCGCCTTTTGGGTGAGCTTATTTTGTTTATTTGTGCAACTGCACCCCTTGAACTTCACACATAAGTGAGGATATTGCTGTCCATCCAGATTCACAATGCTCAGGTTTGAATGCTGGGTACTAAGCTGAAGAAGTAGAACAGAATGTTCACCATGCACCAAGTGAAAGTTGATTCCTGCAATAACAGTTGCATAAAGGTAATTCTGAAATGCAGTTTTATGATTGGATGAATTGAACTGAAAAAAAAACCCAACCAAACTTCAAGAAGAATCTTACCTGAACTGAAACCAGTTCTTGATACAAAAAACCTATACCAGACTGAAATCATGCAGTCTCTACATACAAGTGTGGTCTCCTAGAATGCACAGAAAAAGTCTCTTTCCTATACTGTTGTTTCCCTTTGCACATTCAGAGCCAAGAACATAAGAGCTGTAAAAACAAAGGGCCAGAGGAAACCTCCTAATGTTTCCCCCAGCTGCTCTCCTGGTAGGATGTTCATCAGAAAGCTGGTTTCATATTTTTTTCTCGACTGTTTGAATTTCCTAGATGCAACCTTCCAAACTGTGCCCAGGCCACCTGTAGTAGGATATTGCTATGATTTTTTGGGTACTGACCACCTGCCCCCCAATACTTTATTCTAAGTTTACAGTGGAGCAGAGAATATGAAATGATGCACTAAAGTGAGGGACTCAAAACCAAAATAAGTGAGCAGTTAAATAAAAGAGATTTTGAACTGCATGGTCAAGACATTTCTGAACACACTGGGTCACATCTTCAATTGGTAGAAATAACCTTAAAACCTTTAATCTCAGAGCCACACTGGTTGTCACCCTGCTAGTGACGTAGCACAAGTCAAAAAGCATCCAGTGCTGGGCTCCCACATTGCTAAGCTTTGGTGGTTTGCATATTTTATAAAACAAATTGTGGAAACAATCATGAGGGGTTGTTAGCATTTTACAAGCTGCACTCTTAGAGAACCTGAGCAACTCAGCTGGTGTATAGCCCTGGAGCTGCTCTGCCTCCCCACAGCATGGGCTATGCACACTGGCAGGACAATCTGGGATGGGCTCCACAGCCTCTCCCCAGTTGCACACACATTGGATCAAGGGATCAAATGATGCCTTCAGCCTTCCCAGTATCTACCAGGGCAGCTTTTTGAGCACCAAAGAACATCGTCCCTGAGGATAGTGTAAAATCTTCTAAGCATTAAAAACAAATGGGGGAAAAAGAAGAATATTTTTTCAACAACTTTGAGCACTGATTTTCCTGAGAGGTGTATTGACTACATTCTCAAATGTTTATTCAGCTCTAATGGTATTTCCTTTAACCCTTTTCAATTTAAAATGTTCATTTTAAATTCTGTGATAGGGCTATTTTTCACTGCCTATAAATTTACTTCTATCCAGCATAGGCCACAGTCTTGGTTGCACTAATGAGAAACAAAGCCAAGTGAATTTGACATAATCTGTAAGAAAAGGCTCTATTTTACTGTAATAGACTTCCACCATTCACTCCAGCATACTTTCATAACATTTCAAGAAGCCACAATGATCCTTGCTTTCCTTAGTTGTAGGTGTAAAATTTTGACAGATGTCACATTTTAGGGATGCTTAATAGAAAGAAAAAATATTGGCACTGATAAATGTATCAAGATATATATTGATTAAAGTAAGAGCCTAATCTGTCTAGTTTTGCTACATTTACAAGATCAAGAAAGAATGATCAGAAATGCATCTATATCAAGGTACATTTGGAAATAAAAAACACAATGCTTTTCAGTATCATTCACAAAGATTGTTTTGGTTGCCCAGTATAGTGGTTTGATACCAACATTTTCTATTGAGGATTCTCTGCTGGAGCCATAACATGGTGCCACACCAGCCCAGCTGAGGGCAGAATTAGGAGCCATGTGTGTTTTGACCACCAGAGCCATGGTCCACCCCTTGTCCACACAACTAATCACTAACATTTCCAGGGATTTCAACTAGTGCTCAAATCTGGCTAACAGAAATCAAGATACAGTCTTTTCTATAAAATTGCAATTTGTCTACAGCACAAATGAAGTAAGCACGTCCCTTATAATTGGTCTCTTTCTATAATTTGAGCAATTAATGTGTTGAAGCACTGCTGTAAACAAGGTGTGCAGACTACTCCTGTGCATCAGGAGTAAAACAAATAAGAAAAGACTGTAAAAAAAGGATGTGTTCTTGCTTAAACAGATCAAATCACAGCACAGAACTCTCAGAATCTGACAGCAAAGCACTAATTTGTTTCTTTGAATGATGCAGATTCAATCAATAAATCTCCAGCAATCAGAGCAAATCCTTCAGGACAGACCGGAAAATCAGAATTCACTCTTCTTTCTGCAGAACATTTGGAACATTTAACCTTTTTCTCTTGTACCTTATTCCTAAGTCATTGAATCCATATTGAAGCCACATTTTATTTTCATCATATAATCCTATCAATGTTTCCATGCTCACATTCCTTAAAAAGAAATTTAGCAAATAACAAATAATCAAGCTTCATCGAACCAGTGAACTATTTCTGCACAGCAGAGATTCTACCAGGTACTTCAAGGAACATGCCTTGCTCACCAAGATAATTTTGATGCCAGTGCCAGTGAAAGATACCAGAGCCTGAAAAGGAATCACACGTCAGGTCATTCTCTGTTGATTCTGTGAAATTTTAAAGTCTACCTCAGTTCCTAGAGTGTCAGGACCCCAAGATGAATATAAAAAGAAAGCTTTTTGTAACTAGGAACCCTTCTGGATGCAAAACTTTCACTTTGGTTAGAATGTTTACTTGCTGGAGAAAAGATTCAAATTGAGGAGCACCAAGGCTTGCACCCAGATGACCTTTTTGGTTCAGAAGTTAGGTCTGGAAAGAGCAGATCCACTGCACCCTTAAACCTCCTACTCTCCTCTTCTGCCCAGAGAAAGAGTAAGGGATTCAGTGGGGGAACAAGGGAGGGAATTATAGCTTCTGCAAAGGAATATCAAGGGAAAATGGGCTGTCATCATACCTCTGTTCAAACAGAAAGAAATGAATTTATGTAATACGCCTGAAAAGTTAGAAATTAAATAATATGGATCACTTTAAAAAGAAACACTTTTTTTTCCAGATGGCATTACCTTAATCAAAAAATACATGAAATATTAAATATTAATATTCCAAAGAAAAATATTTTAAAGACTTCCCATTCTATTAGTCACAAGAGTTACAGGAGCCTTCCTGGTAAGAATTTACACTTCTGGAAATGGCTCCCTCCTCCCAGGTCACACTGTGCCTAGTGTGTGTAGCTGGTTGTGTTAACACCCTGTGTCCCAAAGACTGCTCTTGCTGGTTGCTGCTGCAGAATTTTGCATAAAGAAGACATTTAAAAGTAATCAATACAAATTGTTCCTGCATAAATGGTCAGGCGGGATGGTATTTTATGTGCAGGTAAGATATTTAAGAGGAGTTTTTTTAAATGTAGTTAAGATATATAAGTAGCAATGAATTAAACAAGTGCTGGATGGTGCCTGGATTACAAGAAGTGAGCAGAGAAAGAGTTCAAGGGCTCACCCCATACAGCTGAAAATGATGCTGCAAGTGCCCTTACAATGGAGACTCCAGTCACCACCAGAAAAACACCAACTATTTTGCTGAGGAGATTTGATCCTTCTCTATGATAAGATCCTCACAGTTTTTTAAATTTATCAATCACTTTCCCTGAGTGTCTATGCAACAGCAGTATGGAAAACTAGTGCCTATGCAAGAAAACAATGAAAAAAGGATATAAGACTCATAAAAGATTGCCATTGAGTTTCACTCTTCTGTAAGAAAGGCAAATTCTGTCTGGAGACACATAACATAGGAACAGACTGCAAGAGAAATCAAAGGAGCTTTTTGCTTCTCCCAATACATGAAGGCATAAAACAAAATCAGTTCTTCATGCCCACAACAGGCAGGACAGGAAACAATGAACACAGGCCACAACAAGGAAGATTCAGGTTAGAAACAAGGAAAAACTTTCTTTCAAGAAAAGATCCTGGACGGGGGAGTAGTCCATCAGAAATGTTGCCAAATAATCTTGAACTAACATGGCCTTCCTGGTAGTTTGAGTCCTTTTACCTTTACAGCCTATGAAAACCTCTGTTCAGTTGTGTCCCTAATGAATTCCATGATATGCAAAAGCAAATAAAGAGTTGAAACATATTTCTGTTACTTGTAGAGCTTATAAGACCATTAAGCTCCTTGTAACTGTGGTGGTGTAGAGTTTTAATACCTTGAGACACCAACTAAGTAAATGGGCATTTGCATTCCTATACACATTAGCAGATGAATAATCAATCTCATAAATGTGTAATAAATTAATAACTTGTTCCAGTCCTGAAGATAACACACAGATTTGATACCATAATTTTCTCCTTTAGAAGTGTCCATTTCAGGAACAAGCCTAGGAATTTCCTGTGATATGAATTGGTACCATCATGTGCTTATCTTTACATGCATCAGCTTGCAGCAGGAAGCCCCTTTTTGTTTAAATTGAGTCAGCTGCCACATGTCAAGCCCCTTGAGCAACACCCAAACACTTGTCAGCAGCAGTGGTGGCCCCTGCAGCCTGACTACCCTGAGGGGGATGTAAGAAATGCCTTACATCGAGTCTGACATCAGGAACTGTCAGTCCTCTTGCCCCCAGCTCACCTGAGCAGCCAACAAGAGGAGGCACAGAGTGCCAGCAGAGAGCTGTGGGTTAAGGGGAGAATAAGCTGTGCTGAGGGGAGAATAATTTGTCAGCAGAGATGGCAGACAGCACTGCTCCCTGTTCCCAGGAAGGCTACAGCAGAAGTGGAGGTGAAATCATACCTTTAAACATAGCCCTTAGCCAAGGCAGCCTGCTTGCCCCTGACACAGGATTTCCTGTCATTAAGGAAGACAGAGTATGGGATACCCTGTGAAGGTGAAAATCCAGAGAAGGTCTATGAAATATACAGCCATGGACTTACTGAAAGCACTGACTACACAATCTGAGCCTTAGAAAACATCTCACCCCACTGTAGGCTCTCTCCTCTTGAAAGCCAGTCCCTCCTGAGCTCTTCCTTACCCATGAGTTTACTGTAAAAAGATTCAGCACCATCCCTGGCTACACATTCCTTCCACCTGCACCACAGATTTCACTATGCCCAGCATCTCCCTCCTTCAGACTTCTCTAGGCTCATGTGAACCCACGTGAACACCATTTAAATTCCTTCCCAGAGATAAGCATCAGCCTTTCCCACACTGTTTGGAGGAATATAGCAAGCAGCTTACCTTTTTAAACACAAATTCAGCTGCTGAATTCTTCTTGAATAATTATAACCAAAATGATATATTTGACTTGCAGAAAGCCATGTGAGAAAAATCAGGTGACTCTTGTGAGAGTCCAAAAATTCTGAGTGGCTCTCAAGAAGAACTTTTATTAGCAAGTGCACATACAACCTCCCACTCATTAAAATTTAAAAAAAAATTAAATCCCTAAAGAGTCATAAATAAACTATGTATTATGGTTCAACACATGTAACTGTCAAGTTTAAGGAAAAATGACAGCATGCAATACAGAAAAAGACAACTACAGCTTCAGCAACTATAATTACAAATTAATTAGCTCTAATATAACTTCAGAAATATTTTAATAACATCCATTCTAATTTATGAGTTAAATGCTTTTGTTGATGAGAAACATTACACCTAAGATAGCACAATATAAAATAGCACCTATCAGCTGCTGTGCCTTTTGTGGTGGTGTCCACCCACTTTACTGAGGAAAATTACCAGTGAACCTTAGAGAGAAGGAAGATGTTGCACGTGGGTATTGGTGCAGAGCCTGACAGCATCAGAGCCCAGTGCTCTCATGGCACGTGAGAGACTGAACATTCAGAAGAAGAAATTGTCTTTGGGAAGGATGGGTTGTTTCCTTGGCTTTGTGAGTTCAGTTTTTTACCTCCTGATTCTCTTGTATTTTTCTCTAAGTCAAAGAAAGTAAGTTTTCTGATGCAGGATATTTGGAGGAGAAAAAAAAAATCCATGTTATTTTGTCTATTCCTTCACTGACCTATGTCACTCACTATTCCTTCTTTTTCAGAACTCAGCATCAACATTAGACTCCAATTCAGCATGGCTACATTCCTATCAATCACTCTTTTCTCCTTAGGAGAAGATACATTTCTTGAGTATAACTGCTACCTACGTTGTTTCTTCTCATTACAGGCAGGTGACAAAACACAGCAGCTGAGACTGTATGCTGTAATCTGACTGACCTACTTCTCACTAAGTATCAGCCTCCACAGGTTTAAACACATTATTTCCTACTTTCAATTAATTCCAGCATTTAAACTAAAGTTTTCCAAAAGTCTCCTTACAAATGAGGAAGATTTCATTTAACAGTCTGTGCAATCAGACAGAGGCATGACTTTCTGTGTTTATTTATAAAGTATGCTGTATGTTTGACTCACATGTCATCTAACAACTGCACCAAATCCCATTTTTTACTCTTACACCTCATCCTAAGAAGACTAATACAAATGTGCAATTTTCTTCTGAGTGGATCATGTTGAAAGGGTTGAAGATACTAAGTTTTAGTATTTTACAGCTCTGAGGAATTAAATGGATCATATGGAATTGAAATACATTTTTTCTGATCAGTGTTTTAATAAAACACTATTGCACCATCTTGGAACTACTGAAGAAAGTGTTCTCAGAAATATCAATGAAATCTCAACCAGAATGAAATCCTGTTCATCTTATATTACAGCATCTTCAGGCCAAATAAATAATTATTATAGAACACATACTTAGTTTAGAGGATAGATAGATAAATAGATATATATGTACATGCAAAACAACATAGTAATAGCTCTAACCTATTCAAGTACAATTATTTTTATTAAGAACATGATAGAAAGGCAACAGTATACTAGCTAAAGGGACACTGGTCAATCAATGTTTCTATTTATTGATCTTCCTTTAAAATATTTGCCTGTTAAGATATTGTTAAAGCATCTCCTTCCTCTACAAAGGTGGCAGTCAAGTGGAGGGAGACAAAACCACTTTGGAGACTGGTACTGATGTTACAGTAATTATTCTGAGGAACAGAGGGTTTTAGATGTTACCATTGTGTTTGCCAGTTTCCAAGTGCACTGGAAAACATGAAACCAATGGTGACAGAGAGCACGTGCCTGGGCTGCAAACCAAGACAAAGCTGGCTGATCTGATTTGAAGCCTAAGAGGTCTGGTGGCATCTTGTGCACAGGAGCCCCGAGCGGGCTGTGTGAAGGTGGCACTCTGGGTGTGCTGGGTGCCTGCCCTGGCTCACCAGCCTGCAGTGACAGCCCACAGCAGAGACTGGGGCTTCCCATTCTCTTGCCAGGCAGAACTACACATTTGCATTTTAATTATCTCAGAGCCACTGCAAATGCTAAAACTTAGGGAAACCAAGGCCAATAGTGCACATCTCTCACACTCTTCTGCAGGGATTCTCATAATTGCTTCACCACTGTTCTCCACTGCTGTTCATTTTTTCTTTAAATTGCTGTATGTTTATAGCTTCTAAAACCAGATTATTTTCTTGAACTCCTCTATAGCATACATTGATCTTCTTTCTTCTGTGTGCAAGTAATAATTATGTAGCTTTCCAATAACCTTAATTAAAAAAGAAAAGCCCCAAATCATACTCCACGGTGCTGATACCTTTATTCTAACCTGTATCTGCTCTTATTTTCAGTGACATTTACTACTGTTGTGAATAGCTGCAGTTCTGTATCTGAAGCATCTTGACCTGTAAAATAGTTCTGTATATCCATGATAATGAATTTTAAAGTTTCTAACTTCTCAAAACTACTTATTACCTTTCTGACTCTGAGAGCCCAAAGTATTATTCCAGAGCACCTTCTGTGGGCGTGTATCAAGATGAGAAAGCAAAATCAGAAGACACCATTACTACCCTGACAATTACATTTACCAGGCAAAGCTGCAGAGAAGTGCATTCCCTGGGGAGACAGAATTACATGCTAAAATCACTCAGAGATCACCTTTCACTTGATCCAAATAGGTGCTGAGAACTCATTTTATCAGCATTAAGTGATCACAGCAAAAGACTGGTGGTTAAAAAGACCCTTCTGGTGACAACTCCATACACCAGTGTAATTCAGACAGACTCTCATTTGCCCATTAACTCACATGCTGGAAGGAAAAGCTTATGGTCTTGGTTCAACTCACTTTTCAGTCACTGCTTGTCACTGTTACAGGTATTATTTAAATACCTCTCGTTTTGAGCATCCAGAATCCAGCTTGCAGAATATTTTTGTCAATGAAAGCCTCAGGTCCACATGACATGTGAAAATAAACATGCTCATGTCTCTTTAGGAACTTAGAAAGGAAATAAAGTATAAAATATTAACTCTGGTCTGCTCGTGTTTGCCATTCCAGATGTTGATTGAGCCATTCCTCTCTTTCGGACTGTGAGGCTGACAGAGGTCCAACAGGCAGCAATTGTGTTTTCCTACTGTCCCCATCCAGGAGCACATGGGGTGCAGGAACAAAGCTGCAAACAGCTTGGGGTGCTCTCTTCTCTTAGCTCATGTCTTTCTGAAGGTACTGTGGGCTGGGCTCTCTCACACTACAGACCAAGCTCCAGCATTCATCAAGCCTTGTTTTTCACCCTGCCTTTGACAAGCTGCATGGCAATATTCATTTGGTCTGCCCTACCATCACAGCCTGATTTGTAACCTGACTGCTCAGCTGTCAGCTCCACTGCAGGTTGTGTTTTATTTTAATAAAACTGTGGGAGTGAGAGAACTTTGTTGTACAAGCATGGCAGAGGCCTGGAGCTTGCCTAACTCATTCCATTAAGGATTTATATATTAGCTGGTCTTCAATAAGTATTTAAATATGAAGTGTTAGTGATCTGACACAATGCTCAGAATAAATTTAATTGACTTTTGTTATTTTTGCCTTTTTGGGGTCAGAAGAGCTGGGTGGTGTTAATGCTCTGCTATCAGAAAGGCTCCTCTACCATTAGTGACTGCATAAGAGAGTACAAACCTACCATACCAACACACAGGACTAAACCCCAGCCTGCTGAGGACATGCACAGCTCATATTAAAACCTAAACCTTGCAAAGTATTGAATTCAAACAGGTGAAGTTTAATGAGGAACAAATTAATCCATGGACTTTTTTTTCTCAAATTTCCCAACAATTGATATAAAACACCCAAATGCTTTAAAATAGCTTGCAGCTTGCACATCTTCAATAAATAAGGCACCTGGATTTGTCACTCCTAGAACTACACTAAACTCACACACCACTTCTCAAAAGGAAAATGCAAGCTTGTGGGTTAAAAAAATATAAGGCTCACTTAAATGGGATTTGAGGAATGCAGAATCTTTGCAAAATTTGCAAAATTTAATTCATAAAGTAAAATAAAGTAAAAGAAGTATAGCTAAATACATAGGAGACAAGTAGAATTTGATTCCCAGGGCAGCAACATTACTGGTTCTGAGAAGGTGAATTTATCCAAGTTTTCCAGGGTGTCAAATTCACCTCAGAACATGCTTATATTTTTCTGTTCCATCTTTTCAATCTGATGACATTTCACAGACTGCTGTGCCATTAGCAAATAGGTTGCTACTTTTAAAAAATGGCTTTGTCAAACTCAGAATTTACCTGAGAAATGCAGTTCTGATTCTGACACCTGTGTTTCAATTCACTATCAATCATCAGGCTAATTATTACTCAGGAGGTAAATTTAAACCAAGGTGCAAAATAACCTGCAACAACTTTTGCACTCGTTTAATGCCCTTTTTTGCTTTACTGATGTCATCAACAGAAGAGTAAGAAAAAGACTGACATTCTTTCCATTATAGAAAATAACTTTGTTCAATAAAAACCTCTTTGTGGGTCTTCATTAACTCCATAAATGCTTTTGAATGAGATTTTGGTCTGATTGTTGTTTTCTGTTGACTTGCATAAAGCTGCAAATCATTGCCTGTCTTCTGCTTGTACAGGGTATGTACACAGAATATATTTAACTGGGTATTTTATGAATTTCATCTATCTGGAGAAAAAGCTGTTTTTTAAAAGGTAAGAAGTAAGATACAGGTCCAATTCTGCAGCCCTGACCTTGAGTTGCACTGTCTTATACTTAGTATAAATAACAATTCCAACGAATGATATACAGTCATTAATTGATTTCAAGGAAGATTTTTGCCTTTTTAACACAATTTCAGAAATTAAATGTAGACCAATAACAAGACTGTTTGGTCAACTCAAAATTATTTTGATTTGCTTGAATTTCTACAATAAATAAACACAAGAAAATAACTGAAATAAACATGTTTCAAACCTGAATAGGGAGGAGTTGATTTACTGTCAAGAACTGCTTTCTGTGTCCTGCACTGCCCCTTGCTGGAGTGCCTTACAAATGTGACAGTGTTAAGTCCAATAGCAATACTAATTAAAATGTTTTATTAGTATCTGAACTAAGAAATAATTTTAAGATACAATGATTGCCCAGTTTATAATGTTGCTTAGTCAACCGTTCATTTTCATACATGTGGACTTCTTTTCTGTAAAATTATTGACCATTCCCACTTGCAAATATTAGTTTTGATCCATACAGAGCTGATGAACATTGATAACCTCTTGTGGTTTTTTTCTTTTTCTTTTTTTTTTATAAACAATTACTACTGGAAGAAGAAAATAGTAAAATAAACCACACAGAAATATTGCTGCTTTACTGCTAATGAAAAGTGGTGAGGAATCCAAGTCAGGCAGATGCTTTCCTAAAGAATATGATGTGTCTATGATGTACAGTAAATGTGAACATTATCCATAAATAGAAATGAGAATAAGAAAAAAAAAAAAAAAGCAGTATCTCTTACCTGTGAAACTCCCCTGGCATTTCCTGTTATCCTTCAAAAAAAACATCTGCAAATCTGGTGTCTATTCCCTTTATGTGTTACTGGTCAAAGATCCATTCATTAATTCTCACAATTCCTAGCTTGACAAAATAAATACACTTGAGTACCTGTGTCTGCAACTGAATTTTCCAGCTTTATGGATCTGATCATTGTTTGATTTCTTTTAAGTTTACCATCATGGATAACGTCCAACCTCAAACCAAGAACATGTTTTCACAAAACTTTGAAAGTGCATGAACTGTGCATGTAGGAAAACTGGATTACATGTTAGAAGTTCAGTGAAAACTTTCCTGTGTGAAAGAAAATTAAAGTAAATCCTACCACAACACAACTTCTAACAAAATTATTTATAATATTCCTCATCTACTCTTAATTTATTCAATTGTGAAGCTTTTTTTATTTGGATCTTTACTACAAATATTTGAGCTTTTAAGAAATGCTTTTCTATGTTGCCAGATTTGTGTAAGCCTGATGCAAGTTACTCTATCCTTGTCTTTCAATGGGAACATCCTTTGTTGATGAATGAAGCCAAGGACTGGCCTTCCTTAAGCTCTCGCTCTGAAACTACACATTCTTATTTGTCAACAAATAGTAAAAGGCTCTGTTGTACATTTGGTCTGTGCACTGGCCTAAGTGACATCACTGCCCTGAAAGATGGGGGCAGTGAAAGGGTCAAAATAACTTTTCTACACTGGAAATATAGCTTTCAATTTTAAAATGCACAGGGGAAAAAAAAAAAAAAAAAGAGCCAACGGCAGCTAGTCACTTCAATGCCTTTAAGAAAGCTTTGATTTCACCCTCAGACATATAAAACAACTTGAGAAATTGTCCCAAAATATAAAGGGGCCAAGTGGCAACGACAAGAATTAAAATGTACCTCTTAAATAATTCTCCATGCTGACAGATCTGTGGGTGGTATTAATACTATGGGAACAGAAATTACTAAAAAATATGAGGCACTGTTGGAAAAAAGCACCACCAAACACCTGCATCTCTTTAAGAACTTAGGAAGAAAATAAAGTATAAAGTTTTAACTCTGGTCTGTTTCTGTGTGTCATTCCAGGTCTTGATTTAGTCACTCCTCTCTTTTGAAGTATGAGGCTGACAGAGGTCCAGCACACAGCAATTGTGTTTTCCTACTGTCCCCATCCAGGAGCACATGGGGTGCAGGAACAAAGCTGCAAACAGCTTGGGGTGCTCTCTTCTCTTAGCTCACACACTTCCTGCTACTCGAGGGTACCTGAGAGTGGCTATTTAAAATGTCAGCTTGCT
Organism: Dicaeum eximium; assembly: GCA_013396995.1. Classification (NCBI taxonomy): domain Eukaryota; kingdom Metazoa; phylum Chordata; class Aves; order Passeriformes; family Dicaeidae; genus Dicaeum; species Dicaeum eximium. The sequence continues at coordinate 626,355 of VWZP01004356.1, forward strand.
GCCACAGCTGATTACACATCTTCTCTAGGATGGAGCGTCATCAAAGGAGAAAAAAATCAGTGTGTTTTTCAGAGTGGAGGTCTCTATGTGAAAGCCAGCTTTAAGCCTGCCAAACACACCAAGCCCCTTTCCAGGAAGCCTGCAAAAGAGCAGCACTGTGAAGAAGAATCTGGATGCCACCACAGACATACCATGACAAAAAGGATGACAGTAAGTCTCAAGGGTAAGACAGTGCCACTGTGTTTCATCTGTATAAAATGAGGCAGCCCAACCCCCAATTTACTTGTAAGGCTTGATTGATGGGGACAGAAGGACAATATATTACTTCTGTATTTGGCACCAGTGTAGCTGTGGCTGGAACACTGTGCCTATTTCAAGCATCCAAATTTCAAGAAGGATGCTGAGAAATTGGACAAGGTTCATAGAAGAGCCTAGGGAATGATTACAGGATTAGAAGTCATGCCTTCTAGTGAAAGACTCCAGAAGGTTAATCTACTTAGCTCATCAAAGAGAAGGTGAAGGGTTGGGTCTTAATCATAGTCTCACATCTAATACGAGAAGTGGAAGTTTGACAGTGAAAGGGTTTATATTCCACCTAATTATCAGAGGTCCAGTGGTTGAAAGCTGAATATAAATACATGATATTCAGAAAAGACAGAAGGCAGGTTTCTTTACTAGTGTATTTAATTTTAACCAGGAAAGGTAATTAACTACAGGGGGAAAAAAAAGTGTGCTACATTTTGCCAGTAATGTCAAGTCAAGATTGATGCTTTTTTAAAGAACTATATTGCAGCTCAAGTACAGCTATTGGATATGGGTTGTGTTTTTCCTCAAAGATTTAAACAACACAGAATGAACTTAGAGAAACAATGTCATCAACATATTGTACTAAAGAAAATTGTCAGGATTTCTGAATGTAGGTCCTTTAATTCAAAACTAGTTCTGCCTAAACCTGAATTCAAAAAGATGCCTACAGAAAACTGAATTACTAAAAGGACATAACTACCAGCAACTTGTAGGTAGGATGTGAATTTAGCCAACTGCAAAAAACCATTCACAATATCCCCTTCATTAAGGGCTATATTCTGAGAGACTGTTTTGCCACAATGCTCCCCAAATAATTCCCAGTTATTGATCTGCAGTGTCCAAATGGATGAATGTGACTCTGATAAGGATGATGATAAGAATGAAAGCTTCAAAGTTGAATGATTGTCCATAGCTGTCTGACAGATAAGCTTCTGAACATGTCTGACATTACTGGGAAAACACAACATAAAAATTGAACAGCTCTGTCCTAAAAAAAACCTCCTTTGTATGTCTTCACCTTCACTAATTACCTGCAGGCCTAAATTTCATAAATAAAAAAGTGTATTCTTTACATCGTATTAGCTAGTAAACAACATTTTGGTAGACCAAAGAAAACATTACAGTGACCTGACAGGCCTTAATATTAACCTGCAGGTATGCCAAAATCTGCCTGGTTTTTACCCAGATTGACTTTTATTATCTGCTAATCATAACCTGAAAGTATTGACTGCAGAACTGTCTATTCCTTTTGTGTGTCAAGCTGGAAAAAATGGTTGTCAGTCAGGAGTCAGATTCATACTGTTGCCTTGGACAAAAAGTGGGTTTTACTAGAGACAGCCTAGCACTTTCTTCATTTGCTGAGTGATTTGGCTTCACACTTTGTTGACCTGGGAAAATAATCTAAAAATACATTACATATACATTATCTCTCATTTTAGCAGGCATATGTTGTTGAATACTTACAGTATTTCAGCATTCTCTTACAGTTAAAGGGCAGAGCAGGATTCTGTTGTCTTGTCAGCCGGGGTCACAGGATTAGCTAGCAGAAAGGTGCCAGGAGTAGCAGGACAATAACACTGCAACCCAGCACTGCCTAGGGCTGATGTGCCATTTGAGTCTCCAGAGCCTTTCCAAAAGGAAAGGGAATGGACATGATGCTCTAGGGCTCAGAAGAGGTTCATGGTGCAGGTCCATGCCCCAGACGAGCTTGTGGAGATGAGCATGACTGCACACACTTTAAACAAACTCAGCACTAGCCCATGCAATGCTTTTTGTCCAAAGCATTCAGACAGATCTAAACCAGCTGCACATCTAAAACATGTCCATGCTCTGAAGGAGAGTCCTTTCTTTTCTTTTCAACATATTGTGTTTCTCTTTATGCTATTGCTGTCAATTGATTTTATCTTTTTAGAAAAGTTTAGTACTAAATCCCTTTGTTTTTCCACATACTAATAATAGGATAGTTTTATCAAGAGAGACATTAAAGCAGTCAGTATTCTCTGAGCAATCTGCATCAATCCAGGTTAGTAAAAAAAAAAATACAGGTTACTACAGAGCTTAGGAAATGAAACATTGATCCTAGACAGTAGCACTAAGAGCTTTACAGGTTTAATGTTTTACAGCTGTGGGGGTGTATGTTTGTGTATTTCTAAACTGCTTAAATCAGTGGGATGCAATACTGTGAGCCTTGAGAATCAAGCTTATTTTTGAAAGTTCAGGGGACAATAACAAATGCTGACACAGATTCTCTGTATTATTCTGAGCTATATTTTTGAGAATGTAAGGTGAGTTCAGAATATTTTTACATTAGATAGACTCTTGCAGACTTTTTCCTCCAGATAGGCTTGGGACAAATGCTTACATTTTCCTGTCTTGCTGTATTGTGCTACTTTTTCCCCCATCAATTATTGTGGGCACAACACTGCATCCCAGCATCATGGCAAGGTGAACAAGGCAACTTACCAAGAGTCAGAAGCCTTTTTCTGATGTCTTGCTCACAGAGGGATACATACTGTACAAAGGGTGAAGTTGCAAGGTCTGTCTAAGCAGAATGTACCAAGTTATTTTTGTGCCATTTCAGTGATCTGAACTGGTTTGCTGTAGATGGCACTCAAGCTGGCAGAAAGTGGGTGGTGTGAGCAAAACATCAGGCTTTGAGGGGCAAGAATGGAAGCTCTACATCTGGGCACTAACAAACCAGATAAAGTCATACTCTGAAACACAGTCTAGAGGTTTTTTTTTTCTGCTGTTTAGGGGAACTGAGTCATGGAGGAGTCCTCCTGAACAGTTCAAGGAACACCAGAGCCAAAGCAGAGGAATACAGCCAGCTCAGAGGTGCTATGTGGCAGAGCCATAGCATAAGAATATGTTCTGGCAGATAGACAGTTAAAGAGAAATAAGCATTTCATTGCAAGACTTTTTTTAGAGGTTTCTGTTTGGCTCTACCTAGCAATAGAAACCAGAAAATCCTGTTAAGCCACAGCATCAGTAATGTACACAGAGACATCCTTCTGTGGAGGGAAAAATGTGAGGTCACTATGAACTGGGGCCTAGGGATGAAAATGTGTGGCTCGGTGACACTGCATATGTTGCTAAACAGCAAAGAGAGATGCTCATCCAAGGTGCATAAGAAGCAACAACAACATAGGTCCTAAATTCTTTCCCCACCAAGTTACACAAATATGGAAATTTAACATCAATTTGTTGATTTTTAATCATTTGTAGTGGAGATATTACAACTACTACCCTCCAACTAATGTTTTGAAAACTATGATTACTAGATAACAGTCAATTAAAAGCCCACATAAAAATTTTTGTGCCAAGAGGGGCAAGCTGGGTATGTGTATGCCAGCATACCATATCTCTTGTTAAAGCCAAGGTCTCATGAATAGTGTGCTCACAGGGAACCTCATTAGAGAGAATAAACTAGCTACTACCTAGCAAGAAATGTATCTGAAAATACACTGTGAAGAAGCTGAATATTGATATACTGCATATAAGTCCAATGAGGAAAACTGTCAAAGATTCCAAATTTCAGTAATACCTGTGTTAGCTGAGTTAATTGGAAGTCTTACCTATAACCTTTTCTGAATATTTCCTCTTCTTGCAATGATCTGTTATTTCCTTGCTTGTTAATGGAACAACGGGTAGAAATTTCCCAAGTGACAGCCTGCTCTGCAGGCTGGCTTATAAACATAGAGGGGTACATTATAGCCATCCTCTGTTAAAACTATTTTTCTGGGGAGACAATTTGCCATCTTCCTAACCAACGTGAAATAACCTCAAATACCTTGTTTTGCAATCAGAAATGCAGAAAACAGCACATTAATTTTTTTTTCTTTGAAGGAATTCTTGGATACCACAAAGACCTGTTTCAATTTTTCTAAAACTCCAATAATCTAAAAATTGAACACTTGGAGATACTGCACTGTAGAGCTGTAACTGAAGGGAATATAATGATATAGTGGTAGAAGGAAAATACACTGGTAGAGAGTAAAAATTATTTTATTGGGAGATTTTCTCTGTAAGGTTTCCATTCAGCCCTACACAGGAATAAAAAGTAGAAAAGACTGTAAAGGAAGAGTATACACTAATATATATAAAGGATAGACAGCTGCAGTCCTTTTTTTTGTTTTAATTAAACAGAACAGAGTATGTAGATGCACATATATTAGCTTTCAATATATTACTGTTTGTTTTCCCTACTTTTTGGCAGAGAAGTTCATTTTAAAAATAAGAAACATGGCAGAATGTTTTTCTTCAATTTAAAATAAGGTCTTACGTCCTTCTCAGAAATCTTACTCTATTTGAGCCTTTAACTCACAGTAGGAGTTTTTTTTAGCTCCTCATTACACGATTCAGCAGAGGTATAATGGAATCTCCGCCTCACAGAGGAGAGGGAACATGACACAAGAACACTCTGCAAGCTCAGAGCAGCATTATAATCCCAGGGAGCAGGCAGATCAAGTTTCTCTATTGGAAGCCAGTTCTGGTCCCAATTGTTTTATGTTTAAGGTAAAACTTGTAAAACAAATTAAAACTGAAGCATTCCCATCTAAATTATAAATCCTATCATTTATCATTAGACCTAAAACTACCAATGGATACATCTCCAATGGCTACGAATGATGGAAAACCTGCATTACCTGTCATTTGCTATTTAAACTTTTCCTATGTTTCCCTTCTTAGCCCTAACCCTAATGCTTTCACATTCTTAGCTTAAAATATTAACATTCTTTTAATGAAGCTTGTCTACGTGAATTAAATTGTACTTGAGATCTGAAGGATTCAGATGCTCTATTATTTTATCCTGTTTTTTCCTCTGGATTATTTTTTCCCTGAGAAAAAAAGGCTTCAGCAAGAAGGTGTTGGCACTAGCTCTCAGCTGCATGAAGAAAAGATGTCAGAGCAGCACTTGGAGCATCCAATTTAGATATGAGTAAGTTCTATTTGGAAAATTTTAGAGAATGCTAGGATAAGAAGGTTATCTGCTGACCAGCTGAATGACAGTCAAGAAAACGTAAGGATCCTTCACAAAGGGTGGTTTTATCAGAGAGAGTGCATTAACAAAACGAATGAGAACCTCCTATTCAGAATAATTTACAAAGTTTTGTACCAGATAAGAAACAGCTTTAGTTCAGGAGTGTATCTCTTATAAAACATTATTAGATTCCTTAATCTTAGGAATGATGAGTATTTACTCTAGAGCTCTTGAATGTATCTGAAGATTTACATACATTTACTCCAATAATTTAAGTTTTGACAAAATACTGATACAGCTTGTAAGCCTTCCCTTGTGGAGGCACAGCTGAACTGGCAAAGCAGCCTTCTACCAGTAGAGCTGACAGTTCATCAAGTCACATAAAATAAAATGTGGAATCATCTCTTTTCTGCTAGAATCACCAGAACTCCTGCTCCTGGGGAAATTATCAGAGAGGCCTCCTCCTCTGCTCCTTGTGCTCTTGCTGGGTGGCCCTGGTAAAACCTTGACACAGGTATGAAGTCTCAGCACAAGAGGAAAGGTCTATAACAGCTCCATGAGCAAAGACACCAGGACAATGTGGTCTCTGGACCTGAGGCATTGGACTGACTCACAAAGGAAGTGTGAGTTCCCATGGAATCTTCTCCCAGGGTGCAAGCACCAGAGGGGCTGCAGTCAGTGAGGGGTATCTCTGCTGCTTGGTAAGTCATCAGGAATCTACCAGGTCTCCCACTTAAAAAACAAGGATAAATGAAAAAGGTAACTGTAAATTACCAAAGGATGGAAAAATAACTGGCTGTACCAAAACCAGAGAACTCAGTGACACTCCCACTGGAGTGGAGTGTCCAAGGAGGGATGTGGTGTTACTTGCAAATTCCTACTGCTAAGACCATCCTTTCTTACTTCTTTGATTATGATAATTGATGGAATGTATGCATTTCATAAAAAATCCCACAAAAGAGTATACGATATCTAATTTACAGAGAAAAGAAAGTCGAAGAAATTCCTTAACTAAAAGTTATATTCTTAGCTCTTATTCCAAACTGGGCCACTTTACCAGATAATATGATTTATTTTTAGCTCCTCTTTGAGAAGGAAATACGAGTACAACTGCTGCAGAGACAGTGAATTTCTTCTAGACCTCTATGGCGAAAAATGACCAGTAGCTTGGTAGTTTTATGCAATAGGGTCTATGCAATAAAAAAACTGCAAGCTTGCTTTGCAAACCAGAGGCTTACTTGGAGCCTTCCTCATCTGTGTTACCACTTCTGAAGAGCTCAATTTCCTGCAGAGGAGCTTCTCTTTTCTTCTCTAAATATTATTACCTTTTCTTCTGTATTTTATAGCACTGGGGTTTTCTCCCTCCCAATTACTGATTTTGATGTAACACATTGCAAAGTGTGAACACACATCTGTGGGCATAAGAGATGCTAACACTGCAGTATCTATATTTTAGCAAATGTTACTTTCAATAAGCATGCTTCATTGGAGACAGCTTTTTTCCACACAAGAGTGTGTTTGTGTGAAACTAATCTTCTGGAAAAAAGAAACTGAGCCATCTTGATAAGATAATTTCCTCCTAATATTTTAGATCTGTAATGAAGATGTCTACAGTCAAGCTAATACCCTGCACTTTCTTTAGAGTCAATAAAGAGAAATAAAAATTTGGATGATATGATTTATGTGACCATTTTTAAAGACATAATTTAGAATGGACTCATGTACATCCTACAAGTGCTTATTACTGTCTATGAACTAAAAAAGTGCTAACAGAGAAGTTTGGCTATGTCAACATTTACACTGTAAACATTTATTTTGGCATTGTGAATCCCACCTTCTCTAAAGTAAAACAAAAAAAGGGGAAAAAAGAAAATAAAAAAGCAACTCATGAAGCAAATCTGATTGTCAGAATTGTCACAAAGAGCTAGAAAGTTGTTAAATTCTTTTCAGTTCTCTAGCTGTGCTTCACAACTTCATAATTTGAATCTTCCTTCCATCTACAACTGGATGCTGTTGATTTAATTTCACACAGATACTAATTCATTAACAATCAATTTAATCAACTAAGCACAATCAATGCAACTCCAACTACAAATTTGACTTGTTAATTGTACCAGTCTCTTGTAATCAGTTTTGTAAAAGAAAAAAGTTTACAGGTTAATTGATTTTTACCTACTGGCTTGTTAAACTTCCATAAAATGCTGAAAAGAACATTGAGAGCTTCTGCCCCCAGAAAGAAACACAACTTGTAGCTCTGCAAGAACAGATATAAAGCAACTGAATCTTTTGCCACTTTGCCATACTACCAACGTACAACAGTCACCTGCACAAGTTCAATAAGTTAAAGCACTCTGAAATGATAATGAGACTCTCCCACCAACCAGTGGGAAATGTTAGAGGACAGGTGAAATGTGATACAGAAGTATTTGTCTCACAAAGAGAAGAAAAACACCTGTCTGAAAGACGTAGCACAGATATCCATTTTGTGTCTCAACTGGAAAATGCATTTGAAAGTTCAAAGCTTATAGCAGAGCACTGGAGCCCTTACTTCTTCCAGGCCAGAAAATGATACTGGAAAATTATTTATGCTAGAGTTTCATGCTCTCAATTTCCACTGTTTGAAATTACAGGAGTATATTTTTTTCCTTCCAAGACAACAACTCACAAGAAGGGGAAGATCTTAAGGGGACAACAGACAACAGTTTAAGGAGGTCTTTTGAGTATGACTGCCAGAGTCAAGTCATCTAGTTTTATATGTCCTGAAGTACAGAAATAAGAAAAGCCCCCAAATTACCAAACAACCAATCTTGATTCCTTAAAAAGTGGTGAGAAATTTGAGCCTTCCAGAGAGCAAAGAACTGCTACCAAAGGATACTGAGAACAAGACAGATGAGATCTTTCTTACATTTCCAGGATTGTTTCACCTATGTTTAGGGTCCCTCAGCATCAAGATATTCAAGGTGAGAGATGTAAAAATGCACTTGTGGGCAGTGGCTGTAGTACCAGTTTATTGATACACAGTGTAGCCATTCTGTGTCTTAGTGCACAATTATCAATGATGGTTTGTCATGTGCATGGAAAACTTCAAAATGTATTGAGGTTGTCATATGATCCAAATTGGTGTTCAGCTGCAATTTGAACAGTATTTTCTCTGCACTGGGGATGGAAATCTGTGATGTTGGTTACTTTATGTAGTGGGTTAACCCTGGCTGGATGCCAGGGACCCACAAAAACTAATCTATCGCTCCACTTTACAAGTGGACAGTGGAGAGAAAATATAACCAAGGGTTCATGAGTTGAATAGGGACAGGGAAAGATCACTCACCAAATACTGTCATGGGCAAAACAGGCTTGAATTTGGGATAGTAACTGAATTTATTATTAATAAAATCAGAGCAAGATAGCAAGAAGTAAAATCTTAAAGGCACCTTCTGCCACTTCTCCCTCCTTGCTGTACCTCCTCCCCAGCAGTGGTGCAGGAGCACAGGGAATGGGGGTTATGGTCAGTNGACCCACAAAAACTAATCTATCGCTCCACTTTACAAGTGGACAGTGGAGAGAAAATATAACCAAGGGTTCATGAGTTGAATAGGGACAGGGAAAGATCACTCACCAAATACTGTCATGGGCAAAACAGGCTTGAATTTGGGATAGTAACTGAATTTATTATTAATAAAATCAGAGCAAGATAGCAAGAAGTAAAATCTTAAAGGCACCTTCTGCCACTTCTCCCTCCTTGCTGTACCTCCTCCCCAGCAGTGGTGCAGGAGCACAGGGAATGGGGGTTATGGTCAGTTCATCACACATTGTTTGTCCTGCTGCTCAGGGAGAGGAGACCTTCTCCTGCTCCACTATGGGGTCCCTCCCAAGGGAGACAGTTCTCCATGAACTTCGCTAAGTTCTCTGAGTCCATCCCATAGGCAACAGTTCACAAACTGCTCCAATGTTGGCCATTCTTTTATGGGGTGCAGTCCTTCAGGTACAGCCTGCTCCAGGGTGGGACCCCCACAGCTTCACAAGTCCTACCAGGAAACCTACTCCAGCGTGGGCTCCTCTCTTCATAGGTCTGCAGGTCCATACAGCTGCCTCACCATGGGCTGTACAGGAATCTCAGCTCCAGTGCCTGCAGCACCTCCTCCCCCCTCTTCACTGATCCTGGTGCCTGCAGGGCTGTTCCTCCCACAAGTTCTCACCCTGCTATTCTCTGGCTGCAATTACTTCTGCACAGTAACTTATTTTTTCTTTCTTCTTAAATCTGTCATCACAGAGGCATTATTACCATTCCTACCAGCCTTGACCACCAACATGTTCAGCTTTGGGACTACCAGGGATTGGTTCTGCTGGACATGAGCAAGCTTCTGGCAGCTTCTCACAGAAGCCACCCCTGTAGCCGCCCCACTACCAAAATCTGGCCACACAGACCCAATACACCAGATCACTGCCAAAAGACAGTAGAGATTTTCATAGAATTCATCAACCAAAATAGTTATTTTATCCTCTAAATCAAGGTTCTGATAGAACCACTCCAATACCTAACTAAGCATTAACTAGAGGAATTAAATCACAAAATGGCCAACAATAAAGTTTTTGCCACTGTGCTAGCTCCATAGCTATAAACAGCAAGACAGAACGGGAGGGAAATTGTAATTTTTTCCAGTTTTCATTCTTGTGAGTTAGGACATCAAAGGTAATTCAAAGTAGAAAGGTAACCTCACACACTGAAAGTGATACATAAATAGGACATCACCCAAAGATCCGGCAACACTTCATAGGCTCAAATACTACTTCCAGCAAAGAAAGGTGCAAGGAGAAATATTTCTCTTGTACTTACTAGTGCTGCATCTGATTTGCCCATGTGTAGCTGATCAAGGCTCAGCTCTGAATATTTATGATATATGATCAGCATCATAAAGGGATTTATACACATAATTGATGGTTGTACCCATTAAAGTAGTTTGATCAATGGAGCAGAATACATCAGTATGAAATTGCTGAAATAACCAGCACTGGACCTTAATGGGGTGGGGAACACATTGTATTGGCTTTAGGGAGTTTATATCAATATAATGTAAGAGTTTTCTGAGTAAAAATATTTTGATCCAAAAAGAAAATAAATTCCCCCCACCCCCAGCAAAAGTCCTTGTGCTCAACTTTAATAGGAACAATAGGAAAGACCACCAGATCTTAGTGATTAGCTTTGTCTGTATTTCCTTTCTCCTAGATTTTCTACACTCACACAGGCCTGTCCCAGGTCTTTTAACAGATGAAAAATACAACTGTGGTTACCTAATTTCTGAAGGCAATACAAAAGAAAGGAGAGAAAAAGGAAATGAAAGGCTAAGCCACTAGCTGGATTAAAGCAAGCTGTGGTCCCCATGTTGTCCCAAGCACAGACAGAGATCATCAGTATTTCAGAACAAAGGAAATTACTTCTGACCTTGCACACGAGATAGTCTGGCTATCTGCTCATTACGAAAAGAAGCTTATGATCCTCTGCTCTGAACTGATGTGGAAACTTGGCCTGCCTTGAATTAAGTTGAACATGGAAATTCAACAAGGGAGATTCCCTTCTGTCCTTTTTACAGTTTATTTTAAATCTAATTTATAAAGCAGTGCCCTTAATTTGCTTATAAACTTGTTTCTAACCATCGGAGTTGTGCAGCTATGAGAGAAAACTGTGCACATTTTAAACAACTGCCTAACAGAGTATTTACTCTAGACATATAGCTGCATCCAAAAAAGGTATTTCGTCTTCACAGGAGAATATTTTCAGTTTTTATAATTTCATAAATGATTTTTAAAGAAAATTTAAATCTTCAACTACTACTCCTCAGTAGCTACTGAGAGAAAGAAATGGAAAGTAACACTCTGTCCTTCAGTGCCTCAGCAGTGCCCTTGTTTTGTATTTTTATGGCAGTAGCTAATATCTCACTTGCTGGCTCCTCCTTTGTGTCATACACCTGTCTGTCTTCTGTCACTTCTGTGACAGCCATTCTGTTATTTAAACATATCTTTCCCTTGCATCAAATACAATCACAAGCTAACCTGCAAAGGGGAAGCTCTGCCTTCTCACTTTCACTTGAGCAAAACGCCTGTGAATTTCAGTGAGAGGATGGACTCCCATTTGCTAAATTTCCAAGTGTAGATGCCCTCAGCAAAAAGGAGACACATGCAAATTTCAGCTGGAATATCCTTACAAAAATCTACCTTGGCCACAGACAGAGACAATTCCTCTCCCTGTCATGCTGGGGGGTGCATGGAGACATGACTTTTTCACTGCAGAATTAGCTTCAGGTAATATTTGTGTTGTTGATAACTCAGGTCCCATTCATGAAAAAAACACCCACCAGTATTAAAATTATAAAAAAATACTAACAAAGCAGTAACTCTCATTCAAGAACAGTTACACTTTCAACAGTAACTCAGTAAATCAGGAAACTGATTTCCTGAGCTGATCAGCTCAGCTATTCTACATTGCTATGGTGTTAATTTACAGGGTGGCTTTCCTCATTCAAGCCACATTAATTTAAGGGACATTAGCTTGAGTGTATGCAATTCAAACTAATTCTTTAGTAAGAACAAGTTCTATCAAGTAGCTTTTATTATAACCTTATCATCTTTCTTGCAGTAGTTGCTTATCAGGAACTCATTTTAAAACAAGAGCTTTGTCCCTATTTCTTATGGAGAGCTGCACTGGGAAAAACAACCAAACATTGCCAGGTATTTTAGCATGCTGAACTTGCTGCTGCCACCTACATTAGAACAGAGTCACAACAGAGTAATTTTTATTTCACTTGTTGTTCTATGTGCTTTGACCCCTAGGTTTTGTCATTTTTACCAGTAGGACCTATTGTCATGAGTGCTTTTCACTAGCCAGTGTAAATCCTTGGCAGTCAGTCCCCTCAGCCTGACTGAAGCAATCAATCTGCCAGAAAATCACAACAGTATCATGTGCTATGAATATTTTATAGTTTACTCATTTTAATTGCCCAAGCACTAGGGTCATGCTGGTCACACCTGTTAGGATTTTTGGTCCCCTATGAAAAGCAGGCTGAAAAGCAGGTCAAACTCCAGAATGTTCTCATAATTTGGTTAAAGAAATATGACTAGGACTAAGAAACAGATGAATTGATGAGCTTCTCCAGACCACTGAGCCATCAAAGCACTTTCACGACACCTAATCTCTTTTCACCCTGCCCACACACCTGTCAGGTTCTTTGTAAACATACTCTGTGTCTGGAGCCATACACTGACCATTTCATTGGTTTGTGCAGTGGGTTCTGTGGTACATGCTGAAGTGGAAGGCTGATAATTAACCTCTGCTTCAACGTGGGATGCTTTTAGGTCCAAAGACAAGATCCTCTCAGGAAAAATGTTAACCATAATAATAATAATAATAATAATTTACTTTAGCAGCTTCTTTTAGGATTTTTGCATCACAGAACCTGATTTGCATACCAGCCTCTGAAACACCAGACAACTCCAATACACTCACTGAAAATGTAAATGTGAAGGTTGTCCTGCACTGGATTTTCCTGCGTTCAGGTTATCTGTAGAAATACCTGCACTATATCACAGTTCCAGATTCAAAATGTTTTATGCAGCTGGAAAAGTTATGTTCCTCTCCTCTTCTGGTGAGGTTGAGATAGATGCCAAACATATATGGAGCAAGGATGTATCAAAGATTCTCAAGAAAACCTTAAAGAATTCTACTACAGTAGGGCATCCCCCAGAATGCAAGCAGAAGCACAGTGTATTAGGCACATTAGAAACAAGAGCAACACTCAAGGAAGAGACAAAAAACTGTCTTGTCTACCACAACAGGGAAATGAACTTGATTCGGGTCCTCTTTTCCTAAGGCAGGCTATATAGAACTGGAGAAATGTATGTGGCTTTGTTTCAGCACTGGTCTGGGCTTACTGTTTAAAGACAAGAACACCTCCACAGGTACACTCAAGTTATACAACAATTCCAGCAAGAAGCAGGTGATGTCGGCAGCAGGTGCCAAGAGATTCACACAAACCCATCTCTCTGTGCAGGCTGTTTGCTATCCCAAAGGCTGTGATAAGAGCTGCTGGGTGGAGGCCTGCTTGGGATTATAGTGGTGCTCTGAGCACTAAAAGCAGTTGGGAGTCCTGGTATGAACCTTTGGAATTTGGCGTTGTGGTAAAACAAGATTATGGCCCTCAGATTCAGAACAGACATGATATTCCTGCCAGAAACAGGAAACAACGACTGCAGTAGTACTCATGTTCAAGAACAGGCAGTTCTCAGCTGTCATGCATATTGAAAATTGGCAGGGATCCCTAAATCAGAACGTTTGCTAATCATTTCTGCCCAGGTCTAACCATATTTAGTGCAGAAAGCAATTTACCAGATTCATTAGCATATTACATCATACACTATCTCTCTGCACCTCAGTGTCTGCTGGGATTCATCATTAGAAATTAAAAAAAGCAGTACAGAATAAAGAAGCCATTACAATTCAATGAATCCCATGAAAGTATCACTAGAGAAGTAGCCTAAAGCAGGAATGCCATGTATTAGGTTTATTACACATGGTGGTTTATGCTTTTTATGGATTTCCTGCAAAGATTTTGACTTGGAAAATTCATGATGAAAATAAAGCTGCAAATAATGTTTTGCATTTTTTGCTGATTCTTCTGCTGGTGGATGACTTTTGATATGTAATGCAGTAATACACCAAGACTATTTCTTAGATATGTTAGTTACAGTCAGCTGCTTTTCTAGAATAAAGATGTCATCAGAAAGTTCTCTACCTGATTCCCCTATGACAAGGATTCTTGTAAGCACACATGAAGTGAAAATATGTTCCTTTTCCTAAATAATTCATTACCATGCCTTAGCAGCTGTTGAAATGATTTGAAAAGTTTAGCTCAAACCTGAACTGGCACTTATATATACCCAGAACTATCTTAGAGACACTGAGGTTGTGTGTGTCTATAACATGTTCCCAGCTGTACTGAAATAGATTTAGGATTGTTTAAGCACATTTACCTTAAAGTGATGTGAAAGCCCTTGGCCACATCTAGAATGTAGGTCATACATTTTTTTCCTAGGAAAATCTCTTACATACTTTTTTTTCAGGAGGAAAATGCCTTTGTATCATGGATAAAGCATTGTAAACTTGTTTTTCCTTTCAACAACAGGAAGCCCAGTGATAGATTTGTCTCAGTGGAGGAAGCTGCAGGCCCCATAAGCCTCACACAGCTGCATGCATAAAACTCTGCTGAGATAAGACCAAAGAGGAACTGTTATCAATCAAAATCTGTGAGCAAAGCTGCTACTGATAAGAACTGTTTATGTAACTTCATTACTCTGGAACTTCCAGGTCAATCTGCTGACCTGGAAATACTGGACCTGGATAAGCTGCCCCTTCTCCAGGCATAGGTAAGGAATGAACACCATTTCAGGGCCTTGGCTGAACAAACTGGTAGGCTATCTCTGCAGAGAGACTAAGTCACACCACCCAGCACAAACCTGCTTGAAGTCACTCTTCTGCCATTTTTTGTTAGTAATAATACCTGAAAAAGGCCAGACAATTGTAATTTCCAGTTAAAGCTTTTCATCAGCAGCAATACAAACATTTTATAGCACAGCACATCTTCCTAAGAGTCTCTGTCCTGAAAAATATTTACATCAAAATGTTCTGCTATGTGCATCGTCAGCTGAAGAGTGGATACTGCCTATGTTCTTGTAAATCAAGTCAGAACTTCTTCAGCTTAAGCAGCTTGCATTAGAGGTAGCAAATTAAACAAATATGTTGAAGATGCTACTTCAGTGGCAGTGGCTGGACTTACTAGATGAGGTACAAATATGAGAGAGCAGTGGCGTAAGATTTTCAAGTGTGGCCAATGGGGACATCTGTCTACAAGCAACACAAATCACAATACATTTGATTTTATTACTATAAAAAGCTTCTACATTACAGCACTCAGCTTCTACACATGGGACATATCTGATAACAAAGATATTTTGCTTTTGAGATGTGCTTCATGTTTACTAAAATACTCCATCATCCTGCTGTTCTTCCATAAACAAACCCACATCTTATTGCTTCAAACCAAGTTTCTTACATTTAAGTCAATCTTACAGTAAGCAACGATGCTATTCTCCCTCTGATTTTGCTCTGAATGGGCAAACAAGACTGAGTGTCAAAAACCACTGCTGTCCTTATGGCAAATGGATAGATGTACAGACAATGACTGAGATCTCTACTGTCTCTAAGTCAACAGAGTAAATAAAGTAGATTAAGGGAGGAGTGAACTAAAACTTTTGCACATTTGGTATACAGGGCTTGACGTGCTCTAATTGATGTGGTTTCTGCGAGTTAGCATGGTATATCAAATTGAACATGACATGATAGTTACCATTCAGATCAGACAGTGTCTGCTGTGGGCACTGGGCATCTGAAAGCGAACTTGAAGCAGGGAATGTGGGATATTATGCTGAGGGACATGAAGAAGACAAGGCCAAACCAGCCTTGAGTTTCCAGGGCTGTTGTTTCTTCCACTGGCTCTGAATACTGGGAAGTGTTCAGTGGGATGGAAAGCTAGATGGTCAAAGACAGCTACTCTCCCACCTATGATTAAAAAAACCACATAGTGCTTTTTGCTGCTGACAGCTGATTTCAGACTGAAGGCTATTATTGTCCCCTTGATGAAGTATGCCCTTGAGTAAGATTTGAAACCTGATTTTGTGTTTGTTTAAGTGGAAGCAGTGGACCGCAAACACATCTGTCCTTTCCTTCAGCAAAGGAACAGCAAAACCTTCATTAATCAAATATAATAAATGTTAAACACAGGCTCTATTAACTCAGACTAAATAAGCTACATGATTACATTCAGCTTGGAGGTCAAGCCCAAGGGAATTTGTCAGAGTCCACTTCATAACAGGCTACCTTCTGCCCTGCCACACCCTTTCCCCTCTCCAAACAAAACACAGAAGGAAACAGGCACAGACCAAAGAAGAGCCAGAACATGAAGTCCATGAGTAATTCATCTTGATTTTGGTGAACTACCTTCTATCTGGAGGCTTGAGGGAGTAGAAGAATTCACCCTCATATGAATTTATTCCGCACATGTGTAATGCATCCCCACATTTACAGAAAAAGCAAAAGAACACAGTAAAAACAACTGTAAGTTTTCCAAAACATGATTACTTACAGAAATTACATACTTACTTACAGAAATTCCTTTAATACATTTGCTAGCAAACTTGTATTAAATAATATGCAGATTCACAAATGCAATGAGTACATTTCTCGCATTTAATTAGCATGGCAGAATTTCTGCACCAATAATTTATCTGTGAAAATTATGTTAAAGATTTTGCAGATGATATGAAGACATTACAGTAAGAAACACCTAGCAAAAAAATAGGAACTAATTACATAATGAACCTTGAAAAATCAAGTTCTCACTTGGTACGTCACTGGTGGTATATCAGATATCTACATCAGCAGCACCCAAAAGCAGTAATCTGTTCTATAAACATTGGTGATTATACTTAATAACTAGGTCTTAATTTTGCTAAACTGACTCTCTAGGATTAGGTGTCTTCAGACGCCTCCAGTGCTTGGAATGATTCATTTATGTCAAACCAGGACAGGTAGCTCCGTACAGCAAATATTTGTTTTTTAAAAGAATCCATAGTGTAAGTCTTCCTTGCTCTTCCTTAGCCTATAGGCAGTTTTTAATGTCAATATATGCCTATATATGTCTGTATGTCTCTTATCCCAGCATATGTGGGAGTAAATTATTTTCTAGTACTCTGTGGAAACTGGGGGAATCTCTGCCCACACGTACATGCTGCACACCTGAGATCACAAAGGCTGACCCTACCTTAACCAGTTGTGCACACCAGCAAAAGCAGCTCTCTGGAGCAAAACACTTGCTCCTAGAGATCCCACATCTGCAATTTTCCCAGTTTGAAGCTTTTCATTTCAGAGTGGTCCTGGTCTGATTCCGCTAGCTGAATACTTGTTTTAGCTGGAACATACTATGAACACCTCTGGAGAAAATCTTACAATTTATTTCCTCCCAAAGAGAAGCACATCACGTGTTCTGAGACAGCTCTGCACTGCAAACCAAAGCACAGCATGTATAGATAGCTGGGGAGTTGCATTGAAAAGTGGCCTCCTAATTAGAACTAAAAAGTTAATGTAGACATACCCCATCTCACCAAACCATGCTTGTGCTACAGGGTGAAATTCTCTTTGCTCCATCTCACCTTTCAGGAGAGCTGAGGAGTTGCAGTGCCAGGGAAATTTAAATATAATCACCAAACTTCAGCAAATGAAAATATATCACTTCAATGTGTAGCTCTCCCATGAAACCTTGGCCAGAAAGTTATGGGCTTTTGCTGAGTGGCCTTCCACAGATGCAAAACCCCATGCTAATCCAAGATGATGTGAGACAAGTTTTCTAAACATGTGTGCTCTGCAAAACTGTTTACTTGCAAAACACACTCAGTGGTAAAGATGATTTTTTTTCTATTAGTCATGACTATCTGGTGTGTCAAGATCAAACAAATTTAGAACAGATCTCTGCATATGCTTTTGCCTCCTTACTCTGATTGCAAGCCAGCTCACACCAGGGCAAGAACAGGAGGGCCTACTGGAAGCTTCAGCAGGTACTTGGGTCTGTGAAGCAGACATGCTTCACAGGTGCAGATAGTTTCAGCCAGTGTGAAAAAGACCCAGTGCTCTCTGTGATTGTGCATGGTTTAATTTGATTTGTCTTTTAAATCTAGGAATTATTTTTGAAATTATATATTCACACAACTATTCACAAATAAAATAGTAAAAACTTTTCCATGGGAGAACAAAGAAAACTATGAAAAAAATCAAAGGAAAATTTGAATTCTCTTCATGAAAGAGACTTCTCTGAAAGATAAAGTAGTTTGTGACCAATTTAATGTGACTTAAGCTGTACTGATTAGAGCTTTGGAATGAGATTCTTTGTAAATTTAAGATGTTTTAAGTTACATAAACTGATCATTGTAAATACTTCATAGAATATGGAGATGGGAAGGACTTGGTGCTCTCATTCACCTTATATCAGTGTTCCCAAATATAATGTGCTTATTATTCACTAAGTTGTCTTCAAAGAAAACCTGTGTGCAAAAATAAACTATCTCTACACATCAGAATGAATTCACATTGATAGGGAACAGCAACATCACACCACACCACTGCCACAGAGCTCCAGTTGTGGCTTTGTTCTCATCCTCTAGGAAGATACAGGCAATAGGTCTAAGAGCAAAATAACTGGGAATGAGTGTGCCTCCATAAGAAGCATGTACTTTCCAGGGCTGTAAAAATGTCTTTCTATCCAGATCTTGTTCTGTAAGTGACAAACACTTGTCTTTCTGTCCCTTCCAGAAAGAATAATCACTGTCATATAATTTTGCTTCACAGGTATCAGTGATTTTTGTCTTTTAAATTATCCTAATAAACAGTAGAATTAATTTAAATCAACATAAATTGTTCCTAATCCGCACTTGGTGCTGTTGTGGTTTCAGCTTAGAAAGAAGAGCTTTTCTTCAAGTTTGTTTGTATTTTGTTGATCAGATGAAAGATGCTTCCTTTCCTCTGTCTCATCTTGCCTCCCTTGTACTTATAAAGGACATTTCCCCTTCTCTGTAACTGCTCCAGCCTTTAGCTGCTTCCTCAGCTTTCACATAGTTATTGATTCCTATCTATAGCTGCTTGCCAGTATTACACATAAAAACATCCCGGTAAAAGAGAACCATAAGACACTGAACAGAAAACCTGCAGCAGAAGTTAATTAGGCCAAATTCAGAGGGTGATCTAAGGAATTTCAACATACTTATATGTTTACTTCTTGCTTCACTGTCTGCAATAGCCCCTTATCAAATTCTTCATTCAGACCCTAGAAAAATCTTATGCATGGTTCTCAAGGAGATTTACTAAGTGCACGCCTAAAGATTGGGAAGGCAGAGTCACAACCATATGTTGCCTTTGAATGTTTTAGCTCTTCCTGATACTGATAATAAATAGATTTGCATAAAATTGGAAACTTTTAAAATGTGCTTTTTTATTTTGAAGTGTTTTCTTTCTACTTTTAATCTTTCTACTTTCTCAGTAAAATTAGGAGCTCCTTGGAAATGCCAAACCCTCCTTTAGGCATGCCTATTATGCTCTTTAAAACAGCTTTAATTCCTGTTTTAGAAAAGTACAGGGAAGTTACCAAAAATAAA
Organism: Dicaeum eximium; assembly: GCA_013396995.1. Classification (NCBI taxonomy): domain Eukaryota; kingdom Metazoa; phylum Chordata; class Aves; order Passeriformes; family Dicaeidae; genus Dicaeum; species Dicaeum eximium. The sequence continues at coordinate 645,886 of VWZP01004356.1, forward strand.
AGGCCGTGAGTGTAACCTCACCACTGTGCTTAAGCCATCAATATGATCTCAAGTGTTGAAGCATTTTCTGCCATTGCTCATTCTATTTAATAAAGCAGAGGGATATGTACAGAAGTTAATGTAGCAAACATTTGTAGAAAAATTAGAGAATGTGCCATGCCTTGATTTATTGTCCAGTGTCATAGATTGACATAATCCAGGTCTCTAAACAGAGTCTAGAGCAAGACATAAGCATCTATTTCAGAAATACACCAATAACTGTCTAAAATTTACCCTCTTCTCTTATTTCATCCCCATAAAGTCCAAAAGAGAATGCCAAACAGGAAAAAGAAAAACAATATGTGAGTGTGTTACCTAGCTAGGATTCTTTATCTAAATGCAATTTCTCCATGGACTCTTTCAGTCTTCAGCCCGAGTGCTTGTGTTATTTCCAAAAATTATTATCTTTTAATGAAAAAGAGCCAAAGCACTACAGTCATGCAATGGGAAATCCCACTGTACAGGTGTTTATAAACAAAAAGACCATTTTGGCACTGAAGGCTTTATGACTGTTCCCATTGTTCTAATTCACTGAACACTTAAACTTTATTATGCAGCTGGCTTTATAGAGCTTCTGAGTCATCACTGCTCTTCTTACTTCTTGGCAACCATTTAAAGAGTAAAGTTTGACCCTTAATCACATGTGGGAAAACAAGGACCTGTGGAGTGAGTGTCTGAAAATAACATGTTACCAGAAGTTCAGAGACACAATCCATTAGGGCTCAGCACTGAGAAGCAGCAGGCACTGTTAGAGCTGCTGCTCTAAAGAGATAAGATAAAAATATAAAACAAGATTAGCCCAGAGGCACATTTTAGGGCTGATGGGCAGATGCAAGAACAGAAGACAACAGTTATGGCAAGAGGCGAAACCAAAGATGGGAAGACAAACTAAGAAAAGAAAAGAGGTGGTTAAGAAAAGGGCTGAAGACAATGTAGAGCAGATGCAGCTGTGAAGCTGTGTGACTGATCTGAGAAAAAGTGATGAAAAAGCAGATGCAACATGGTTGAGGCTAAGAGGAATTAAATTCTGATGGATGTAAGCACAGTCCCTCTCAAAGGATGCAAAAGATCTTGGCGATAACTGGACTATACTGAAAAGATGTATCAGATTTCTGAACCTGAAGTAATTCTGGAAAAGACTAGGGGAAAGAATGCAAAAGGACTTGTGATGTATCAAATCTATTCTATCTGTAGACCCAGCAGATCTGAGAAGTGCTGAGCCATGCCACCACGACCTCCAAAGCAGCTATCGTGACAAGAAAGAATGGAACTTTGGGTGCTGTTGAACTCCTCAACTTTTCAGAAAGCTATCTGATCAAAAGTACCAAGAACTACACCACTGCAGCCAAGGCAAATCCCAAGATCAAAATGAGCCATTCTGCCCCATTGTCAGCCCCTTCTTTCCAGGGCGTGGGGGATTTTAAAAGGATGAACAGTTCTGCCTCCTAGAAACTCATAAGAAAGTAGGCTAAACTCTTTGTTTCCTGAAATGCTGTTTCCTGCTTATAATTTCCACTGTGGTAGTGCCTCAGAGTGTTACCTCACTCTAATAAAGATTGGAAAATCATATGCTACTGATTCGTGCAGGAGAGAAGAACACACCTGAAATAAGTGTGACAAGGTCACCAAAACAGAATGTGGCAGGAACTGCAAATTTAACAGCTATATAGTCAGAATTTTTAAGACAGTAAAGCTCTGCATTCTCTAAGTTGGACTTAGTGGTGAATTCAAGTCCATTTTACACCCACAGTTTCAGAAGCCCTAGCAAGGTTTTATCTGCTACTTATAATTTGATTTACATAGCAAACACCTGCTAAAGATTGCTGAAAAGGTTTCTCGCATTGATAACCTTAGTGAAAATAATATTGAGAGAGTAAATCAGAATTTTACAATGCAGACTCACATGGATGATAGAATTTCTTTTAATGTACTTAACCAAAGTAAAGCTTGGCACTACTCCCCTGCCAGAATAAAACTTTATCACATGAAAGCTGCCCACGTAGCTGAATAGATGGAAATATTTCATACTGGTTAAATAATATATGCAGCTTCATGCAGAGCAATAAAGTGACTATCACCAGAATTTCATATTGACAATGGAGAAGAAAAAAGAGGTAATGGGTCTCATTTATTCCTAGTATGATTTTATTATCTACTGTAAGGTTATAGCTTACAATATAGTTTGGATGGTTTGGTGTGCCAGCTTTAGTCTGACTTCTCCTTTTCAGACTGTCTGGGCTATGATAACCCATTATAATTTCATGTACTCAAAAGGATCCTTACAGGTCCTGAGGTCCAAGTGGTGAAGTAACAACAGGAACTATCGAGTCAGAGGGATCTTTGTATTGGCTTGTAGTTCACATAATGGTGTTAGCAATGTGCTCTCTATTAGATCAGGCAGTTCCACTTAAGTTTATTCACATACAACCTTCACAAAAGTTGAGTCGGGAGACACAACACACAGAGACTGTCTCTGAACAAAATACTCTGTAAAACAAAATGCATCCTCCTACCTTATTAAACTAAGTGCCATAACAGACTAACAAAATTAGAACAAGATAAGCTTTAGTATACTAACTGGTGGGACCCTACAAAAATGAAACTAGATATTTCAGCTGGTACCTGACATACTATCAGCCATTCATATCTTCCCAACAAACACTAAAAGATCTCTGAAAGGAAGAGTTGAATGAAAAGTTGTCTTACTTTCTTATTGAGTAGTGCTTTTGTTTGATTCTTTACTTCTTTTATTTCCTTGCCACAAGCCTCTCCAGCTTCACAGAATGTCTGTTATCCTAGGCAAGAATTCAGACAAAAGGTTCATGCCAAGACTGATGTCTGAAAGGATCATGAATACTGGCAAAATATTCATTTTAGAATGTCCTCATTTTCATCATGGGGAAAAAGGAAAATAATCTTGAATTCCTGCACGTGGTGAAGATAAAATTAGGGATCTCTGCTTTCAAGCAAGCAGTCGAGGAAAAACAATCACAACATCTTGCATGCACATGGCTGGTGTCTAGCTGGCTCTAAAAGAATAGGATGTACTGCAGCCAGGATTTGCAAACACATTGGCATAAATCCCCCTTCTGATTTTTCCACAAAACTGAAACAATACAAAGTGGCATCACAAGCTCTTTTACCGTGCCTGTTATGTTAATGCTTGAATACCCCTCAATCCTTCTCTCTGAACACTTGCCATCTGTACTAACCCCATCTCGGTGGCATATACAGGGGATATTCCAGGAGTACACACAGTGCTGAAATAAGGTTTCTTTGGCTAACAGCTGTGCTACACAGCTCCCTCTCTGAGTCTGATCACAGCTGTAAATGCATTCCAGTGGAGAAGAATGCCTTAATTCAAGGTTTGGCTCCTCTGATGTAATCTTTGGTATAGATGTCCCTGTAGTTTCATGGTTTATTTTATCTTGCATTAAGCCAGTAGCCATAAAAAGATATATAACAATAGAACCAGTAACATAAAACTCGTTGTCATTTGGCTTCATGAAACTAAATAAAGCGTGATCAGACAGCTATGAAAGAATCGCAGTCAGAGACGGCAAAGCCCGGTATCATCGACTGAAACACATCTGAATAATTTTTGAATTGTGTTACATTGTAGCAGGTGAGGATCTATTACACAGATTTATTGGTTCACATTTACCCCTGATGTAACTCAGTTAAAACAAACGGCGGAACAAAAGGAATAGCTTTAATGTATTATGTACTAAACTTTTTTATAGCTTTGCTGAGTGAATAAATTATGATAGAGAGGTTTTGTTGTCTGCTATGGCACTTATTTTCTGCATTGTACATTTGTATTCATAGCAAACACACTGAATGTGTTTTAATAGAATGCTATCATAGAGTTGCACACTAAGTTATATATCCAGTGTGAAAATTAAAACAAAAACAAACATATCCCAAAGGATATAAATGTTTAGTCATAATCTTATAAGCAAAAGAAACAAATTGACCAATGTTTCTAAACAGAGAATCTGATCTCCTGCAGTGTTCCCACAGATGTATTCTGTGGGATTAAAGTGCTGAGGTTTAAGATATTACATTCCTGGACATCCACCCTCTTAGGAATTACTGTCTTCACAGCGAGGACCGCAGAAACAGCATGCAAAAAAAAAAAGGCAATCTCTCCCTGGATACTGGAGTTCACAAGTTCAGTGAAATAGTTTGAACTAAACTCAGTCTTTTGGATTTAGCTGCAGCATTTAGCTCAGTACCCTGCTGAGGACAACAGAATTCCCTTCTGCCTCTCCACCACATACCTGCCATGGCTCAGGCTGTGGACACCTGGAAGCAGTAATGTCCTTACTGCTGTAGCTTAATCCAGCACAAACCATCCCTCTGAAGCCTAGGGTCTCTGAAAACTTCCTCAGAGGAAGAATAAAGGGTTTTACATCACATTTATATTGTTTGCTTGCACAGTACATACAGCTGAATTTTAATGGTCTCCCACACAAAAAAAGTTTGAGCATCCAAGTTTAGAGGGCTCATGGAGCTTAGACAAGGTGTGAGTCACTCTGAAGCACCTCTTGGGCAATAATATTTTGCAGAGATGAGTTAAGGAATCTTGATACTGCTCTGCTCTCCTTACCACCCCAAGAAAGTAGTGGCAAAATTTTGGTTTACCACAGGCCACTGGGATCTTGCACCAACCCAACACTCAACATATTAGCAGAAACTGTATGTATTTTGATTTGAAACCAAATCTTATACCCAGATAAAGTAAGCTGGCTCACTGCTTTGCTCCACTACAGAGAAGCCCACTCCTTGTGGCTCCCCAAAGAGTGAGAGAGACAGTAGGAGATTCCCTTTCACTTCTACAGGAAGAAAAGTATGGACATAGCTATGGTATGATGTTTATTGATGTAGTTTACCACAGGGTGTCCTATAGTATAGCACAGCCATGTGACTTTTAGTGCACAGGGCAGAAAAATGCTAGCTGTTAAAATACGATTTCAAAAGTATTACCAATTAAGCAGGTAATGAAAATTTGCTCAGAGCAACTGTCCTTTGACAGAGCTAAGAATTCAACCCCCTCCTGCTTTCAGTCCAATCGAGAGAGGGATGATAGAATTTTTTCTTAAAGTGAAGTTAATGTTCATTGCACTAGATTAAAACAAACTCAGACAATATCATCAGTAGCACTGTATTTTCATATGTGAAGCCCTTGTGCTTAGATAACAACACACACTTTTAAAAGCACTACTCCTTGAAATACACACTGCACCCTGGGATAACTCAAACAAAATACAATGTAAGGAAGGTGAAGGTGGGGTTACTGAGGGAGAGGGAACAGACAATGGAGGGACTCCAAGCAAAATTTTTCTTCCTTTTTTTACTCACACACATATACAACCCACTCTGTTGCTGGATGACATTCTGCTTTTCAAGCAGATAACCTGCAGGTTAGACACATACAAATACAGGTTATTATTGTTTGAGCTGCAGTATACTCAGGAACGGACTTGCCCCCTAGTGTGCTGACTGGATTACTAACAGAATTTATTATTTCTTTTTAATGTTTCTGTCCCACTAGACCTTCACAGTCCTGTAAAATTGTAGAAAGGTCAAATCTTGACAGTAAATTGAACCCAACTATTTTCTGGTTTCAAGTCACTTAGAGTGTTTTATATTACACCCTTGGGTTCTCTGTAGTTTCTTTCAGTCACAAAAGCATTTGGCAATCTCATTATAAACAGTTCAGAAAAATTCAAAATGCAAGAGCATAAATTACTTTAGATACTCAACCTTTAGAGAGAGAAGCAAAAAGAAGGGAGAAAGAGGTAACATGAATGTGAAATGGGGGACAAAGAAAAAGGACTAACAACATTTTACTGCCAAACTTTTTTCAGGCCTCCAAGTAAGAAGGAAAGAATAAAAGAGCATTTCTCAAGAAGTTCAGCCTCCAGTAAATCAAATGGGAGCCATGATAGTGATAGAAATCATCTTATTGGGCAAAATTTGCCATCTTACCTATAGGTGCAAGGAACAGGTCCAAGATCAGTTGGACTGTTGCATCTAAGCCTGTTTTTATCTTACTCCTGGTGAATGATATATGCTAAACTTGTCAGCCATGTATGCCCTCCATGTAGTATGTTCCTGAGAGTTGCACAGGGAAGGCAGAGAAAGTTCTCAAAGGTGAGACTGTGATGCAGAGGAAGAGATAATGAACAGGATTTTTTTCCCCCAGAAAACAGAAAAATGTCCAAAAGGCAGGAATAACAAATTCTGGCACTCCCAGACCCCAGGATTAAATTGATACAGGGAAGTGATCTCTTCATTTTTTCAGTTATGAGCTTGAACATTCAGATTCTCTATGTTTTTGATACAGCTGAGGTCAAGCTATTGAAATTCCACCAGCCTTCACATACATCCTTCATATGACTGATTTTATTAATCTTATCTTGTATTTAAAAAGCAGCCTCATTAATGGGCCCCTCTTGAAGTAGGAGTCCCATTTTGGAGTAAATTGCAAAACTAACATATAGCTGTCACTAAGGGAAGAATTTTCAACACAAAAAGGCAGACAAATGAAGAATAATTGCTCCCACAGCACAGAGAGATGAAGAATTGACTGCCACTGGAAAAAAGTTTTGGAAAAACACGGGTCTTGGTGAGTCATGGTTTTCTCAGTCCAGCTCCATAGCCAAATCAACATGTCTTATTTTTCTTATAATCAGACAAATAAGCAAACCAGCTACTTTTAACCACCCTTTCTTACAGGTGATGCTTATCTAGAAGTTGCCATCTCATTCCATTTCCCTGCATCCCATATCTCAGCAGTGGTGAGTATCAAAAAACATAGAATCATAGAATGTTTTGGATTGGAAAGGATCTAATTCCAAGCCCCTTGCCTGTGGCACATTCCCTCCTTATCTCCCTTCTTTTCATTTATCTTATATCATCAAGGTACATTTCTCTGAGGAATGTCAAACAATATGTTTTGTACCTTTTGAGCAAAAGTAATAAAGTGACCTGTCTTTACTATAAGCACAGAGTTACAAATGACATTGGCCTCCACAAATACAGAGGAAAGAAAGATGTATGAATGTTGCCCTGTCTTGGCTACTTTTGATATTTGAATGCTGAAGAAGCTACCAGAGATGATCCAGTTCACATATGTTAGTGAAACAGAGATAGAAATAATATTTCAAAGCAAGTTCCAAACCCTGAAAAGTTAGGCCAACCAACATCTGATACAGTGCACTGGAGTCTCTCTCCTGTGGTTCTGGATGTGGCAGGAGCAGCAGTTTATTACCAATACCTTTTTGCATCATAAGAGGAAAGCCTACAGGAGGATCACAAAGGAAGGATAATTTTTTTTACAACTGTAAACTACAACACATGGCATAACAATATGTTGCTAAACCACTCAGAATGCTTGATTTGCACACAAACAGCATATCTGAGATTAGCAGCCACCCCCTGGATTTGTTACGGAGACTCAGAAGTCCAAACACAGAGCTTTAAAACACAGGTTGGTGGATGTGATGACATGGCAAATTCAGGCAAGGAGCCTTGACCTTGGCCCACCTGATCTGCAGGTATGGATACCTTCTCTTAAACTCTGGTGATGGTGTCAGGTCCTTTGGGTCCAAACAACAGAGGCAGAGTACACACAGACACACAAACACAGACACACACACAGACAGATGCACACCCAGTGAGTGGGCAATAATTTACAGGTGACTGATGAGCAGCACTCATGTGGTTAGAAAGCTATCTTGGGACTACTACCTGCTTTAGATGTTTCACCTGAGAGACCACTGGCTGAGTTAAGGGAAGCAGCAATTACTCAGCCAGCAGAGGGAAAAGTGGGAAGGAAAGGAAAGAGCAGCGTAACTACTTTATTGAGGACATGAGGAGCTTGGGCAGGGGACTTCCAGATTACACTATGCTGGCCTTTTCAAGGACTAGTGACCACCCTGAGTGTCATCAGCTTCCCTAAGAGCAACAGGAAAACATCTCACCAATATTTGCAAAGTTACAAAGTAGGTTAGGCTTGGCTGTGGTCTAACAGTCAGTACCAATGCATACAGTTGTTGTGCACTTGATTGCTTCAGCATTCAGCTGATAATTTGTCAAATGTGACCCCAGAAGTGAGGTCAGTCTGGCAACAAGGATGCTCAAACCTCACAGCTGTCAAAAGTTTAAAGTTTTGCTTCCTATCTCTCCTCCTCTGCTACTTTCATCTGCTATTCCACAGCCAGTCCCAAGACTGTCCTCCTTTCTTTGGACTCTGTCTACCTTTGCTTTGCTGGGCAAATTTCCTAATAGGTCAGAGAAACAAAGCATTTCCAGGAGAGGCTGACCAGGCACTGGAGCTGGCCAAGGGTACTTAACAGAGCTGTGTTACCAGGACAGCCAGGGAAGCTGATGGGAAGAGGTACAATAACATCCCTTCTCAGCGGCTGTGGGAAGTTGTTCGATCAGTTCATGGCTTATTTCTTTTCACACCTTCAAATACCTTCCTCCTACAATGTAAGGGTTTGACTTGTCTCACTGAGTTGACCCTGTTTGAGAGCACCAGAGCAGATGATGCCTGGTTTTAAGCAGGGGGAAGAAGGTCAGGAGAGGGCTAGTAATCCATGTGTCTGGGCATGAATTTAACAGCAGTATAAAGAAAGGTACCCTAATTCTAGCAGGGACTAGCGATACATGCAGAGCTAATGGGATAAATTCAGACTGCAGATGTACATCTGACTGATCAAGAAGTGCAGGAAAGAGATGAAAGTGTAAAGGGAAATAGCAAAGAGAAAAGCATGACAACAGAGTACATACATACAAAGGGGAAAGTAGAAAGAACATCTGAAAATTAACCTTTGTGTACCATGAAGCTTTTCCCACCAAAGTAAACTTTCAGGTGCTAATGCCTTGCCCTCCTTCTCCCCATACCAGCACCAGCAGTGTGATGAGCCTGAACAACGACTGATCCAGCTGAAAAGTGAGGCCATCCCCTTCTTACTTTTCAGCTAGATCCCTCCCTGAATCACACGGCTGTGTGATCAGCAATGGTATCAGTGCAGTGGCACCTTGTGCTTAGATGAGTTCAGAGCACGGTCACCCTGCTACCCAACACAAGCCTGCAACACATGCACAGCACCAAACTGTGCCATCCATCCTGGGACTCCATTAGTCAGGTGTTTGAGTCCAGGAGAGCTGGCCAGTTATGGAGTAGTGGCTCTCTGCCTTGTTACCACTTGCCACTGTCTCATTAAGAGATAAGGAGAAAGTTGCATTTATTTCTTTTGCTTTTCATTTTCATTCAGAGCAAACTGTTCTAATTAGGAAGCTGAAGCCAAAGGATGAAATGGAAAGCAGTACATAGGCACGGTGTGCTTACACAGCTGTCTACTCTAGGAAATAAGAAGAAAGCTGATGTCCTCCAGAACCTTATCATCTACTTACCTACATGTCAATAACTGAATCCCTTTAAGGCCACAGAGACTTGGAATAAGCAAGGCTAGAGAAAAAAAAGAAAAAAGTATGCAAATATAAAAGGCTAACATTTCACTGGTTTTGTGAAACAGGTCTTAAATAAGTACCTTTTACAAGACTTACTGGAATCTTTAATGACTACAATTAAGGGAGATACTGTTCTTGCAAGGGGTACTTTGAGAGGCAGGTAGTTACAGGAGGTATCTGAGCCACTGGTGCAGAACCAGGGACTGAAGGACACCATCTCCCTTCATGTAAAACACAACTTCAGCATCTGGTTCCTGATGGCAGCTCATTTACAGAGGGGTATCTCTGATGTCATAATTACAATGTTAACAGGTAGCAAGCTGTTAAAATGTGGAATTAAAATAAATGTGGCTGATACCTAAGGATTATTTCTCAGATGAAATACAAGGGAGACATATTCATGTTTCAGTAATTACAGTGACATTGTATGAATAGCTTTCCTCAATTAATTACATACATTCTGAACCAAAAAAAGCCTTAATGTGGCTGATGACAGCAAAGCTGAATATGGTCTTTTTTGCCTAAGGAATAATGATTCTGTTCACATACTTGGCACTTCTGAAAGGAAGATGAATTCTGGCAGCCAGATCTGTTTTCCTTAACAGATGTTTCAAAATATGGTAATGAGGTGTGGGTTTCCTAGGCTGTCAGCTGGAATTCAGTAGGCAGGAAACAGGACAAAATGGGTCTGACTCAATTAGTCTTTTCACTTTAAACCTTTAAAGACTGTTAGATTTTATATTAATTTTACAAAACACTGCTTGCAATGAACTGTGTAACAGGACATGCACCTCTGCTAATGCAATTTACTCTGAACCTTTCCTTCACTAATTCATAACTGTGTGTGACAGACATCATGTCAATTTGAAGAGTTTCACAGGGCTCTGTCATCCAGAATACTACCCTCAAAGAAAAAAAAAAACTAAAAAATCAGAAGAAGCACATTTTCTGTGACATATTCAAACTCCAGTTTGAAAAATGCAACACATATTTAGATAGCAAACAAAATTCATACTGAACTCTAATCTTAAGTAATTTCTTAAACACAGCTTTATCTTCATACTGATGAAAGCTCTACTAATGAAGGACCAGCTAGAATTATATGTCTAGCAGAGAGATGAAAGAGAATTACTCTCTTCATTAAAAGCTGAATCATGTTTAAATTTTCCACTTGCAGTAGTTGCCAAACTCTGCTTTCCTGCATTTTTCTAGAATAACACTTGTGCATCCCAGTACAAAGGAGCAAACTGTATCATGAAAGTGGATATATTAAATGTTCACATACATAAACATTACATGTTTACATACAAAGTAAAGAGTTGAGAGACATCAAAACCTTCAACTTCCAGCATTATTACTAATATGAATGACAAATTTTGTGTGCCAGATGTTATATGTCGGGCATCATGAAGACTGGTCTTTGGTTAGGAGTTAAAATACCCTACACTGAATGCTGACAACACAGAAAGAAGAGCACTGGTCATTTTTAGCCAATGTTCCTTGTTAGAAAGCCAACAACATTGGTAGCTGTATCAATAACATTATCACTGGCAGAACTTGTGGCTTTGCCAGTCACTAGGGCTACCTGAAAATTCTTACAAAGCCCTGAAGAGAAGGGAAAATAAATAACTGGGTTGTTATTTCCTGACAGTCTGGATTTCCCATACATGATCACATCACCCAGTTTCATACACAACTGTTCAGACATTTCCATGAAAGAAGTTAAAGAGCCCAATGTTCTGCAATTTCAGACAATTCAGGTGATTGTTCCCTGAGAAATTGCAGCATCTCATGCACTGAAAGAGCAAGTTGCAATTTGGAAGATTGGTGGGAAAGATTCTGTGTCAGAAATATGCTCCTTATTCTTATGCAAATCGTCCTAAAGTTGGCTAAACTCTGAAAACGGGAACTACTGTTACAGAAATGTTATGCACTTTCAGGAGGTTTCTCAGAGCTGGATAAAATCCCTGGAGCTCTTGTTCTTGCTAAGAAAGCTCCATTCTTTCCTGTCCCTCTCTATGACTGAACTTATCACCAGACTATCTCCTGCCCTGCAGAACTCAGACTGCTCCACCAGGGAGAGAGAGAGGGATAAACTTCCTTCATCCCCTTGGGCTGCAGGAGTGCAGGACAGTGTAATTGAGTTCACCAACTCTACCTCTTCTTCACCATCACTCAGCACACAGAAGCTGCTGGAATTAATTAAAGAACAAATTTTAACATTGTTTGAGGTCTATTTGAATCTCATATAAAACTTGTGCTCTTCATGACAATCTCTCAGGTACCCTTTTTTATGGTGCCTGGAGGGTGTTACTGCTCTTATATTGCAAATAAACTACTGAACATTAGAGGCTCAAAGCAGCCCTCCCCAAATGCCAGTTGTGTTGCACAGCAGAAAGTGAATCCAAGTTTCTGATTTTTCTCTATTTTTCTGCTAGCCTGATGAGAGCTTGGGGTAGTAGGAGAACAGTGACTGGGGCTTAGAAAAAGACTAGGACGAATATCTCTGATAGCCTTTGTCTAGTTAATTCCCACCTGTAAAGTGAAAATATGTGTTCTTCATTTTCTTTAGGGTCTATTGTGAAGATAAATCCATTGAAGAATTTGAAGTCACCAGATGAAAACTATATAAATAAGTAAAACATGTTCTAGTAGACATGTTAGTTCTATGGTGAATGTGACTTCAGTGGAGCAGCGTTTATTTATATGCTAAAGAGAAATATTTTGCTTTCATTTTGCTTTTTTTACTGACTCTGTAAAAACAAGTCTATGTGCACATGTGTACCTAAAGACAGAAGGGGATAACATATATAATCAATTTAATTATAATAAAAAATCAAAACTTTGATGTCAAGCTGGTAGTTTCCTTCAGTCTCCCATTAAACAATTCCTTCCACTTCCCACAGAGTTAGACTTGCCCTTATGAGAAGCATTTGAAAGAGAGTGGCAAAACAGGTTTGTTTTTCCCTCTGCTGCTTGTATAAAAACCAGTAAAATGCAGTTTCATTATCATAAGCAATACACAATAGCCATTTTCTGCTGAGGCATTCCTGCATTGACCTGGAACAAGCAAGTAAGCAAGCTTGTGTCTTAAGTTTGCTGTGTACAATAAATAATAGATAACTGTAAAATACACTGATATATGCCTCATAAGCAGGTCTTTATTTTCTCTGAGTGCTTTAAAAACTGTTATGTTAGTACTATTGCTAATGGCAGAGCTTATATATAGTAAGCTGTTTTACATAAGTCTTTGCCAAATGTTCATACCTCACAGCCACTCTCTTTTTCAAACCATGTTAAATTGTTAATCCTGTCCCAGTTTTGGATAGATAATTTTCCATGCACAAGACCTCAAGCAAGCACAAGGCATTACCTACAATGACATCAAAACTGAGCATTGGGAGGCTAAACCAGCACACATTTCAATTCTATCACATATGCAGGGGTCCTTCTCAAGCAAGAGAGTTCTTAGAAAAAGTGTCTCAAATTCCAGTGGGAATAAAAATACACTTTTTGGATCCCATAGTCCACCATCTCCTAATATCATTGCAACATTTATGGTGAGCAGAACTGCAAAGCCTTCGTGGAGAAACCAGAAGAAAACTGGGGTTTTATCACCTCCTTAAACAGCAGTCCATTCACTAACAAAACTTGTTCACATTTCACTGTTACCTAGCATTAAAAAACTTGGCAAAATAAAAGTAAAGCCCCTTGGCTTAAGCACTTTCAACAGTTACCATCACAAGACAAACCACAGCAGGGCTTGCTTAAGCCCTGAAATCAAGGAATGCTGAAGGCGTTAATAATTTACACTGGTGTCACCTTTCGTTTGCTATCCCCATGCATATTTTACACATTCATCAACCTTGTTTTGCTTCTGTGGCAGCTGCAAGTTCATGAAAACACTGGAATGAGATGACCCTGTGGTTCAAAGGCATTCCTTTTTACAGGTGTTTTACTACCATGGGTGTTTCACTTACACTGCTGTGCTTGCCTCTTCAGTATCGTGAGCCTTGCAGTCCACACATTTATTTTCACATGCACTCACCTCAATCTTTCCCAGCCACACTCTTTCCTTGGCCATTTTACCAATAATTAATTAAAAAAACTCTCAGAAGGTTCTTGCACTTGATGATCTGTGATATTTGACAAACTACAGACAGCTTGTTCCATGCTGCTCTAGCTATCACAGAGAAGCCTCCTGGTGCCTAGCTTAGTGCAGAGTGGGAATTAAATCCAGATTATTTAGCAAAAGTGTTTGATTTCCATCACTAGTGCCACATCACAAACAAACACCTTGAATTCAGTTTTGTTGATTAGTGAACAAGGAATCATAAAAGTGTCACTACCTTGCACCTGGTCTCAGACAAAAGATCTGTTTGCTTCTGCCTGTCTTAGTCTTTCTGCACATCATCACCGGTCCCTGCTGTGTAAAGCAGCAGTCTTCAGTGCTCTGTATCCCAAGGGGTGTCAAAGAGATGTAGTTCCTGTCATTCTTTCTCCAGCTGAGAGTGAGATATGATCCCGTGTTAGCACGCTAGCCCTGCAGACAGGCGCCCTCCACCACTGAGAGTGCTGCTCTGACAGCACCTGCACTGCTACGTTACTGCAAATTTCCAGCTAACTGCCAGTGGCCATTCCTGTGCTAGAATTTCCATGCTGTCACACAAATTTGGTAAAGGCCATAGCAGTCAGCATCTGGTCTGCAGGGCTGTCTACTTAGTGCCTTTATTTTATAATACAGCACTACCACTTCCATTTTCCTACAGAAGGATGAACATCCTGACTCCATGCTCTCTTCTCTCTTCACCTTCTCCTAGGTGAATTTTGATTTTTTGGCAGTTCTCAGGGACCTGTTCTCACTTCCTTTCGTTCAGTGGCAAGTATGACCTAGTATTGCTTATTTTCAGTGTGTGCCATGCAAGTGCACACAACCCAGACTTTAATATCATAAGGCAAACTAGTGTAATGCTCAGGTTCACACACTCATTGTTTTCTATTGCAAACAGAAACCATCCCCATTCCACAGCTGAATTTGGCAAAAAGATTTAACCATGGAAGCATAGTAGATATGAAGACTTCTGCCATCATTCTGAAATCTAAAGTTTAAAACACGATTTAAAATTAACTATTTTGTTGTTCTCATCCACAGCTCTGTTAAAGACTTCCTTGCCTGTGACCATAAATATTAGATGGAGTTCAGTCAGATAATTAATTTCTGGTTTCATCTGTGGATTGTAACAACCAGATTTTCATACAGAAAGAATATTTTATTTAAATTGCTACTTTATTCCTGTATGCAGGACAGAAAGACCAAATTGGAAGCTCAGTTTCCAAGTTTGGTACTGCAGTCCAAGAGGGAGCTCAGGTGCAAAGAGAAATGAGAGTAAACTTACAGTCTTTCTTTAAAGTTATGATTCTTGCTGTGTACAATAAGATCTGACACAGGTATGATCCACTACTGGTTGTCAGAGACAAGCTGCCTTTCTTTTTTAATCAATTAAAGATTTAGTTTCAAGTGACTTGACTCTGAAATGAATTGAAAAACATTACAAAACATGCTGCCAACACTTTCCAACAGTACATTAAATAACATCTGACACATGCTTTTCATTAACTTATCATCTTCCCAAGTGCCAAGGGGTCCCCAGTTCAGAAAGAGCTTTTCTAGCTTTAGATAATAATAATAAAATAGGCATAGAATTCATATTTCTTCATTAGAAAAAGTGGCACCAAATACATGTGTCTGTGTCTGGAGTTGAGAATGACAAGACTGTGATCATTCTCACTTCTTAAGAAAGATCAGCCAAGAACTGTTTTCTTCCAAATTCTGTTTCATCCAGCTACACTTCACCCGTATTCCAAAAAATGTTACTCAACCAGTGACTAAAGAGATATTGGAAACTGGTCCAATAAGTAATCAAAAAAACATTTTGGTTTTAGCCAAAGATTTAAAAACATGGAATACATATTCTTATTCCTTACAAGTAAACAAATAGAAACAGGGAAACAAAAATAATGTAAATCAATGTAAATAATTTTTTCCCTTTGGTTTTAAATTTAAATAAATATGGCAACTAATACACTGTTAATCTGTTGTTTTCAAAAACATTTTTGTGGCTCTTGTATTTGTTCATGATAGGGCAAATTATCTACTTGGATTTCAAAAGAGTTAGAAATTGTATGACAAATAAACAATAAGAGAGGGAGTCTGAGACAGGTTCTTGCCCAAGGATGGAGCACCCCAAATGCCTCCAGGGGATCACTGCAAGAGACAATTATTGTAATTTTGAATTTGATTTCAAATTCTCAGCAAAGCCAATAGAAAGCACGGATAGTTTTAATTTGCACTTGGCATAGCTTGTACCATTGAAGAATCACATTGAAGCCCTACGTTCCATTTATTGATTTTCAAGAGTTCAGATTTTTGTTCTAGTCTGAATTACAGGGCTGAATTAGATATTGAATTGCCACAAACTAGTCAAAAGAGGAATCACCTAATCAGATCACTTGCTAGCTATATATGCTTAATGAAAAGAATAGGGGAAAAGTGTTGGGGTTTTTTTTCTTTTTTTTTTTGGTGATACTACACAAAAGAGAAACTAACTCCTAAAGAGAATTTTCTTTACTAGATTTATTCTGCAGATTAATTTTTTTAGATTAAGTGACACAAAAATGGGTGGCAACAGTTAAAACTGAAATTTAAGTTTATGGTTGCCCAGCACCTATTTAAGCCCCCTCAATTCACAACTTGCCTGATTCAATACGCTCAACCTTTTATTGATTAAAAGGGCTCAGAAAACTTCTCATTGCTCAGTCATTCTTCTATGGCCTCCTACTGTGATTCTTAGTAAAGATGCTTCCCTGAACCCAGCAGAATGAAAAGCAACCATAAGAAAAGCAAATTTTAAGGAATATTACTTTCTGTCATGAATAGTGTAGTAGTAGGATTGCTCAGAAATTGAGAAGCTGTTATCAGGGCTTGAACTGAGAGGACAGAAAAGGATGGGTGTGTTTGATCAGCACAGCAGAGGAGCTGCAAGTCCTTGCTGTCCTGTTCTAGTGGTAGAATTGCCTGTCAGTTGAATGACATGTTAAGTGTTCATTCAGTCATGCCCACCAGGCTGCCCATGCTGCACTAGGAAAGAGCTTCCATTCTCCTTTCCAAGCCTAGGTCCATCAACACCATGCCAATCAGAGCATATAAATTGCTGTCTTGAGTAAAACTGACCCAATTCCACAATTCTTGTTCTCTGAAGTACTCTCATTGACCTTGTTATCGCATTGAAACCCTAACTTTTCCATCATAGGCAAAAAATGAAAACAGTAAGAATTTAGCTGAGATGAAAGGGGAAAAATCCTGTGAGATAAAGTGACTGGACTTATGACCAGCACAGAAATTTATTAATAAGCAACAAGCTGAATACATGACTTCTGTGTCTTTGAAAGATACATAAACACACACGTGCTGATGAAATATAACTCTACTACTCAGTAACCTTAACTCAGTTTTCTGCCTATAACAGCCTGTACTCCTCAAGATCTTATTTTTTGTAACATCTACAAGTGTAGACTCAAATATGAGAAAATAATGCGTTTTGATCACCTACATTCAGCAAGAAAGTCAGGAGTGACAATGCTCTCAGCAAGGCGGAATCAGGGTCATTACATGGTGAATGCATCTGTCATCCTGACATCTAGCTATGCTTAATTACTTCTATCTTCATGGGATGGTCCAGACACATCCCATCTCATCCAAACTACTGACATTTTCTCAGAGTGTGCCCATATTATTATTATTATATGAGAAATATAAGAAAAGGACAGCATGAGAAGCATTGCCATTATAGGATGTTACTTGTGGTATGGTTTCATTAAATTTCATGGTCTGTTAATTCAAGTGACTCTTTATATATTTAAAAGTAAGAAGAGACATACTCTGAAGCTATATCCAAATAGCTGTGTTTTGATTTGAACTAAGCAAGAAGCAGAATTTCTGTTCAGTAACAACACAAAGTTTTGAGATAAAAGCCAATCCCATACCATTTTAATTGAAAGAAGAGCTGCAATAGCTCGCTTAAGAAACAAGGTATTGCCCAAACTTGGAGGCAAAGGTGCAGTTGGCAGTGGTCAAGGAAAACAACATCACTAAAATACTTTTAGGTTTCAAAACTGTCTAATCTGGAATGCATATGCAGTTTCATGAATATAGGCATGATAGGGTAGTCGAAATCATTTTAGCTGATTTTTACCCCATAGAAAATGCAGACCTAGGGATTACTACTTTCTGAACATGAAGTTAAAATGCTTTATAAACTTAACTGGAATGTGAGTTTCAAAACTGAGTAAGAAATGTTTGACCTTATGTCTTTTCCAATTTAGAATTTACAGGCTGTATTTACAGGCTGTTTTATCTTGCAAACCTAAACGCACAGCTTAGGAGAAGAAAAGAAAATACTGTTTAAGAGCAAAGGCAAAGTATTCTATGTTTATTTCTTTTAGTTACATGAGACTAAACAAGACTTAACTCCTGGACTTTGATGGAAGTATTTACATGGATCCTCTTACAAGCAGAATTTGATACTACATTACTTTAAAGACTATTCCCAGAAGTAGATGTATGAGAATGTTCATTAAAACAGAATCCATTATACATATTTTTTTTAAAAGTAGGAGAAAATAATGATATCTCAAGTAATTGGCACTTTAAATTAGATATATTAACATTTATTCAATTGCTTCAAAAATGTAAATATCATTAAATACTTAGGAAGTGCTGTAGCCATACAGGCCAAACTGTTTGAGCAGGTGAGCAGTGCTGATATAATGCTGATCAGACTAGTCACTGCCTTAGAATCATGATTCCCAACGGGATTACAGTATTGATGACAAAAACCTCTGCAAGCAGCTATGCCTTTTATGATCTTTTATAAGAATCCATGTTTGGGATTCTCACACTGCAGCTGTGCAAAGCCCCCAGGCCTTGGAGAACCAGTCCAGCCTCCAGATGAGGGCCATGGTATGACCTGTACTTGAGCCCTGCCAAATGCTTCTACCAGAGGGAGGTTCATCCCAGAGCTCAGGCCTCAAGCTCTGCCTCCAATTAATTTATGGCAATCCCCCCAGGACACTGTTCTTGCATTTGTCTCATTGACCATACACCACTGGAAGTCCCCAAGGCTCTGGTTTAAACCACCTCTTTAAACATACCCCCGTGTTTTTCTCCTTCCATTTTGCCCACTCTTCACTTGGTACAACCAGATTTTAGCCCAAATCCTTGGAAGGGAGTCTTCACTAACCCACACATTTATACCTTCCACTCATCTAGGAACCACAAAATGTTTGGTCCTGCATGTAAGAAAAGCAGAAACTTTCAAGGTTCACACTACACTTCACAACTTCTGTGCAATGAACCTGAGGGCAAAGCTGGGAGCGGTTTGCAAAATCCTCAGCAGTAAAGATGCCACTGCTGGAGCTTGCCATGCTCCTGGTATGAGGAACCCCACAACAGTCTACAAATACCACTTCTGTGATGAGAATTTCACCACAACTGCTGCCATATAACTTCAGGGAACTCCAGGAGGACACTTCTCTCAGCCCATTCATCTGAATTGGAATAGCTTTAGTAAAAATGGGTAGGAAACCACGTTGGATTCTACAAGTATCCATCAACATGAAGCTTTGCAATCAGTGGCACAGTGCATTGGAGAGAAATGCTGGTGAGGAGTAAGGGAGAGAAAGCAGGTGACATTTGCTTTATATTTTCTTTAAAAAATAACCATAAACCCTAGAGCTAAACTCCACGGAGAGATAAATAGCTTTATGAAGTATGAGCAACAGTTGACTCTTTAAGACAGAAAGGATGTTAAGTGACCTCCTGGGTAATATTTCTGGCATTATTTGTGCTCATGCTAGAGGTCCAGTGAATCTCAAGAAAAACTTTACAGCTCCCAGATTTTCTACCAGTCTTACACTGTTCCTTTTACATTCATTAAGTTATCAGCTACCACCATGCAGAACTTGAAGGAGGAATCTCAGAAGGCTGTCAAAACCACCTTATAACCATCCAGAAAATCAGTTATATGGGGTGTCACAGGGTGTTTCTAAAGAAACTGGAACAGGACTAGGACTAAAGTACGCTAAAGACATAATTTTCCAATGATGATGTAATTATTTGTCTCAAAAACTAAGACTTTGGTTAAAAAAAGGTATTTACCATAGATAAAATACATGAACAGATGTTAAATTATCTGTGATACATAGCAAGAATATACTATTTTCTATTTAAAGCTATAGTCTTCACTTTTAAGTCTTTCACTGTGGAATTTACTTTGGCCAATTCAGCAAAAGGACTTTAGTGAAAACAGCAGCAGTTAATAATGGGGAGCTGCCAAAGGACTGGAAGCAAAGCCTGAAAGCCCAAGCTTGCTCACTGTTAATCAAAGTCTGCTAGAGCACACTCTGAAACTGAGCTGCCATCTGCCATGCTTAAGGACAAGAGTCAGAAAGCAGAAGCTATATTTTTTTTCCCAAATATTTCTGACCACACGCACAGGTAGGAGAGACAGGGAAAGAAATGAAACCTGATGAAGTGCTGACACCACACAGACAAAGCCCTGGCCCTGTGATGAATGCCTTCATGCCTGCAGGACAGCAGAACATGACCTTCTGGCTTTGTTTCCCATCCAGCTCTCTGGGGAAGCTACAGGGCAGAACACGTGTAGAGGGAGTGCAGTGTTTGCACAGCACCTCAGAGAATTCCTGATTCCCTGGTCCAT
Organism: Dicaeum eximium; assembly: GCA_013396995.1. Taxonomy (NCBI): domain Eukaryota; kingdom Metazoa; phylum Chordata; class Aves; order Passeriformes; family Dicaeidae; genus Dicaeum; species Dicaeum eximium. The sequence goes on from VWZP01004356.1 coordinate 666,189, forward strand.
AGATCTTCAGGAGCTCAGCACTGTAATATTGATTTCTCATTGCTGTTTTAATTCTGCTACTTGTCTTCTTTCTCCTGAACTCTGAGAAATCCTAAGCATGTTTCACTGTGGCTGCTCCAAAGACCTTTGAGAGAGGGTGAAGGTAAATGATAAAGTCATTGAAAAGATCAGACATGAAAAATATCTTCTGCAAAACTAACTGACAGCTTGAGACAGTGAACATCATTTAAGAAAAAAAGATGCAGGATCAGATAGGGTATAATTCAAAAGTCTTTCTGTGACAACTGTTGTAATATTAAAATAATATGAAGAATAATGAAGATGATCCTGCTCAATGACACCTTTGAGAGAAAGGAAGAGTCATTCCTATTGACACATGAAGACTAGACACATGAATATAATTATTATTTCCCTTCTGTATACCTCTTACTTCCTCTTTACCTTGGTCTGGATGATAGATTGACTCTGACCACTGAAGAATATCAGAGCATAAAATGGCTTAACTGCCAGGGCCTTTCTGATGATGCCACATATGCCATTCAAATAAACACTTGAGCCTAATTCTGTTTTTTCAATTATATGTGCTTAAGAAAATAGGAACAGGCTTCCCTTCTTTTTCATTCTGTTTAAGTTTCTGATTCTGTGTGCCCAAGATATGGATAAAATTACACCTTTCCTGCAAACAGGCTATAAATTGTAGGCATGTTTTCAAAACTACCAGAGTTCTGTAAAATTGCACTGGGGTGCTGTTAAATGTACAGGTAACACAATCATGTTATAGGTAAAATCATAAGCCTGTAGGGGCCATATATGTTGAAGAGGGTGTTGAAAAAAATGAAGCTATCAGAGGATAAGGTTCTGTCAGACAGAAATAGGACTGTCTTCTGCCTTTGCTTAAATGTTACCCTACTAAAATGATAGGAAAAGGATAAAACTAAAACATAACACATCTTGTAAAATGCACTCCTTATTGCATACTCATTTGTATATTTGACATAGATAAAGGACCATGCTGCCAAAATCCTGTCCATTCTTCTGATTTTATTAGTGATTTAACAGAAGATACTAACCCTGCCTGGACACGTTGCATTACTCATATATGCCATAAGTATACTGCTTACTTGCTTGAAAAAAACACAAAATGCTTAAGACCCAATGTAGCAGCAATCCAAAATTTAAATATTTATGTATTTTGAATAGTTTCAAATATTTTGTTGCCTAGTTTTCAAGCTTACTTCAGACTTGACGACTAAAATAATAATAGAGATCATGAGCATATTCATCCACAGAGGAAGGCCACACACATCCTGTGCTCAGAGCAGAAAATATCTCTCATCACTGCCCAGGCAGCACAAGAGAAGAGCAGGTAGTGACAAGGAGTATTATGAAGGCCTGCAACATTTGAGCAGTTCAGAGAGATCAGAAGAATATGTAGAAATAATGAAGATAACTTTTATACCTACCACTCTGTTTTGCTATCTTGCTTTGATCTAGTTGTGCTTTGCTGCAAAAATATCTGAGAGAGAGCGAGCCTCAGGCTGCTACCCAAATGGGAATCCACTGGAGTGACAGTCCCAGCTGATGAAGTGCTACACCACACACACCACGTGCTCCCTTTTGCCTCACAGAAGTATCAGAAAGGAAATTTGAGTCATTGAGGGTGGAGAAGGCACACAGAAAATATTAACAGTTAAGTGCTTGCTTAACTGCTCTAAATGGATTGGGTTCTGAGGCCCAGGGAAGTGGAGATGAAGTAGGACCATGGCAGGACAACTGCTTGAGTCAGCAGCCTTTCCCTCTTTCTAGGTATCTATGGAGTCCCATGGCATCTTCCAGCTGCCACTTCCCTGTGAGCAACAAGCATCAGCACCTTTATTCTGCTTAATCTGTAAGCAGCTTTCAATCAAATGAAAAATAGCACAAATTACAGATATTAATGTAACAAAATTAATTTAAGAATCTCCAATGGTAGGAAGCGGTGAGGGATGAAGAAAAGCATGTGACACATCATCATTCTCACCCCTTCTATGTGCTTGAATTTCCGTACCTTTAAAATTAATTTAAAATTAAAAATTACCAGTCAGATCACAAGGGAGCTTCAGCCATGTACTGTGTCTGGGAAACTTAAATTAATAAAGACAGTAAGACCCATTCAAGTATATGTCTCTTAATACAGAAAGGATATTTGAAGATGCTTTTATCACTTATTTGTTTTCTTATTTATGAGGCCATCTGCAGCCAGTCAGTTCACCTAAGCTGGTCACAGCTGAGAGCCCCTTTTTTGTTGTTGTTTGTGCTCTTTCTGACATGGAGCCTGACTCTTAAAAAAACAAGATATGAAATGCACTACTCTCCCACAGCTGCACCTCCTTTTTCCCTAGTAGCTGTATGATTGTTTGATGGTAATGTGATCAAGGCCTGTAGGAGGTTGCTTGTTACCATCCTTATAAAAAGCAAAAAAGCATCTCAAGTACAGACAATTCATATTGATGGGCTGACAACAAAACTAGCACACTTACGCTGATTTTCTTCAGTTGTTGCAATTTTTCTGGGCCTTTTATCATTTAAATATCTTTCAACAGCAGGAAGTCCTGCTGAATAAAATACCCAAGGAATGTATTTTAGAGACATATTAAAGTATACCAGAGCACATTTTTATAAATCAAGATCTAAGTCAATCTTCTTCTATTTAGTCTCACATCTTTAACATACACCCAAGCCATTCATAGTCTCTGTGAAGTCTCTCTTTCCCTACACCTTGTTAGGTCAGGCCCAAACGTTCCATTTGTGGATGGAAAAGCTGCCATTCCCCAAAGGTGGAAGGATTCATGAGTATCTTTTCCATCTGCTTTCTGAGAAGTCACTCCTTGGAAAACATGGAAAGAAGGGTAAGTGTTGGACCATGGCAGCCACCACAGGTAAGTCACTTCTAATGTTCTGAGGACAGCACATCTCAGGTTACTGTAGCTGTCACTGCTTGTCTCAAAGCTGCATTTACTGCCTGCATCTGCAGCTGAGGATCTCATTTCCAGCATCAGCTCCAAACCGGAAAACCATTAACAGCCAAACACGAGCTGCCTAATCATAAATACAAAGTTTTAAATGTGACTTTGACCCTCCAAAATGCAGCAAGGCCATATTTTTACACTTTCCCCTGCAATCGTGAAGACTATCAAGTTTCTTCTATTTGGCTTCTCACAAGAACTATAGATTTGAGGAAAAACTACAACTACATGTCTTGCAGTAAAACCTCCCAGAATCAGCAGATTTAATCACTAAAGTTTGGGTATGAGGGATGAACAAGTAACAGTGTGTCACTGTGGCCATACAAATAGACAGCATTGTGCAAAAAACGTGTTCAGTGTTCTAAATGGTGCATCAGATACACAGATATGGTGAATTGAAGAAAAACTAGCAGTAACCCTTCATCTATACAAGTGCCCAGCACTTTCAAGGCTATGGCCATTTTCTGAAAAGCCACAGCATTTCCACAGCTTCTAGAGGGGATCTCATGTCTGCTGGAGGCATTTCTCTGACTAGACACATAATTTTTTCAGGCTCAATAAAGCCAAATGCTAGCTTAGTTAAGGCTTTTCATACAGATATTCCCTTTTATTATTATTGGTTTTCTTTTTTTCCAACAGGCTTGAATACTCCAGCAAGTAGCACCCTGTCATCTTTCCCTAACATCTGCAAGTTTTGATTTCAGGCTGGACATGGACAAATTAAATGTGCTACTGTCTAAAACACTGTTTTGCCCTAAGGAAAATTACACTGGGCAAGAGATCAGACCATATGATGACATTTATCTCCCAGAATCTTCTAGATGCATTTATAAAATTTAAGGCTGAAGAACTAACACAAAATGTCAGATTAATTTAGAAAGTTCAATATCTAAAATGTTATTTTTACCGTTTCTCAGATGTTCTGTAGCTCAAGCGAATTCAGAGGGAATGGTCTTTGCTAATGCTATGTCCTAACTGAAGTTACCATGTCAATCCAAATGATCATCATTTTACGTTTAAACTATTAATCACAAATAACAGAGCAGGATCTTCTGCTTGATTTACCAGATCAGCAACTTCAGATATGTCCTTGCAATAAAGCATGAGCAGAAGAACCTTGTCTTTGCAAAATGCATTCAGACACCTTGTTTTGTATCAGAGTTGGTAAAATAAGGCATAAGAGTAAAACATTTATGCAACCTATTGTCTGTTCTCTCCAGATGAAGTATACAGGTTCCTTTGCATGTCTACTATTGAATAAATGAACTAGCAATTCAATGTAAAATTATTCCACGAGGTATTGCTTTTCGAAGTGCTTGAGTTTCACCCTGAGTTCCTTCCACCCACAACCCCAAACAGCTACATTTTAAATCTGAAGCCAGATTCTTCCAAATTTGCACCAAGAGACAGCAGCAGATAAAATTCATGAATGTATTTTATCTCCCCATATTCCTTTGTTGATCTGTTTCTTACTTCAGAAATTGCCTTCAGGTGAATCAGCAAGCATCTTGTGGGAAACTAAGATCTGCATCTCATAAATAAAGGAAGAATCTGGTTTCATGCCTGTATCCATGCATCTTTCTTCCTCATATAATTCAAATATTAATACAACCCATCATAGGTAGGCAGTAAGCATGCGGAGGTGCTAACACACTTGCATCTTTCTTGTAAAGCAAAGCCTTGCGTATTCTAGAGGAAAGGGGTTTTGGATGCTGATGGTCAACCATCATATTCTGAGCTTAACAGAAATTAAAGTTTGAGGTTAGTCAATGAATATTCCTGAATACTACAGTCAGTGTATGTAGTGGTTGCTCTTTATCATACCCATATTATCTTTTTAAATTTTTATCTCATTTTTTCCTTCTGCTAGAGCAACTGGTAGCCAAAAAGTAAACAACTACCCTCCAGGAGATGAAGACTGAATATAGTAAAAGGATGAACTGAGTAAATTGTAATTTCAAGTGTTTCAGTCTGTTATATACCAAAGCACACATGAATATATGTAGCTAATACTTCACCCGACTTTTTTTTTCCCCAGTGGTCTCTCTGTCCTTGCAATAATATCTATTCTGTGTCAAGCAGGTCACAGTACTTCCATACCGAATGAATTTCACTAGCCTCTTCTTCGATTAGCAGCTAGTGCTTTAAAATACACTAGTTTTTAAAAAAGTGATTGGTCTTGTTATCTTGCAGCTCTCCTTTTTCAAAACACTTCTCCTCTTCAATTTCTACCTGCACCTGCAGGTGATAACTTTTCTTCATTACCAGACAAACAAATTTAGGCATTAATCCCACAGGAAGTACCGTAAAATTGGTTTCAGCTTGCCTTTAAATTTCCTTGCTATTTACCTCAGCTAAATCCATGAACCAATCTCCAGCTTTGCAGTGTTGCTTCCTCAACTCATGTATTAATGATATGTCAAAATCTAAAGCTCCCTGAAGAAAAGAGGTTGCCATGGGATACTGAGCGCTTAGGAGCAAAGTGTAGAAAGATGTATCCTGCTAAGAAAGGCTCCAAAGACCTTGCTGTGTCAGGCAGTATTGCTTTTTATCTCTTAAGATGAAACAAAATCACTGCTCTGGGAGGCACTGGGCATCTGTCAACCCTGACTGCACCATCACACTGACCATTTCTACAGGGCTATAGGAATCCATTAGTTGAATGGAAAGACCTCCAGTTCCTCAAAAGCTCTGACTTTGCTATGCATTATTGGGGTTGCTCTCTAGAAACACAAAGAATTTTTCCTCAATAGTACCTGTCTGTAATTACCCTCTTCCCTCTTAATTTTTTAAACAACTCCAAACCCATATGCAAAGAATTTGTATGCTACAGCTTAGTGACACTTATGAGGGAGAAAAGGAGAATAAAGTGTGAATGTTTTGGGTGGGGCTAGTTAGCCAGGTGAACATCATTTATTCAGAGGTAAAGATGACTTTTTCAAAAGATGAGAAAAAGAAGAGGTGAAGACTAGGAAATGTGATTGCTGAAGCATAATTTCCAAGAGAGAGCATAGCTTCTGTAAGAAGTGTGTGATTAGTGAGAAGAATAGAAGTCTGAGTTTTCTGAACGGCTAACAAGAGTGGATGCATTTATGACAAGTTCTCTGTGCATCAAAGACCTTGGTCACTGATGTACTTAGCACCATGGAATCATAGAGTTGTCAAGGTTGGAAGAGACCTTTAAGATCATCAAGTCCAACTTTCACCCAGCACTAGCACTGTAACCCCTAAATCACTAAACCACATCACCCAGTGGTGATGCCTCCTTAAACACCTTCAGGAATGGTTACTCCACATTCTGGAAAGCGCATTCCAATGCCTGACCTAATGGTGATTTTTTTTTTTTTTTCTAATACCTAATCTGAATCTCCCCTGTCTTAGTTTAAGGTAATTTCTTCTTGTCCTCTCACTACAGTCACAGCAGAAGAGATGGGTCCCACCTCACTACAACCTCCCTTCAGGAGGAGTGATGTGGAAAGCGATGAGGTCCCCCCTGAACCTCCTCTTGTGAGACTGAACAAACCCAGACCCCTCAGCTGTTCCCCATAAAACATCCTCTAGTCCCTTCATCAGCCTTGTGGCCCTTCACTGAACATGCTCCAGCTCCTCAATGTCCTTTTTGTCCTTTGTGAAGTGAAGGGCCCAGAGCTGAATGCAGTACTCGATGTGCAGCCTCACCAATGCTGAGTACAGGGAGGGTGGTCACTGCCCTGCTCCTGCTGGCCACACTGTTTCTGATACAGGCCAGGATGCCATTGGCCTTTTGGCCACCTGGGCACACTGCTGGCTCATATTGAGCTGAATGTCAATCAGCATGCCCAGGTCCCTTTTTGCCAAACAGCTCTCAAGCCACTCTTTCCCCAGCCTGTAGAAACATTTATATATTCCCATGGCAATGTAGTCACACTAAAATGTTTAAAATTTCATTTTTTCAGAACACAAATTGCTGCCGCAGAGCTATAGTAAATACCCAAAAGGGGCTTCTGACACAATCTTTAGTAATAAAAAAGTTTACAGAAATGCAGTTCTGCCTGAAAATTATTCACAATAGAGAGGAAAAGCTGAATTTAAGTAAAAATTTGTGCCCTTTTCTTTTCCACCTCTGGCAGCAAAGTCACTCTTTGTAAGGGTAGCTATAAATATTTGATTGCAAATGTTGTGCATACTGTGTTCATAGTTTCAAAAATCTACCTAAGGAGACAATATCCAACCAGTAAAACCAATTGTGTGTTTACGTGTTGCAGGTTTCTAATTAACTTCTTTGAAGGAAAACAATAAAATTTTACCTCTGGATCATCAATGATGTTCAATTGACACGCAGGTGATATTGGAGATTTCCAGGTATCTAAAGATACAGAGCTGTCTCTTTACAGCTATCTACACACAGCTAACATACAGGCTCAGGTCTGCTTCTTTTGCAGTCATTTGTGAAGAGAAGAATGAGGCAAAATGATGCTCAGGGGACAGCAAGCTGTCCAAGAAAAGTGCACTGTGTTTGCTTCACCAGTGGCTGATGGAAGTAAGAGAAGTTTCCCTGTCACAATGGCTCACAGTTGAAGACCATGCTGGATTCTGTCAGCAGGATCTATTTTATATCATAAGCATTCAATGCTAACAAGAAAAGAAGTAACAAAATACTCATTTTAGCTGCACACTACAGATAACATTTTATAGTAGAACAAGGAACATGGTATTATTTACCTCCAACACAACAAAACCCCAATGAGTATACCACTGAGACAACATCTAAAATATTGTGTTCCTGTTTCTGAATAGTCTGTATCTACAAAAAACACAGAGAATTTTTAAAAAAGAGGAACACATTTTTAGAGAACAGGACATTGAGGACATTGTGATTTATGGGAAAAGATTAAAAGACTAATGCATTGTTAAATTAAAGCTATGGAGCTAGGGGGTATGAAAATCAGTTTCAAGTATTGGAATGTCATGAGCTATGAAATGGGAGAGAAAATATTTTCACTTAATGTACAAAAATTAGTGATAATTGCATTATTATAACAATAAGCAAATCTGGGGTAATAATAGATAAGAAAAGATCTCTCAACAGGGCACTTGACTGCACCACACTGCTCTTTTTCAGAAATGTTGAGGCTCACTCCTCTTAATATAAATGCACATGCTAATTCATCAAGTTACTCACACGGGCAAAATAGCTGTCTAGGAGAGCGCTCTCTGTGTCAGCTTTCTCCTGCAAACTTGCAAGACTAAATTAAAAACTAAGAAAAAACCAAATTGTATTGAGTTCAGAACAACAAATGAGTGCAGATTCTCTAAAAAGATGAGCTAAAAATTACAGTTCTTGGTTTTGTTTACACTTTTTCTCCTGCTGGAAAGCTCTGAGTCTCTTAAAAAACCCACAACAAATTACAACAATATTACAAAAATTGCCTTTGGTGAAACATTTCTCCTTGAAAAATCTTTTTAGTTCGACATTATTTTAAGGATAAGAAATCTTCCAAAAATTGCAGAATCTTTGAAATCTTTGAAACTTTGAATTTTTTATTTTGAAAGCAGCCATAGTATTTTTCTGTCGACGGTATTTCTTAATAAGCATGAAATCCTCTTTTAAATTTTTTTCTGTATTATCATGAATCTACTGACCCATTTCTTTTTAAATTTAAGGAACTAATAATAAAAAAGCAAAAATTAGAGACAAAAATTATTGAAGCAAGCAAAAAAATTATTCAAGGTGCGACTAGTACCCAGCTCCCACTGTACGCTTTTGAAACTTCATCCTCCCTGGTGCCCACTGGAAGCCCAATGCCAGAGCACATTCAAGTTGGACTGGTGGTCCAGATAACCTGTGGAGCACCAATTCCCACCCATAGACCAGGAAAAAAAGCCACATAATGAATATTTCATTTAGGCAGAAAACATCCCTGGAGCTGTTGTTCATGAAGAATGAACTGCATCCTCATATCTTTGAATTTAACTTTGCAAGCCATCACTTCAGGTGTGTAAGTCTGAGCAGGGCTTTGAAAAGCTCCTCTTGTAAGTCAGTGGCAAAACCTCCACTGACTCTTGTGAGCTGGTATGAGCCTTTGTGAAAAAAACAAACAAACAAACAAAAAACCACAAACAAAACAACAATAACAACAACAACAAACCCGTCAGCGGTCTGAGAGACTGAAGATTAAAGTTTTGGGAGGCAGAACACTGTCCCGCTTACTCAGAGTGGTAAAATGACATCTATAACTCTGCAGAGCACTTGGACAATAGCTCATGTTTGGGCCATGTGATGCCAGCAAACTGATGTAGACATTTAGTTTTCCTGGACTCATTCCAGAGTCAAGTAATAGTGATACACAACAGTTGGTGCCTATTGCTCTCACATTTAGCAAAAGATTAAAAGATTTTAAGATTAAAATTCAAAAATTTCAACCACAGACCTTGGTTCTCTGCTGCTCTTACATAACAGAGTCCCTGGGGATGGCATTTTGCTCTCCCATCAGAGCTTTGGTGTTGAAGCAAACCTTTGAAACATACTTCAGCTCCCTTGCAGTGTGTAGAGAGCAAAGAGCAATGCAGCAGAGAAATACCTAGATTACCACTTATTTACCCAAATACAGATATCTTCAACCACTCAGCCCTTTCAGTTGGAGACTGGCCCTTGGACATACAAAACCTACCCTTTGACCCTGCACTAAAAGAGACATTTATTTTAATATAACCTCTGTTAAACACAGAAAGTCAGAGCTGCTGCAGTTTTAGTTCCTGCTTTAGGGTTGCTGCCAGCTTGCCAATGTACGACATATTCAGGCTTGACTTCACCATTTCCATTTTCCATTCAAATAAATAATATAGCCAGGATAGCCATTGAAACTAGATAACCCCTAGCTCTAAACAATTACTGAGCCCCATAAAGGTTGTCTTTGTACCTCAGCTCAAGGATGACCTCAAATTGCCTATGAAAAAGCTAAAACTACCTTACTCTTGCCCCCACTGTCATAGCAAAGCAACACCTCCATCATCTAAATTTAATGCAGTGTAAAGACATCTCTTTTTTCAGTGAAGACATGGCCTGAGGCTGGTGCTTCTCCTTCTCTGTGTGTGGGAGCATGGATGTCTTTTGAACTTCCTGAAGTCAGCAAGATCCCCTGGGTATTATCATGTTTATTTTATAAAAGGCCTATTGTTCTGGAGACTAAGACCATTTCTGAGACTATTTTGAAACTGTTAATTGTTCTAACCTTCAATTTTAGGGACATCAGAGGAGAAGTGATTAAAGATCCGTTTCCCCAAACGGAGACGCTATTTTTATTCATTTCTTATGCCCTATTTGTCTATTTATTGCCCTTATTGTTTCTTTTGCTTGTTGCTAGGGAGAAGGAGATTAAAACGCAATGCGCTGCACAGCTCATTCTAGGCTATAATTTTTCTGGTATTTAAAATAATATATGCTAGATAATAGATATAAATTACTGTCTTGAGCTTAAAAGAGGATATTATTGTGCCATATTTAGTTTTATTTTTTCCTAGTCTTCAAAAAAATGTTTCCTGAAGAATGCACAGGCAGAAGACAGATATGATAAATGCAAACAGATTTCCTCTGTGAATGCAAGAGAAACATAAGCTCCTAAACAACTGCCTGTTTTCCTCTACAGAACAAAGAAGTTCCTCTCTAGACACTTTAGTTATATTTTTTGTAACTGAAGTATGTGCTGTCATACATTATTCAGATCATACAACATAATCCAATGAATAAAAATAATTTCCTAATGCAGCTGTATTATTGATTGACCCGTAAAATATGGACAAATATCCCACATAGACCACATGAGGCATCAGCTTCATTGACAAAGGTCATTGCATGAAACTGAAACAGGTGGTGGAAGAGGAGGACTTGGAGGAGGACTTCCATATGAGTGCTGCTAAACTGGGGCCAGTGTCCAGAGGAGGAGTGATTTGCCCACTTCTGAGTGTATCTGGACCAGATGTGTGGGAACTCTGGAGGGAGAACTGTCATGTGGAGATCTGCACAGCTAAAGCCAGGGCTGTAGGAATGGCTGTGCCACCACAGTGCACCACTTGGCTTGTGCTATTTTTCAGTTTAAGTGAAAGAAGAGGAAACAAGGTTTATCAAGCAGGAAGAAAAAATTCTTTCAAGGTGATTGACAGGTTTTTAAAGCTCCTGAAAAGTGGGAATGAGTAGAAACTTGTGTGTGACTTTGGACAAAGCATTTATATTCTCTTAGAAACAATATTGGAAACAAGATAGGTGATTCCTGTTGCTGACACTTGTCCAGAAGAATTCAGAGAGGAAATTCTCTCTTGTATTAAAAGAGAAAACATGCCTGTGGTCACAACATCCTCAGGCTCAGTTTCTATAGCTGACTGCCTTTGGGCACATGCCTATGTGCTGCTCACACTTAACAGTGTCCCATGAGAAGGGGAACTTGGAAAGAGCAAGGTTTCATTTCCAGCACTACCAAAGGGTTTCTTGTGAGCCCTGGAGCATGTCATTTCATCTGCACTGTTCACTTCATTCAAAAATAAATACACAGCACTTACCTATTCTGCTGTAGACTTAAAAAAAAAAATTAATGTACATGTATCACTCAAATGTTGCACTAGTAAGCATCACACAGAAACATCCCTAAATAATCAGTGAACAACAGATAGTCACATCAAAGTGTTTGGCTGTCTTACATGAACATTGTTTCTTTCTCTCATAGGTATTACAGCATGCCTCAACTGTATGACCAGAACCTGTAAAAGTTGAATGTCAGTTATCAATGTCACTGATTTAGAGGAAAAAAAAAAGTTAAAAAAACCAACCAAACAAAAAAAAACACCCCAAAACCAAACCAAACAAACAAACAAACAAAAAAAACCAAACCAAAACAAACCCCACACACAAAACCCTCCAAAACCCCAAGAAGCTCCCAGATTTGAAAGAGCTTTGAAAGACTCCAGTTTGGACTTCATGACTTAGCCTGTGATAGTTTCAGTCTATGACTGTTGCATTGGACATCTGCTGATTACCCAGAACTTTTAAGTTATATTCAGAGTGGCAAACACTGGAAGCACCAGGAAAGCTGTTTTTATAATAGAACCTTGCTTCACCAATTTTTTGCAAGGTCAGTGGCCTTAGGAATTATAGATATATTTTAAAAGAAGTTACCAGACCCAGTGGTAATGGATGCAAGACAGACTTAGGTAAAATATTAACTCAGCTGCTTTCCTCATGGATCCTCTAAAATCTGTGATCCCTGAAATGAAGTATTTCTAGATATTATGAAGTGTGTAATTTACTAGTGCCGTTTGTATCCTTTGTCAAACACAAAAGGAAAGATTCCCAGAGTTCATAAACTTGTCAAATGCAACACCTGGCATAGATATATGTGGGTTTCTTCTGACTATCAGGTTCTAGAGAACTTTCATTTCTGAGAACGTTTTCCCCCCTAGTTTTTATCTGCTCTTGTGTGTGCATGCTACTCTGACTACTTTTGTTGCTTGAGCAGCAAGAAGTTCAACCTTTGTATGTATTACAGGGTGGAAGATGTTTCCTTTGAAGTAACTTCAGTTTTATAAACATTAACATTAGGAAGCTGAAAAATATGGGGAACCAAGTGAAAATAATGATCAGGCAGAGGTCAAGTGATAGAAAGCTGAAAAGATGACTGACTGCACAGCTCCACAAGAGAAGCAACTCAGGACACAAAAAAAGAGGAAAAGCTTCAGAGACGGACCTGCTTGAAAGTCAAGATTTAAATTAAAACAAAAGATGTTGCAGGAAGCAGGTGAAAAGAGCTGACATTTTACGGAATTAAACAAAACCTTAAAAATGGAAATAAGGAATAAAAAGTAATGCAGAAGTATGATTTAAAAACAGTTTTAAAAGAAAAAGAAGAAAGCACATAGGGTGAACTTTTAGTAGATTTGAAGATCAGCTATCAAGAGAAAAATGAAAATATTAACATTTAAGGAGACGATGAGGGCTACAAAACATGACTCCCAAGTAGTATGGACAATGTTAAAAGTCATTAGGCAGATGAAAAGGACTTTCTTGAAGATGTCAAATGAAAATATCACTATACTACAGTAGCACCTTAAATAAACAGATGGTTAGGATCAAGTATAACAACTGCATCAGTTACACCATTTCAACATTGTCAGATGAACCATTTCTGTGTTCAGATATTACCCCAAGTTGGGACAAAACCAAAGTGCAGAACTCTGCCTAGTGTACATGTGTGTTACTGCCATTCAATCACAGAATACACTCAACTGGAAGGGACCCATCAGGATCATCAAAGTCCAACTCCTGGCCCTGCACAGGACACCCCAAGAGTCACATCATGTGCCTGAGAGCAGTGTCCAAACACTTGAACTTTATGTGGCTTGGTGCTGTGACCACTCCCCTGGGGAGGAACCTCTTCTGTTCCAGTGCCCAGCCACCCTCTGGGTGAGGAACCTTTTTCTAATATCCAACCTAAACCTCCCCTGACACAGCTTCAGGCCATTCCCTCAGGTCCTCTCCTTGTCACCACAGAGAAAAGATCAGTGCCTGCCCCTCCTCTTCCCCTCTCAAGAAAGTTGCAGACTGCAGTGAGGTCTCCCCTCAGTCTCCTCCAGGCTGAACAGACCAAGTGACCTCAGGTGCTTCTCATTCAGTTTCCTCTCCAGACCCTTCACCATCTTTGTTGCGCTCCTTTGGACACTTTCCAATAGTTTAATGTCTTCTTATATTGCAGCACCCAAAGCTGCCTCCAGCACTCGAGGTGAGGCCGCCCCAGCTCACAGCAGAGCAGGACAATCCCCTCCCTTGCCCNAAGCGGTGTACACTGCAATTATATATATATATATATATATATATATATATATATATATGCAGTGTACACCGCTTGGATAATCACAGTAGTTTAATTCACAGAAGCAGCATAGGTGTCTTTTTGCAGTCTAAGATATTAGATAGCCCCTTTGATGTCAAGTATGTTTAGTTAACAGCTGCAGTTTCTATGAAATATATAAAATACCATTGTGATATCACTATGGATGCACACCTTCTCTTGTGCTTTACATTTTGGCAAATGTATTCCAACTTCAAGGAGATTAACAGAAATTCTACTGAAGCATTCAGTTTTAATTTAGAAAAAAACCATATAAATAACCCTTAATAGGTTTAAGCACCAACTTCCTTTGAAGGAGAAACTAATATAGAAAACTCCTGCAATGGATATTTACCACAAATTTTTTCAATAATGATTTAAATGTTTCAATCAATATGGCTTCAGAGCATGTCCTGAGTGAGATCACCAGCTATTCAGCACTTCAAGCTCATCTACAATCCTAAATCAAATCACATGATATCTAAATGGAACCAGTCCCATTTTTTAAATCAGATAGGCACATAGAAATTTTCAAGGGAGAAGAATCAAGTCACAGCAAGAATAATTCAGGAACATATCAAAATGATATGATATCAAAATGAACTCCTTGTTTTAAAATCATACTATCATAATGAGCAAATTTGACCCTATTTAACCTTAACTCCAGACTGTATTGAGACAATGCTTTTATTTCTCTAATTTCCCTTTGTTACAGTAAATTCAGATACCAAGATGAGAAAATACTCAAAATTCCTCAGGTTCATCTTAATTTTACAACCAAAACCAAACTCAAGACTCTTTTAGAAAATCTTATTACTCTAATCAACTAATGATGCCACCAACTACAACATAGACACAGAGCCAGTACTGAAACTGCTTTAATTACTGTTTGAAGCCCCATGGAAGATGTGATAAAGCACTAACACTCAGAGATTTCCACACCCTTAAGTGATAATCTGCAAAGCTCTAAAAATTCTGTATGTAGCTACTCCAGCATAAAAGCCAGAAAGATAACACCAAGAATTTACATAGCATCACTTTTGACTCAAATAAATACAAAAAAACCTTCATAAGTTTATGATTATAGGCGCAAGTTATTTTGCTTAAATTGGAAAAAAAAAACCCCAACCAAATATGTAGAGAATAATAGGTGAAGAAGGTTAATGATCTTTAATTGAAATTTTATTTTTTCATTTTTCAATTATATTCTGCATGAGGAAGTATTGCTGGGAATGCTAAATAAGCAAAAAAAACCCAAAAACCGAAAACCAAAAACATTAATTAGCTAAATAAAACTACATAGCAAGATAAACAAAAAAGAAAATTAAATGCTTCTAAACTTAATTTAGGCAGAGGCCATAATCATTTTGAAACTTAATAAAAGGTAAACAGAGTTTTAAGAGTCACTTTTCAATTCAATTGACATGTAATATGCTCCATTTACATGCAAAACCTGTCTTGGCTAAATAAGCTACCCACAGTTGGAAGAGGTTCAATTTTTCAATTATAGCTAATAGACTTCTTACTGTAAGTTGAGAGAAGATCCACGTGCAATAGAAAAGCTTGTGATGACCAGGTAAGTTGAGAAGGAGCAGGTCATCAGCAACAAGCAAGATCAGGAGTAGAAAGAGCAGCTGTTTTTTCAAATGGGGGAAAACCATTGCAGACACAACTGCAGGGACAGGTCTGGGAGCTGCTGGTGCACATCAGGTGTGCGGGGTGGGTATGCAAGAAAAAGGAGGAAATTAGGTGAGAATCATTTTCCACTCAGCTACAGCTGGAAGGGGATGTTTTGGTGGTGCTCTTCTCTGCTGCATTTGACTCACGCACTGAAGCCAGAGACACCATGTCAGGGTAAATGAATGGACACAGAATCATATTCTGATTTTTCAGATTTTAAATGCCTATTCTTGGAAATGGCAGCAGTCAAAAGCACCTAAGAAGCACATAAGATTAAGTGACCCTTTCTGGAGGATTGCTTTTCAAACTGTATGAAGACAGAAAATCATGATAATATTCAAAAATATCTTTATGTATGTTGTACCCTTTAATCTTCACTAAAAATACAGGAGTTATTTTAGCTCTTCTACATCATTACAGGGATTCTTGACAAATTTTTTTACAGGAAGGCCAGGCAGGATTTGCACTGTTCTCTGATAGGATTTCATAAGAGGAGCGAAATGCAGATTTTCTAGAATAACCTTAATTATTAGCAGTGTTAATTGTGTTCTGCACTATGTCACAAGGGAAACCTCTCCCAGCAATATCTTAAAAACAATAATGGGAGAAAAGAATGCCTTTTTTCCTGCTACTGTTGCAGGTGCAAGCGCACAATCTGTGTAGAAAAGGAAAGAAGGGGAGGGAAGAATGGGATTTGCAAACAGAATAAACCATTCGCAACTGGCTTTATTTTATTTAATAAGTAACTTTATATTCTTGTTGGTTTTTGTTTGGTTGTGGGTTTTTTTTTTGTTTGGATTTTTTTGGGGTTTAAAGAATAAAAGTGAGATGTGAAAAAGACTGTGAAAAAGTTGTTTTATTGGCCTGTACAATTCATATATTCAGCCAGTGTCATGCTAAAAAATTGGAGAAGCAGCAGCAACAGAGGTAAGAAAGAACTGAAAATACATGAAGGAAAGAAAAGGTAAGTAGAAAGAAATTAGAGCTAGACAGAGCACTGTATCTTATTACAGTACTATCTTTTGATATAAAGGTTTCCACTATCTGCTTCAACAAAAGACTGTCCTATACAGCGTAAGGAAAGGTTAACTCAGAAGGCAAGGGCAAAAGTGGAATGTTAATACAGGCGAAATATATTCTTTTGTGAAAGGCGTGAAAAGCTTTCCTTCATTGTTTTATTCTAACTGAACTTTGTGAAAAGCACATTTTCATGTGAATTCAGGATTTCTTCTGCAGCCTGTCAAGTGTTTTTCCCAACATTTAACATCAAAGTGAGTGTGCATATAGATTAGAAGGTCACCCAGCCTCAGACCACAGGATTTAAAACTCTTGGTAGCTAAACGATTTTTTTTTTTTTTTTTTTGTATAATACACTTTGTATTGGAAACCTGAGGTTTCCAGTATTCAGTCTTCACTTCATCTCTGATCTGACAGGTAAGGAAACCTTCAGGCTGACATCATGGGCAGAACAGAGAGGTGATGTGGCCAAGATTAAAGGAAGCAAGATTTCAGAATGTAATCTGAAAAGCTCACAAAGAATCCCTTCTTGCAGATACTGACAGGAGGCACTTGACTTTTTTGCACTGCTGTTTACCCTGCACGCATGGGCAGGGCCCTATACTTGGGATTCTCCCAGGCTTTTGTAAGGTCCAACATCCCACGTGGGAGTACACATTAATATCACTGCTGACATAGCTTTGGCAGCTGAAACACTGATTGACTGAAGGTGTCTTGCTTTCCCTCTCCTGGACAGTGCTCTATGAGGTCTTGCAGTTCTTTATCAGAGCACTCAGTGGACCTGAAAAAAAACTGGTCCATTGGCAGAGACACCTCTATGAACTGCTTCTTTCCATGGCCAAAGAACACCACAGAAAAATACAAATACTAAGAAAATTGTTCTGAAAATCTTGCCAAAACTTGACATATTGGATTTGCAGAGTTTCTTGCAATTACTGTATTTATTGGAAAGATATTTATAAACACACATACAGTGAATGTATACATGTGTGCATATGTATTGAACACATTATTACTCTGTGTGTGTGTATAACACCTGTTATATACATACCTATAGAAAATAAAATGAGGCTTTATTATTGCTGAGCTATATTGCCAGAACTTTAGGTTGCAATTTAAAGCAGAAATGACAGGAAATAATGAGGTTACCAGCACATTTGCAGCATATAACTTGACCAGGTCTTTTCCAAATACTGTTGCAAATAAAAAATGAGACTGACAAAACACAAATCACCTTTCAGCCCATTCTGTCTTTCATCCTGTTTTACCATTTTACATATTTCCAATTAAGGCATGCCCTAGCTTATGCTGTTCCAACGTGGGGTGTAACTAACATACCTTATTTTAAAAAATTATATTAAGGGGAAGCATGTGGAGATCTCTGGAACACCATCCAGCTCTCACTAAAGTTAATAAAGACACCATAAAGTGCTGTTCAATTTTTCTATTTTACAATGTTCTTTCTCCAAATTGTTGATGATATACAGCATTTCAAAACTACTGCTGTGTGCTAGAGGCTGACACACAAGAACACACAGGCAAAATTAATTTGAAAAGCCAGTCTTGGGCTGAGATTATAACTAAATTTGAGCTCGTGCCATGCTTAGCTTAATTACACAAATTGAAATGAAGGCTAGAGAGAAAACCTGAAGAGCTGTACCAGTGGTTGTACAGCAGAAAGGCAGTGCCCCTGCAGGTCAGGGAGTGGAGGAGAGAAGTGGGCACATAGGATGTGAGGAGTACCCTGGAGACAGCCAGGGGTGGTTGAGTGATCTTGAGTCCTGCTGAGACCTGGCCTGAATTGCAAGTTAAGGGTCTGGGTAATATAAATCAATGTATTTATCTCACTTAAATAAAGCTATATTACCTTAGGCCTGTTGAAAATCCAGTTCAATATATTTCAGTTGATAGGAATGACAAGCTGAGAGACAGATTTAAAATCACCACATTTGCACTTGATGAATCAGTAATAATGAAAATGCAACCAGCTGGGGAAAATATCCCTTCAAATGAGAGCATTACAATGCTACCATTATGTTGCACAAGTTATTAAAAAATAGTCTAAAAGGTTGATTAGCCTTTTCTAATTGTGCCCATCCATTATTAATAAAGCAATCGTATTTTAAAGGCCTGATTCTCAATTATTCCATTAGCTGAATGAAAAATTAAACAAAGATGAAGAGAGAAACATTTTAGCTTTCTTAGCAGCCCTGGAGAGAAGAACCTTATCTCCCACAGAGTATTTACTGAATTGTTTGACAAATGGAATAACCAGCCATTACTGGTAAGGATTTTGGTTGATGAGCATATGCCAATGAATCGACCACATTTGTTCATTAAGTCTGACTCATGGAAAGGCTAAAAGAGTACATCATCTCAGCAGTAGGAAAATGCCAAAAAAGTAGGTGCTTTGTTTGACCTTTGTTTGTGAATCGACTTAATCGAGAAATGGGGATGAAAGCCTCCTGTAAAAATGCTTCATCTTCTGGAAAAGGGCAAAAAGCAACTCTCTTCTAATATGAACTCAGTGATACTTATGCACAAATCAATTTTTTTCTAGTTTATAGAAAACTCACAATACTTTTTTTCCATTCAGCAAATCATTCAGAAATAAAAGAGAGCTGTTCAGGCCAACTGTCTGAAATAAAATTCTTAAACAGAGCAACAGAACTTCAAAGAACAAGTCAATATTTAAAACTCAAGGTGCTTCCCATTCTCCTGCTCATCTTCCCTGTGCTTATACAGACTTATCACAGTCAACATATTTCCATTTTCTGACAGATTGGTACCTACTACTCTATGTGAGACAGCGATTCAGTTAATGTCCTACCATATGGCAAGAGATGCAAACTGATTTTTGTAGACAAGATTAATTCAGCCTATCAAACTATTTTTACATACACAGGCAGAAAGGGACACCAGCTTACAGGTTGGTACTCAAGCCTTGGCTTACAATAAAATGTGTGACTGAACAATAGTCAAAAGAAGATGAAACCACGTTTATCTGAACTCCTTAAATGTTGTCTGCTTACTCCTTTGCTGTTTCTGAAAGGCTCTGTGTACACTGCAGACCTACTAACAGCTACTCTGAAACCAAAACTGCCTGCAGAACATTGCCTATCAGAGACTTCTTTCAAAAGACCTAGGGACAGGACTGAAGGGGAGGCAGGCAAGAGCTAAAGAAGGGAGAAGTGGATCAGAACATTTCCCCAGAGACTCCCCAAGCTGCTCTTGCTGCATCCTTGCAGCTAAGGCACTGTATCTATACTTTGGAGAAGAGGGCTTAGGGGACATTTCCTTCCCACATTCCTTGAGATGCCTCCCAGGCTAGGGACATAGGTGATCAGCAAGCCATGCCTTCGTGTCAGAAATGAAGCCACCTTACTCACTCTCCCTGCTTAAACCACTTCACTGTCATCCCAAGGTGAACACTTGAAAAAACAGAAAAGTGAATATTTTTTTCCATATGCAGAGAAGGCAGAGCATAGCATTCAAGAAATATGGTTGCAGGAATGTTCAAATAAATATTCATTTGTCTTGGTGTTCCAAATGTCTTATTTTCTTTTTTTTCCTCTTTTTCTTTCTTTGATTTAAATTCAACTCTACAGTATTTTTATATTCAAGGCTGATGCAAAGAGGGAATAGTTGCAAAGTGAAATGAAAGCAAAGATGTAGTGAATAGAATCTAAAAGTTTGTCCTAACAACACAAAGCAACAGAACACAAGAGATATTTCTGGGAAAAGATGATCAAAGACATGGTGATATTCACCTCTATGAAAAAAAAAAACAGACAACAGGAATATTGTTATTATTATTATTTTTAAAATAATAAACTATAGCATTCTTCCAGAAGAATTTTGTATCATCAGACTAAGCTTAACATAATGTTTTCTTTCTGCTGTTTTCTGAGAATAGCCTATTTAAAGAGTTTACACTATGGGTTTGTATTATATCCTCAAGCCTTTGCTGTAGCCCAGACCATGTCTGTCCACATGTCGAGCCACAGACCCAGCTGCAGCTCAGACCCAGGGCAGAGCAGTACATCAAAACCCTTGCCTTCATCCAGGCTCCAAGCTGCTCTCCAGTCCAACCCCACTGGCAACAGGGAGTGCTGAACACCCTAAAGCTTATCCAGCACTGTGGCTCTCCCTGAGAACTGTGTGGATGTAGGATCTGTGTTTCCATACATCGTTGAGAATGGAAACAGCACGGTTCACAGTGCACTACGTACACATGTGCTCTCCTGCACCCGTGCATCAACTGAAGATCAGCCAGAAGCACAGCCTAAACAGCAGCCACCTGAGCAGGCAGGCCAGCAAGCAGTCCTCAGGCTCTGGGAAAATGGCAGGTTTTGTCCCTTCCCTTGTGTATGATGCCTGCTTCCATGGCATCCTTTGATTGCTGTTCCTTATATATTTAGTAGTAACTATTACTGCTAAAATTTTCTGGACTGGATGAACCATGATGGCCACATCTTCCCTGCAAGCTTTTTAAGCCCAATTTTTTTCATATAGCTTGTTTCCAGCATTGATTATAAACTCATGCTTTTTGGATCTCCATTGTTTAACACGGTAATGGCTTGGGCTGACCGAATGTCTATGGAGTGACCAAGATGTTAAAGTCATAGAAGGGAGGAAAGGTTTGCTTCTATTAGCATTTTGTTAATGTGCTTCATATTGCTAACCCTTGACCTTAATCTGCAAATACAATATTTTCAGATTTGGAGCGCTGGGATCATTTTTGAGGGTATCCATTCTGGTACCAGAAATTCAATTTGGGCTTACAGTAAGTGACAGAATTAAAAACTGATGAGATGATAGTACAGCATATTATAGTATTGGAATATCTGATTTCTGATTTACTTTTTTAAATGCTGTAGAAACACACTAATGTGTAGAGGTCAGAGGTCTGAAAAGACTGGAAGACAATATAAATATCCAGTAAATAAGATACTTAGTGCAACTAATACCTGCTGTTAGCTAGAAACGAAACGAAAGAACATTCATAGTAACACTCAATGTGGCAAGAAAGGAAGTGTTGTATAACAAACATTGATTACCCTGTGAAAGTCAAAGAGATACTGTGTATTTATGAGCCATGCCAGTAGTGATTCTTTGTAGTCATAATTTGAATTAAGGGATATATTTGTCATTTCAGTATTATGAAAGAACTGTAATAATAACTCCTGCATCATTACATTATCAGAGAATTAGATTATGAATCCTAATCTTTCCACTACAGATGGCAAGAGAAGTTTTGTCATGAGATTTGTGCAAAACAGAATCAGCCTGAATATTCCAAATCAGTATTTCAGCTTGATAAAATGGTCTTTGTGTAAATGTTGACAAGCAGAAAGTGTTACTGCTCCTGCTTCTTCGAGCAGAAAGTGGATGAATAATTATTAGAGAACATATTAACTCAGGAAAATTTGGAAATTAGGCAAAATTTTGTTTTCTCCATTAAAATTGCCTCTGATATGTAATCAATGCATTTCAGAATACCTCCAATCTAAGCAGTAATCACTAAAAAAATAAAATTAAAATATTTGCAGATGAAAACACAGGGGCCTACAACAGACTTGGAGCAGCAGTCCCTGTTTCAGCAAGTCCAGCAAGAAATTGGATGCCCTTCTTTTCTTATCTCTATCAATACCTTGCTGGGGAAGTCAGGGAAACTACCTATTTTCCCCATATATCCAATGTATTTATTGGGACCTTTTACTAGCCAATGTTTCTAAGCAATTTGGGTAACATTTACAAAGAACTTTAGTACCAGTGTAAAAGTTGTCAGTGTAAAAGAAATAATCTTTAGTGTGTAATCTTTACACTGACAACTTTCTTTAGTTGTCAGTGTAAAAGAAATAATATGAAAGGCTTATTTTTATCATTTGCTTTGGTTGAGGTCTTTTTTCCATTCATTTTCCTACATCTGAGAAGAAGTTTTGTTTAAAATTTCTTAATCCCATTGAGCTTTTTGGGAATCAGACAATGGCTGAAATTTTTGAAGTAGAAAACACTCTGACAAGATGGAAAGAATTCTGCATCAAATAAAACCTTTCTGAAGTCCCTTGCAAAGATAAGGCTTCAAATCAATTATTCAAACTCCTTTCACTAGACCAGTGTTTGCATACACAGACTTAACAGATGAAGTAACTTTTTTCACATGGAAGCATTGTTTCATTGGTTCCTGTTTTCAGCTGCTGTTTAGTATGAGGGAGGGATTCTAGACTAGTTTCACTAGATTCCAACACTGACACCATTGGGAAGTCAAAACCTGAGGCTTCCTCTAAATAGGTATTTTCAAGTCTAATAACTAATTAAAAATTAAAGCTTCTCCTGCCTTTTAAATAATGCATTGAGAATTCTTTGTAGCTGCATCTGGGTTTTGAGTTTCTGTAATTGCTTTAAAAATTGCTTTTTGCAACCACTGGGGCTATAGACTAAGATCATGTAAGTTAGTACATGCCAATGAAAATGTGGGAAACAGAGCTATAGGCTGGTAAAAAAAACCCAAACAAACAAAACAAAACAAAAAACAAAACAGCAAAGAAAATCTTACCCAGAAGCTGATTTTTTCTTATAAGACATCATCTCTTCCCTGACAGAAGGATTCTGACAAAATTTTATGCTTCTTTCTTCTTCCTTTTCCTTTCTTTCTCTTTTCTTTTTCCTTACCTTCCTTTTATATTTTTTTCTCTTTCCTTTTTTCCTATTTCCTGTTTTCTCTTTTCTTTTTGTCTTTTTTCTTTTCTCTAGAGAAATTCTGGCTAAAGAATAGAAAAAGTTTATTTATGCATATGACAGTCCAAGCCACTGTTAAGAAGCAACTGACTGTCAGTGGCACAAGAAATGGTAGGGCTGTGGGCAGGCACCTTCTTTACAGCACCAGGGACAGAAGGAGGCATAAGAATAAAAAAATCCTTCCCCCACATTTTTTAAATGACAACAAAGAAACTTTTCCCTTTCAGAATAGAACACTGTCTTTCTCTCTCTTCCTCCCACACTGCAGTGTTCTATTCCCCTAATTTCCATTATTAAACTTTGCTTAGACATAAAAATGCCAATGAAACAGCACAGAGAGAAACATTATAAAAAGAACTCCTTCTGGGAACTACAAACCTCCTAAGATATGGATATGAGTAAATGGAAATTTGAATCTGTGAAAAAGAAAAGGACCTTGTTAAAAAGCACATTAATAACTCAGGAGAATCAAGACAAAACTACAAGACAAAAGCACTGCTGTAACCCCAAGAAAAACTTTGTGTGATGAACTTGAAGTAATAGAAGTTATATTCTTCCTAAGTGGACTTGCTTGTATGCTACAGGTTCTAGGTGCTGTACACAGCTTTGATTTCACAAAATCCCTCCCAAAAAAAACCTCACCTCAAATCCCCTGCATGATGATAAGGAACTCCATTTCTTTGTAAAGCAGCAGTCACAGTTGTTATTGTGGCTGGTTTAATGTAAGGAATTTTTCACTGAGTTACTGGTATTAGAATTTTCTCAGCCACCCATAAAAAGTGCTATAATTTCTCAGCTCAGTGTCAACATGTCATTTTTTCTAAGACATTTGACAACTCCCTTACCCCCAGATCTAAATCATCATATTTTATATTTGCTTTTTATATTTCCACACAATTTTCCTCAGAAGCTGTTACTGCTTTTCCTGATTTACTTAATTTTAAATGAATCCATTTGGTCTTCCTCTTTTGGCAAGAGCAAGGCACCCTCAATCATAATAATAGCTAAAAATTATTTGAAAGATAATGAATTTGTTTTTCTAGTTGTACTACATACAACTTTATTCTGCTTAAAAATGCCCTTTAAAACCCCAAAATGTCAGTTGTTTCTCAGATCCGAAATTATAAAAATACTTTTCAGCACATTACAATTATACTGAATATGAAAATTTGAATGCTAGGTTTTGATCTATTTCTACTACAATCAAATTTAGATTTTTTTTTTTTCAAAGAGCACTAAGAGTCAGAACCATACCTACCACATTATAAATGAACCAGCACTTAATTACACAGAAGTTTATTAAGAGATGTAAATTGGAGAGCTTTCATTCTGTCTCCCAAAGGAAAACTTCTTGCTTCTAGCAATTTCTTTGTAAATCAGACATCAGTCTGATTGTCACTAGTTCAACACCGTGTTGTGTGCAATTTTCCCTCCAGTTTTATAAAGCAGGAGGGGAATTTACAAACTCGTGGTGAAGTGTATAAATAATGAAGGATCTACTCTGTGAAATGCTGATAATCCACGCTGAGACACAGCAGAGCCTGTGTAATGACCAAAATGTCAACAAAAGCAGTCTCTGACAGGTCTCTTGTCTAAGTGATTTTCCAATTTCCTGTTGAGTGTACATTTTGCATTTGTAATGAGGAGTTGTGTGTTCTGCCATTCTGGTCAAGAAGTCATTAATGCAGCTCAAGTAATATATTCTTCCTATCCACACCTGGAATTTCAGTCCACATTCATTCTAATGTTATAAATTGCAGTAGTGAGTCGACTACTGTAATTTGAAACTCATCTCCTTTCACTTATATAAGTATTAGTGTTAAATCTTACACAAATATTTGGCATTAGTGTCTATTTGATTGTGTTCTTTCCAGTAAGATGTGGACATTCACTATGACATTCATGTCTTCATTTAGTTATGAATTCCTGATCCACCTTAATTCTTAGACTGACACAATTTCTTTACAAGAACATACACCAGTGCCCTGTTCCTTTCTTGGCAACCTCTTTAAAAGACACTCCACTTGTTTTTAATTTCCTATACATCTGGTAAAGAAGATAACCAAACATTCACTTAAAGATATGAATGTTTTCTATCCTGCCTTAAAAGCAGTACCCCCAACTTCTATTCCTGTACCTTGTAGAAATGTCAGCAGCAGCAAATGCAAAAATTTTCATCCTTGGCCTGCTGTGAGTGCTTTGTCAGATTTTTATCACGAGCGGTAACTACATCTTGTGCTGGAGCATCTGTGGATCTCAGTTATATATAAAAGACAAGTGAATATGTGTTTTATCCTTCTGAATTGACTAAATATAGAATGAGACTGAGCTGCATCCCTGCTGAAATGAAATGTGGCTTTAATGCTTATCTACTCTGTAGAGTTGAAATTTGGGAAGAGCAAAGCAAAATTCTTTCTAAAAGGTGATGTCACATCCTCCTCAATAGGAAACACAACTCCACAGGAGTTCAGTGGAATGACAAAGCTTACAGTGTCTTTCCCCTGTTTCTGCCTCCACCCTCAATGCACTGTCAGGTATAACACACACCTGAAAATTAAAGACAAAACAAACTTTGTTAAGCTGAGGGGCTCCATAATGGAGCTAAAGATATAAAATCCATACCTTAAGGGGACACTTAAAAAAAAAAAATAAAATCCACCATCTGTTTCTATATGAAAGAGAAACACCACACTCCACATTCTACTCTTCTTCAACAAGGCTACTTCAAAAGTATGAGGGATGTGAGAAATGCTCCTTGCCCAAGCACATGATCCTTGCTTAGCTCTCGTGGTCTTTTGAAAGACTTCTGACCTAGCAAAGTTCCAAGCCTTTGAACACTGTGTTGGGCATGCTCTGCAGCTATTTTAATAGCCAGGAGGTGTACCCTGAAATAGAAACCTGGTGGATTCATGAGCAGCTGTGGAGTGTTCAGCTTTCAAAAAGTGTAAGAAGCACCAGATACGTTTGCCCAACTGCTTCCTCCTAATGTATAGCTTATTGTTTGCTCTAATTCAAAGCTCTAAAACACTGCCTTTGAAAATGTAGACATTATAAGTATTTAAACCCAAGCTAATGCCTCAGAGCCTTATGAGAGCCTAAATTAAAGCCTAAAGCCTTTATATCTGCTGGGCTAAAGAAAGAGCAGTAGTCTTTCCTTGGAGGAAATAGAGAGAGCGAATGGAGAGGTAGCTCTATCATCCTGAGGATTTCTTCAACCACATAAACCAAATTTGTATATGGATATTTAAATAAGTATAAATAAGCAGACACGCAGACATCTATGAACAGAATCTGTTATTTATCCTGAAATTATATTAAGTAGTTTCCTTTATTGTCTGAGACAATAAATCAGCTAGCTAGCATACAATTAGAATTGTGGCAAAACAATATCTCAAGGCAGTTAATCTCCAGAACTAGGGACTTCTCTAGCTTATAGGAAAATGAACTTCCATCAAACTAAACAGTCTGTGATTCTGCTGGAACAATCTCTACTGATGTGAGAAACAGAAAATTGTTCAGGGTTCAATACCATATGGAGGGAAGAAAAATGGCTCACTTATCAATCATTTTAACATACAAAATGCTTTAATAAAGCTCTGAGAAATGACACTCACTGGGAGACAAGTCATAACATAAGAATTTATTGGATGTCTTCTGCTTGATAAGCTCTTTCTTAGAATTTTTCCATTGCATTTAGGTTCCTGAAGCATTTATACTGGAGACTTAAAAAGAAAATCACACTGAGATATTCCGGTTCCTGCAGCACTAACTTCACTAACAATGTCTGCTTCTCTGTGTCTGAAAGCTGACCTGTCACAACAAGATTTACTTTATAAATTAAGTCACTTGTTCTCCTTCATGCCTTGGAATTCCATGGAGGCATTTCAGTTCACACAAAACCAGGGAAATCTAATAGGGAAAAAAACTTCTCAGGAAGTGCCTTTGAAACCAGATATCCTCAAAGGAAGAACTATCTTTTCTAATTTTTCCATGATGCAGAGTCCACACTGGTTTTACAACAGCCAGCCTGGAGACAGTAGGTATAAATAAAAGTCTGACAGCAGAATGCTGAGGCATTTGCAGCTGGAGAAGGGATCCAGCAATGTCAGCATCACATGCAGCTTCTCTCCCCTGAACAGCCTTCAGTCCTGCTGCTGCCACAGAGAGGGAGGCTGAGTTGGAGAACATGGTTACTGTGAGAGAGGAAAGGGCCCACTAGGCAACTGCAGCTGACATCTTGCCTTGGACAGCATCAGGGGTAGCAAGCTCTGTCTACACTTTCACAAAGACTTGAGCTGGCTCAGAGAGAAGAGTTGATGTATTACCCACTGTTTTAAGGTAGTTATCTATTCTTTCCATCCCTGTACTTACTTTGTAATCAAACTTTCAGCAGATGAAATGAAACATCATTCTGATTACAAGTGCATCTTCAAAACATCACTCCTGAGCATAATTTCCTAGTGACTAGACAAAGAAAACCTCTGATTTAGCTTCTGCTTTTAATTCCTTTCTGAGTGAAGATTATGAGCAAACAGGCCATCTTCATATCTCCTCAGTTAGTCTACTTAGGTTCCCTGAATCTGCCCACACATGACTGAAGGCACTACACACAGAAGCCATATCTGAGGTTCCTGGGTGATTTCTTTTCCAAGTGTACTGCAAGAGAGATACATTAATATCTGCAGCAAATATCTATGCAGCATGGCATTATTATATCCTGCTAGGACTTAATCATAACTACATAAGGATTCTGAAAACTATTACTTAGTCAAAGATTATTTTCTTTATATTAAGATGCATTAAAAAGGAAACACTTAAAATTGCTCTCTTTCAAACTTTTCACATTGATTCTGCAAGAGCAAGGTTATTAAACAGATTCTTATTTTGACCCATTGAAATGACCACAATTTAGCAATGAAATTACAGTTCTTCACCTGTCACCATACACCAATTTGTCAGATGCTTTGAAATGAATTTCTGTGCAAATGAAAATGATTGTCGCCATTGTACTAATCACAAAGAGTGAGTTCAGTGTTTCTTAATAGGATGCAAGTGCTGTGAGTTTTTCCGATAAAATAATTCACTGCTAAAAAGTAAAGAATTTAAAAAGGTAATATGAAGATGCAGTCAGCAAGATAGCAAATGTTAGAGAAGGACAAAGCTGTAAGTGTGGACACAGTAGTATGCTAAGAATCCAGAGAAATACCAAAAAGTGAAAGAGTATGGAGTCTTTTAAAATCAGTATCAAGCTTCTCTGAAACAAACAGCCTTCCAAAGTATCATTCCACTTTCTGTTGAGGTAGAATAGGAGTCAGTTAATTGCTTTTTTGCAAACTTATAATTTTGTGTAACTCACAGTTTCACATTTTGGCTTGCAACACATTAATAGCCGACTAGAAAAGTGTGGTCCCAAAACTGACACCTGGTCTGTTTAATCACACTCTGCATTTCAAACCTGGTCACATCTAAAAATCCTCAGTCCAGTGACATCTCAGATAACCAGATCCCTGTGATAACTGGTGCATTAGTGTGCTGTCCCAATGCATCACTGACATATGTTACTGTGTTAGGTCCCTTTCTGTCTCAAAAGGACTGGACAGCAAGCAAGGAAAATGAATCTGACCCAAACTTTGTCTACTTCTGCCTAAATTGCCTTTAGGAAGCAGCCAGAAAATATTGTCCAGCACATATAGCTCCAAGGTCTAACAGCCCCTCTTGCATTTGTTCAGGTGTACATTTTAAAGCCCAGTTTTTCTGTCTGCATTTTTAGATTATCTTAAATGTGGCAATGATAAAATATGGAAAAGAAAACCCAGTTTGCCACGAGATGGCTCACAGGAGGTTTTAAGTCTGTCTGCAGAAATCTTCTATTTTACAGACTCATAGGACCAGTCAAGTTGTGAGGGACCTCAGGAGGTCTTTGGACCAATCCCCTGCTCAAAGCAGGGTCAGCCATAAGGTCAGACTGAGTTTCTCAGGGCTTCTTCTAGGCAGGCCTTGAAATCCTCCTACAGTGAAGACTTCCCAGCAATGGTCTTCCCATGCCTAGCTGTTTTCAAGGTGAAATAGCTTTTTGCTATATCTAGCAGTCTAAATCTCCCCTTTTCAGTTCACAGCTCTCACCTTTCATTTTCCTACCATATATCTCAGTGAAGAGCCTGGCTGTGTTTCCTTGCTAACCTTCTCAATAGGTGTTGACTGGTCACTGTTAGCTGTCCACTCTTCCCCAGGGTGAACAAGCCCCATTCCCTCAGCCCCTCCTCACAGGGCAAATGCAGCAGTTTCCCAACCATCTTGGTGATTCTTCACTGAATTTGTGTTCTAGTTTGTAATTTCCCTTTTATTAGCAGCCCAAGGAACAGAGGAGGAATAATCTCCACCTTTGATCTAACTGCAGTCCTGTTAGTGTGTACCCATGCGTTACCCGACTTCATTGCTGCCAGGGCACACTCCTGACTCACAAGCAGCTTCCTCTCCACCAAAATTTTCCTCACAAACTGCTTAGTCCTCCTCTATTCCTTTCAATGCTAATAGTTTCTTCCAAGAACACTGACTCAAAGTTTGGTGCTCCTGAAAGCCCTTCCAAGAATGGCATCATGGTAGCAAACAAAGTGATTTCCTAAGGATGATCACAAATAGCTTAAATACACTGTGCTGCATATCTCTACTATAGCCATTCAAATCCTATACTTAAACAATGAAAGCATATCTCAGTCCCAGGCAGGTTAAAAAAAAAGACATGAATGATAGATTAATTTGATCCATATTTGCAACAGAAGAGACGTGTAAGAAGTGGAAGAAATAAAATAACGTCTACATCCAACTGTAAGAAAAATTAACTACACTAACTACTAAGGAGGGAAACAAGATAAATAGTTCCTTATACCTCAGGCAATTTTTAATCTTTAGTATTGATGTTCTTTTTCTACTGACAATTACTCTTAAGACCTTATAGCAAACAATAGTTGAATATTTCAACTGCTTTAACAGGGCAAGGGAAAAAAAAACCATTATTCACTCAGCATTCCACAAAGTTATGCTGAAACTAGGATCTATTGGCCTTTTTTTTTTCTTTTGAGAGTTCTAAATATACACAAAAGGCATTGAGGAGGGAAGGTAATAAAACTGTTTAGCTTAACATCACTAATTCAGAGGTCCAGGCATCTCAGAATCCTTGGCCCTGCTCATCTTTAATGAATGTAATTTTAAGAATCTTCAGGTTGATCACAAGCAATGCTACATAAGACTTTTACCTTACATAAGAAAATTTTGTTGCTTAGACAGTCACTGTGTATCTGTCTGCTAGTAGTAAAGAACACTTCATAGGACTTGAGGGTGCAGCATTGATTTATCATATTGTAAGGCACAGACTCTTACTTAAATATTTTAGGACTTCTAAAACCTTGTGATCTGCACAAAGACAGTACTGAATATTCCATTTCTGCTAGGTTAAAGCTAAGCTAACCCCAAAGTGGGTTGATGGTATCAAAGTGGGCTTTCATCTGAAAGGTCCTTGTTTAAGGTCATAGCAACCAGACAATTTCTTATATGTTGTTTCTTACTTATACTGAACTGAAAATACCTGTTTGATTGCATGCCTTTCTTCAGAGACTTCCACATTCTCCCCAGGTCTCTGCACGCTCCCTTAAAAGCATGTCCATTCATTGGTTACCTCCAGTCTCGGAATTACATTAGCTTCTGCAAGAAGGTCACCATTACTCAGATCTCATCCTTTTAGTGAAGAGAAATTAATTACAAATATTTTCACCTTCAGTGGACATGGCATATATTAAGTAAGTGCATCTACACCTTACTGTACTGTGTCAGACTCCTCCCACTTCAGAGATCTTCCTGAATTTTCTATTCTGTTCCTGTTTAGGTTTTCATGGGCTCCTGGAGAAGCAGTAGCTAATGGCTTCTGTATACAGGGACACAAATTTGTCTTTTTTCTATTTAATGTTTCTAATAAAGTGCATTGTGAATCATCACCATCTCAGACCAAATTGCTCTTGAGAGAAGAAGGAAATGAGGAGGGTAAAACCTCCTGTCTCCTTGTGTGCTTAGATGCATACAAACTGCAGCAGGAGGAATACGACTCAGTTATGACAAACATAATGAAGATTCTTTATTCAGGACATTGGAGACCATCACCTCCCCTGCTTCTTCCTCAGTCTTATTAAACAAACTGCCCTCTTTGCTGTTACCATCCTAAGAGCTCTTTATGCCCATGCATGTTGTGCAAACTCCAGAACAGAACTTTGTCAACAGTAAGTATGGCGTGTTTTTAAATTAATTGCCCTGCTCCTGATAAATACCTTCAAATCTTCAGCAGCATTGAAAACTCAGTCTATCTTCATTAATAACCACTTATCCCTCAATTACTTTCAAAACTCACTCACTCACTCAAAATAGTTACTGTCGCTTCTTTAGAAGATGCAAAGCTCTTCTGCCATTCATTTTACTGTCAACACCAGCTTTGCAAATACCTATAATTTTGAATGTCACTATTCTTTTATTGTTAGCATTTTAAAGCTGTCCTGTCTATATGTGTTCAATTCAAAACTAATAAAAATTGTTTTGCCTTCATAATGTAGCTCTCCTTTGAAGATATGGATGTATCATTTATTGCTCACAGAGTTCTAGTAAAATCTAGAAATAATCCCTAAAGCAAACACTACATCTAATCACTACTTTTCTTCAGACTTTGTGCCATAGATATGAAATTCTAGCTTGAATTGCATTACAATTATTGCTGTTTATTTGATGGAAGTCCTAGGGTTAGTGGAGTCAGATTTCAGTCATATGATATGTGGAGAGCATCTCTAAGGAAAGCTAGAGTTAGTCTTCTCAAATATGTGTCAGTGGGATAAGAGTCTGCTTGCACTACATCTGGAAATCCTGATTGGTATGGCTTGCCAAAAGTCCCAACTGTAAGGTAACCAAGCTGGCTTAAACATACTGGCTGGCTGGAAGCTGTACAAACATAAATTAACAACATCAACTTTCCAAATGCTATCAATAACCATTACATCATCTGCAACAGCATTCAATGCAGCTTGGCTAAAAATATCATTAAATAGATTTTCTAAGTACTTCAGCCTTCAAGAAGTGGACTGACATAATCATGCATTATTCATGTGCAGTCAATGGCATTGTAAAAAAATCAGATACCTTGTCTGAGAGACTGACTATTCTTTTGAGAATATCAGTTGAACAGCTACTGCATTTTAAGACAAAAGCCTTTCAATGAGCAAAAAATACAAAAATCCTGTAATGATATCTGTATCTATGTAATATAAGTCTATGTCTACAGGCAAAAACCATCAATTTGGTATAATGAAAAGAGTATAAAATTCATAGTCTTGAGAAAGAAGAGAATTATATGGATGCCCTAAAGTATCAGAGTGTAATAAGTCCTAGAATTCTCACAATCAAATGCAGATGAGCCACACAACCAGAGGCATTGATATTTATATGACCAAGAAATTTAAAAAATGTCAAAAAAAAAACCCAAACCCAAATTATGCTATTTAATTATATATCAGTATAAAACCAGCTTATTAACTACAACAAAGTGAATCTTACAGATACTTAAGGTTAATGTTAAAGAGGAATAAGCACTCAGACTATAAAAGTTTATATGCAGAAGTTAGTGCAGTCAACTAGTATGTCTAAGCAACATCATGTCCACAAGATTTACACTTCATCACAGTCAAGAGTCCTAGCAATTCTGCTCTGCAGCATGACACAACAGCACTTATAGTCAAAGCAAGAAAAGCAGACTGTTTATTGTTCTTCATGTTCAGGTACAGCTTTAATAAATACATGCCATGGCACTTCATGGTGTAAAGAGAAAAATTAATTAAATGTTAAAGATGTATTACTATGCTGAAACCAATCTGTCACTGCATAATAAGGTACAAAGTTCCTCAACTGTAACCTTCTCCCTGTATTTACTCAAACCAAGAATGGATAGCAACAGATAATTATCTGGGGTGTTAATGCCCAGCAATATCTGCCTGACCAAAGGCCTGACAGACTTGTTCAATATTGTAAAATAATTAATGAGAGACTTGGGCGTCTCTGCACCCACAGGTCTAAGGCAGAGGGTGTAGTGACCTCAGCCATCCAGTTGGAATTGCAAGCATAGAATTTACTATCCCCCATAACTCGTTCTGCAGAAAGAAAATTTTTGTACAGTAGTTCCTATGTAGTCCACTTAGGTGAACAAGCAATATCTGGTACTCTAAGGTAAGTATCTATCTTATGTTACTTTGCTTTTATAAATCTTTTTACCAGTTGAAGAAAAGAAAGTTCTATTTTTCCCTACTGCTTTCTATCAAGTAATGAAAGATCTATTTTCCCCCTGACACAATTTTATTTTTCCATGCATTGAGAAGCAGCTCTCTTTCAAAATCTCACAGACTGCTCCCAGCTTCCCCAGCCTTCCAATCCGACACTGAAAAAGACGTTACCATTAAATCTTTCTAGGTCGCACACAAATTGTAGTTTCCTATTTGACAGCTGAGAACAACTTATCCTTCACTGTTACTGGGTAAACACACTATTGCTTTTCAGAGAAAATGGTAGCAGGAGAGCAAGTCAAGTAGGTAGGAAAGGAAAAAAACAATCCATCAAAACAGTGGCAATGTTTTCCAAAATAAAACCAAAATCGCCCAACTCTTCTACAGCACTCACTCACGTAATTTTTCAGAGACAGTTGCAAAGGAAGCTCACTATGGTAGTGAGGCCTGATGGGTTGAAATTATGAACCTACAATAATTTGGGTACAGGGCTTATTCAGAAGAACTGCTTTAGCAATCTGAAAGTGAGGCCAGCATGCTACCATAAAAACCAAATAAGGACCCTGGGATCTTTAGCACTTGGTTAGCACACATTTAATTTCTTTTTATCCTGATGATGAAAGTGTTCATGTTTATATGGTCAAACTGGGAGGTGCCTAGGACAAGTGACAGTGATGGCACCATACTCAAAGGCACAGAAACTTCCTTCCCTTATCTCAACAGAGTCATTCTTTGTATGTTTAAGCTGTGACCACAAACAAGGCATACAATCAATCTATTGTGACCTTGGAAAGAATCCACTAAAGATGTTTCAAATCTTGAATGGGAATCTCTAAAATGGCTGCAAGAATTAACTACTATTGAAATGAAAGCAATCTGCCCGTGGGTAATTTTGTATATAACAGGCTAAAAACTAGAGAAAAGACAGTAACATCTGCTGAACAAAGGCAGTGGGGAAAATATTGCATTTTCTTTTCCCAAATAATCACCCAAACATTTACTGTGTCACATGAAGTGAAATACTGGGTAAGACAGAGCAAGGCATCCATTCAGAACAGTGTCCCTGGCTGGTATTATATGCTTCAGCAGAAGTGTGGTGTCATGTAACAGTGAGCTAAGAGAAAGAGAGGGCATCTCAGCAGAATAAAAATATGAACAAATACATCCTTGCAATGAGAGATTCATTGTAAGCAGCCTCACAAGAGCAAAGAGAAATTATATGCAGCTAACCCAGGAAATGGTTTTGCTAAGAAATTCTCTAGAAGTGTGAGTAACAATAGCAACCCAGTTAGATGAGAGATCAGCTTGAGGAATGGAGAGACATTTTACATCTGCAAACTCATACTTCTAAAATGTCTTTTGGAAATTCATCCTAAGGTAGCTTGTGGGAACAGGAGCTCTATATCAAAAAGCCATCTGCAGTATCCTAGTACCATGACCAACTCCATAAATTGAGAATACAGCAGGCACAACTGCAGTCCTGCTTCTATAGCTCAATGATTTGATCCTCCATGTTGGGAAAGCCAGGCCAATTTGTTATTCCAGATTCCCAGATCCACTCCCCAGAGTCTGAGGAATTCCTGCTCTCCAGAAATCTTTCCACATACCCAGCTCATGTGGTTGAGCATTTTCACCCACTGTCAGTTCCTTTCAGAGACAAGAGATTTCCCCAGCTGCCTTCATATCAACAGGGCAGCTCCCTGACTATCCTAAAGTGTGACACCTCAACTGGTATCTACAGCAGAAGATGTGACAGGAAAGGACAACAAGATAATGACAGAATGAGGAAAAAGCCTTAGAAAATTTAAACAAAAATTCAGATTACCAAACATTTTTGGTAAATCCTAATTTGAATCTTGAAATAAAAATCTGTTTTCAGGTGACTATATTACTACTTCATATCCCAGAAAGGAATACTTTAAAACAGAGTATAACACCATTTAAGATAATTAGGTTTCAACTTGTTTAAACATATATTGGTGCTATTCTTACGATAAAAAGATATATCTCCACTCGTAGCTCAAAACCTTGCTGCTTTTAAAATAATTCCTGCTGAGCAGTTATTTAAAAAACAGTCAACAGGGAGTGCCACAATCACAGAACCTGTGAGGTGGCACATTTAGTAAAAGATTTACTTCCAGTAAAGAAACACCTGTAAGAAACACCTGTGCAAGCCTGATGTGTGCAGTCTGTCAGACAGCTGCCCCAAAGGCTCAGAGGCTGCACACTACCTCACAAGATGGAAGCTTGAACTGGAGAGCAAATATCAAGCTGTTATCCTGTGCCATTGAAGGCAGCAGATCTGTTGAGAGGATAAACCCATTGCCTTCATGTTGCTCAACATTTCCCTCGACAGCCTGATTTTTCCACTGGTATTTGCATCAGCTTTGCAGGGCTCTGTTCACCTGCTCTTGGAGCTCTAAGTGCAAGTGCTGAGTGTGACAGTGCTTGCTCCTGCATGCAGAAAAGGAGAAAATGGTCCTGAGAGAGAAGATGAGATTGTTTCAGGCACAGCGTATTGACGAAACTGTTCTGTACATGAAAAAGGCTAGTTATTGTCTAATGTTACTCTAAACTATAAGTTTGAAATCAGCATCACTGAGATCACCTTAGAGTTGTGAATTTTTATTGTGTTTGGTGACATAGACTGTTTGCTTCACCAGACTAGGGCATGAGTTTCTTTAAAAGCCACCAATCATTTTCTGCAGACCTTGAAATTTCTGGTTCTGCAAGAGGGATTCAACCAAAGCTATGTAAAATAACACCCTCCTCCTTCCACACATACTAGCTGCCCTGAGTGAGGACACAGAAAAGCAGAATCCCGGAAAAACAGAATCCCAGAAAAGCAGAATCCCAGAAAAGCAATGCTTCTGAACTTAAGAGATAACAGACATACAGCCAAACCTTTTCATTTCCATCTGGGAGCAGCACTATGGAAGTCACAGTCAGAAATCTTATAAAGCAAGTCTACCACTCATTAATGCAAGAACACCGACTTCATTATAAGCGTCCTCTTGTTCAGCCAGAAACTTCAGAAACTGTTAAAAAAAACCCTCAACATAAGCTTCCATTTTTAAATAGTTACAGATAAGAGAGATACATGCTAGAACTACTGTGTTTACTGCAGCAGACGTTGCCATGCCCTTTGATATCTTTCACATATGCTTTTCAATGAAAAAAATGTGTAACATAATTCCAACTGTGTCATACTTTCACAGGTATCAGATCTTTCTCAGTAAACTTGGTATTTTCTTCTCTCATAAAATTTCACCTCACCATCTTTTCATTTTGAATACTTTTAGATAGTAATTTATGCCCCACATAAAGCAACTCACCAATTGCTGCGCTTATTTAGATGGGAGAACTAAATTCCATGTCTAAAACACATAAAATTCTGCCCAAGTTTATACCTCTCCTGCAATCTTCTGTACTACACTTTAGTTCAAGTTTCAAGAAGGTGACAAAGTCACGAAACATTTCAGGAACACATAAATCACTGGGGTTTTACATTTGCTTGTAAAACCCAACCAATATCCATGCATGCATGGACCTGCTTGCTTTCCTTAGAAAACGTCTGCCATGAATCAGTTGTAAACCAGTGATGCAACAATGCTGAAAATAGAAAGGGTTTTGAAGCCATTTTCAGTGTTACAACCTTCTGATTTTTTTTTTCTACAAATAACATTAATATTTTGCTTTGCTTACTTTACCGTAAAAACAAAAAAATAGTCTTTGTGGACGCACACACAAAAAGATTTGTTAAAATTATACAGAAGTAACTCAAACTGTTCTACCCACCAATCACCCATATAGTTTGAATGTCTGTCAAGTCTCATATTTCTTTCCATAGAAACATGACTTCCTGACTCAATACACATCACTGATTAACAAGTTTTTAAAAAAGAAGCATGTTTGAACTCTTGTCCTTCTTCCAGAACTCTTTTCTTCCTATACTTGGCATACTAGCCTGGCAATTCACACAAACAAGTTCTTACTGTTTTTGGAAATCTTGGTCCTGGAAATACCACCCCTGGGCTGTATCAGCTCCTTTAATAAACTAGTTCTGAGGGAAAGAAATTATGTCAGGTTATAATCAGCTGGAATTTAAAACCAGAGTTGTTCTTTTAGGAAAAAAAACACTGGAGAACATTACCCAATATTAGCATCACTCCCACAGGACTGCTGCCAAAAACAAGCCACTCGAGTCTGTCTCCACTCAGTGCCCTGAGCTGTGCTTGCAGACCAGACAGCCACAGTAGGTACCACACAACTGATGCATCCATCTTCAATCCTACATCCAGAGGATGTGTATGTGATTCTTCCCCTGTCCATTATTTCTAAACATATTTCTATGTCTGTGCATCTTACAGAGGATTTTCCAGCTGGCCTGACTACCAGCCTCTATCCCATTTCCAGCACCCCTCTTCTATACTGCCAGTGTAGGCTGGCACACATTCCTTTGCACTAGCCAGGAGTGTTAAGAGCAGAACCCAACCACGTCCAATTCTTTTCATCCTGATATACACCACAACAGCTAGCACACAGCTGGTCACTGACCTGCTTGCACAGCCCTCACCTCCTTCAGTCCATGGCTGGACGTGCAGCATCAGCTCTCAGGAGTGGTGTCAGCATGCCAGCATCAGAGAGTATCCACCCATGCATGAGCAGCATGAGCACTTCGGACATGGCAATGGGAGCATTAACTGTGCTCAGCAATAAGCCAAGAGAAAACAGAAACACTCTTGGTGAGATTCAGTCCAGAGCTGGAAATCTAACAGGCAGGAATACAGCTTGGTGTGCTACCACATGCAAACCTCCCGTCAGACATCAAGGGAGGCTCCTCCACAAAAGATCCTGGGGACATTTCTTCAGTTCCAGAGAGTCCTTTTTCAGAACAATGAGCCCAGTGCATTGCTACAAATACAGATAATAAATAGCAACAGTCTATTCCAAACCATGCATTATTCCTGACAGGCTGCAACAGAGGAATTTTCAGCTGACTGTTTTAATGAAGTTCATACATATTCTTAGAGTTTATTAATTACCTTTCAACCTCAGCACCAATACAGTACAGAGTTAATTCTACCAGAACTGCAATATAGATTGAAACACAACAATTATTTCAGCTAAAAAACCCTGCAAGGCTTACAAGAGTTCTCTGCTGTTCAGTAAAGTCTTTATCAAATGAGAAGAACTTTTCAACCGTTTAAATGAAAGAAGGTGTAATAAACACTGCCATCCATGTAACTATTTAGGCAGTACTTTGCTTCAGCATCTGAATGAAGAGACTAGGGCAGTCTGTCCAAATTTAAGTTTTGGTGGTGTTTTTTTTCTATTTGTCCCACCACCAACGCTTTTTCCTGCAAATATTTCTATGCCATTAGCCCCATTGTTTTCTTGCCAAGAATACATTAGTTCAGTCGTTGTAACAACGTACATCAAAGCACTGCTCTTCACATGGAACCAGACCTAAATATGTGTGGTGAAGAGAAGCATTTTCTACACAAAGCAGTTGGGCCTAGTATGGGGTTATCCAGTGAGCTCATAGAAAGCTTAGTAGCTTCCTTTCAGCCTGGAAACTAGAAAACTAATTGAAAGTGTCTGAAGGTCACAGGGGAAATAGGATGAGTTCTCCTTTTTTTCTGAACATACTTTGGTTAGGAGACATATCTATACATCTATGCATGTATATGTAAAATACTATATATGTATAAAACACACCCAGGACTGATATAAAACTAGCAGTTTGTCTACAACAAGAAGAAAATGTCCAAAGCAGCTAATAGTAAAACAAAATAATGAGGGGAACCACTACCAATGAGCATGGATTTCTCAAGGTGAATGTGCATTACCTCGTGTTCAATTTAGGTTGATCTTTTTTAGTTGTTTTTTGCTCAGTGAGGGCACAAACGTAGCCTGGCTTCCTCTTCTTATGACAGTCACTGTTACTCAAGAGCTTTAGAAGTTCACCTCTCTATTAAATTTGCCTTAAGCTCTTTTAAAAAGAAGACAGTTCTCAGACACATCCAGAGAATGGTCATGAGAGTCTTGTTTCCTTAGGAAATTAGGTTTAAGGAAGGGAAAAGATTATAAATAAAAGAGGAAGAAGAAAAGGAAAAAAAATATGAGAGATACAGTTAGAATGAAACACCACAGAGAATTTCTGATTTTCTGACTCTGGATCCTGCCTTTATATTTGTAGACTGTTCAGACACTACAGGTATAAAACCATACACAGTAACCACACTGTCAGAAAATGGCTATATTTCTGTAAAGCAGAAGCAAGTGAAATACATATCCACACTACCTGTGCTTCAGATGCTTCAGTCTTTCGTTTTGGAAGGGTTTCAAATTTGCCCAAAGTTTGAGCTTTCACTTGAACTTACTAATTCTGCACAGTATTGCTCACTGCCTCTATTTTCAGCTGTCATTTCACTGTCTAATTGGAAGTATTACAACTGCTCCTAAAATGAATGCTAGACTAAATAAAACCTATGTAACAAGGGGAAA
The DNA here is from genome assembly GCA_013396995.1 of Dicaeum eximium. Taxonomy (NCBI): domain Eukaryota; kingdom Metazoa; phylum Chordata; class Aves; order Passeriformes; family Dicaeidae; genus Dicaeum; species Dicaeum eximium. The sequence goes on from VWZP01004356.1 coordinate 706,299, forward strand.
AAAAGTTATTTTTGCTTATGTTCCATTTCTTTCAGTGTGTATCATTTAAGAGAGAGGAAACATATTTTAATCTCAGATTTATTTTATGTTTCCTGCAGCTTATGAAGTGAGAAAACAAATCCTTGATTTTTAAGTGGTCAGTAAAAAACCATACATATATTCTAGGTAAGTTTTTAAATATTCATAAAATGTTTTCAGTAGCATCAGTTTTTATTATACCACATAAAACTGTGATACAATGTAAGACTAAATAGCTCATGGAATTCTTTGAAAAAGCCTAATACCATTGCACAGGATTATTGAGAGGTCACAGGTCAATGTCCAAAGAGTCAACAGATATATTAATGTATTTTTTAAGAAGTAAAGTATTGCATTGGTTTCAGAGAAGATACTTATCAAAATATCACCATTGAAAGATGTCATTTTGTTAGCTGTACCATACTTATTATGTCCTAAGAGCCCTCAGAAAATATCAAACCTTTTATTTCCAATATAAGTAATACTTTATTTCCAATATAAGTAATAGGTGAGTCTAAAATATGTTTTTGTATATCTATGCAACAAGTAAGACCAGTCATGTAGAAAGTGTGGAAAGGAAAGCAATCTGTCCAAACTGGTTAATATACTCCATATTTTAACAGATCAGACTAAAACCATACCTTCAGAAAAAACTCAGCTCAGAAAAAGTGTATGCTTTTATACTTTAATTTTATTCACTTTATACAACTATTTAACATTCAAATTGCTAATTATGTCTGCCTCCTGCTTTTTTTTTTTGTTTCAGAGCAGAAATAATTTTAGGCTTTGAAAGAAGAGTATTTTGCTTGCCTTTTCACACCTAAGGAAAGCAGCATATCATCTGTTCAGGAAAAAAATGAATTTTCTGAGAGTATGAACTACTAATATTGATAATAGTTTCCTGTCTTAGAAGTCATTAAAAAGCCATTTTGCAAATGCCACAGAAGGAAAAATTGGAAAGAAAAGCCCATCCCGGTGTCATTAAAATTTACTTTAACAAACATTATTATGAGAAATTAGGACTCTATGTTTAATAAGCAGCATTACCAAAGAATGGAAGGAGATTTATGTGAGGGTCCCACAGTCATAATGCCACAGTCCTAAGAGTTGGATCCGTGCACAGTTGGTTTACTCAGCAGTGGGAGCATATTCCAAATCAGGCAGCGCTGAGGCTGCAGCACCGAGTGCCCTGAAATTCAGCAAGGCGCTCTGTGCACTGTAGATGTGTTTATGCTGGCTGCAGAAGAACAGATGATGCACAATGAGGCATGAAGCCTGCTGGAACAAAGCTCCTGTCAATGTTTTGTGAGCTGATCTGACTGAGTTTAGAAAACATGTCATGTGGTTGCAGTGGGCTCGGTCTGGCAGATGACTGAGAGATATTCTGTACCAGTTTCATTGAGCATTTCTGGCACAACTTTTGGTTTAATTCTAACTAAAATGCATCCCAATTTCTAGGAAGAATTATTTACTTTGCCTGCTTCCCTTTGCACAGAAGCTCAGGTTTCCCTTCGTTCTGGTCTGTCATAATAGCAAACCTAAAGGGTCTGCTTCTGATGTTACTTATGCTAATAAAAATCTAGGGGATGACTCCTTCCATCTATCACCTTAGTTTACCTCATGACAACCCTAAGACTACCTGATGGGCAAGTACTTGGGGACCTTTCAAGCAAATCTGTTAAATTTCTAAGATGGACCTACAGTAGTGTCTTGATCTGAAAGAGTAGTGCACTTTTGAAGCAAATCTTCCACTTTGTACTTTGGTTCGTATCAAAAAAGAACCTCAGAACTCCTGAGCTGGATTCTTGGTCTTTGCATCCAAAGAAGAGCAATGGAGCTGGTGAAGGGTTGAGATAATAGGGTCCAGCCCGGAGAAATGGAAGCTGATGGGGGACCTTATGGCTCTCTACAACTACCTGAAAGGAGGGTGTAGTGAGGTGGAGGTCAGTCTCTTTGCCCAAGGAAGAAGTGATAGGATGAGAGAAAATGGCCTAAATTGCATAAGGAGAGGTTTAGATTGTATATCAAGAAAGATTTCTTCACCAAAGAGATTGTCAAGCATGAGCACAGGCTGCCCAGGGAAGTGGTTGAGCTCCCACACTTGGAGGTGTTTAAAGGACATGTAGATGTGGCACTTCTGGACATGGTCCATTGTGGTGGACTTGGCAGTGTTAGGTTAATGGTTGAGGGCCTTTTCCAACCTAAATTAGTCTATAAACCAAAATATGTGCTCCACAAGTGTCTAGTGCATCCCCCTACTAAGGAAGACCCAGTCCAAGGAATGACATGGGAAGAAGACCTTAGTAAACCTACAGACAGCTGCTGTGACTGATATTCAGTGTGTTCTGGTTGTCCTGACCTGTTGCCCCCCTGTTGAGCCTTCCAGAATGGGACAGCTTTATGCTTTTTCTACATCTAACAATTGAACTATTGACTAGATAAAGCTACAATGCACAAAAGATTGTGGAAGAAGATTCAAGCTCAAATTTAGTGGAATGGTAGATTGTGAGGTAAGAAATGGATACCAAATGCAGTAATTTGCACCAAATCTATATTTTGAGTGCATACAACACAAATTTAAATTACATAATGCAGAAGGAGAAGCAAGGTCAATCAGGATAAGGAAAAGTTTATAATCTACAACATTTTATGTAAGCGATAAACCTGTATTTCCAATGCATGCACAGTAAGCTAGCATAGCTCAATAGCTCAGAAAGTTATTTTTTTTAACAAAAAAGGGCCACAAATAGTCCTGGAATATGTTTGGTTTGGGGTTTCTTTGCTTGCTTCATTAAATTTTCTTTTTTTTTTTTTTTTGGTTTTTTTGGTTTTGTTTCATTTTTTTTCCCACGTACAATTCATTTTCTGAGAGATAGAACATAAACATTATTTTTCTGAGCATTAACATTATTTCAAAATAGGATACTAAACTCTGTTTTTGATTGCACTATAGTAAAATAATATTGCAGATGTTGCTATCTGGAACTCAGTCAAATGGTCTAGGCACTGTTCAAGGCAAATATTTCCTTATTATTTTGTTTCTTGCCCAAAATTTACCTCCAAAACATAGTGAGAAAGCTTGGTCTCCAGGAAAATCTAGACAAGATGATCAAGGACTGACTCAGCTGGATTACACCATTACTGGAATTAGTAGATGATGTTAGATAAGAACTTCCCACAATAAATTTTGAGGAAGATAGAAATAATAGACATTTTGTAGATGGCCTAAGTAACACGATGTAAGTCTGAAATTAGTTCCAGCTTTGAAGTTAGCCTTGTTTAGTGCAGATGCTGAGGGGGGCAGTGGCTTGGAGAAGATGGCATTCAGAGATCCCTTCTATCTTAAATAATTCTATGCTCCATGATTTTTAATATTTACTACCACAAATGTACAATTACTCAATAGGGAACACACAACACGACTGAGGCCTTGTCTTGTTTCAAGGCTCAGTGTTTTCTTCAAAGAGCATTTCACAGCCTGGAGGAAAGAATTCTTGTGGTCAAAAGATTACAGTGCTTCACTGGAATGAAAACATATGAGTTTTCACGCAAATAAAAAAGGTTTATCTCAGAGCCTGAGCCTTTAATTTAAATAAGCCTACACTACAAGTGAACTGAAGTTATTTAACACTCACAGAGCCTTGCAATTACATGGAATAAATGAGGACTCCAGAAGAAACAAATTCTGTTCGTAGACTCCTTCTGGACTGTGTCATCTTAAGCAAACTACTTAAAAAAATAAAATAAAAACATCGATATTTCAATAGACATTAATTTTTTGTCACTCTAAATAAATCAGTGAGCAGTTAAGAGCAAGTAAAATTATGAATTACATGTATACCTAAGGCCTGAAAAAACAATTGATTCTCCTTGAAGTTCTCCTTAGTTCTCCTGTTGGTGATAGAAGCCATTTAAGAAGATAATGAATAATGTTCCTTCCTATTTGATGGATTGGCAACTACAGATAGAAATACCATAATCAGGTCTCTAGTTTCATTATTAATTATTTGGATGCACACACACACATACACACATATCTATACACATATAAACATTTGATAAAACAAAATTTACATTTTTGAAGCACTAACACTTTATCTATAAACATGTACATTAGCTAATTTTCCTCAAACTGGTAAAGTAGGGAGATGAATATTAATATTCCTTCTTTAGCTGAAGAAAAATCACTGTGATGAGCAATGCTTTTTTCCAAGACCATGTATCAAATTAACATAAGAACTTAGCTGCTGCTTCAGTGCTCATTCCCTCACTTCATGTTACCTCTAACTTGATTAGTTTCTTATGACTAACCATTAATAATTCTGCATCATGCAATCATCCCTAGGTAAAAGAGAACTTTATTCTTAATAAATGTCAGAGAATCTAAACAATTTGAAGTACCACAAAATGTACTATAATCAGATTAATTAAAGTGGACTCTGTTTGATCATGGTTATAACCTGATATACCCTGCCAGTAAGTCTCTCATAGGCTCTAATTGCCAGACAAAATTAAATTTCAAATGTATCCGTGAAAGAGAATACTTTCCTGCATTTAGTGTAATTATTTTTCTTCTCTGTCAAAATACCAAATAACCCTTTCTACTTCCTAGTAAGCTAAGTAAATAATCATAATAACAATACAATACAAAAATCTGTGTTATAAACACAAGCCTTGGTAAAAAAAAGAGTAATAATTTTCAGTGATCAACAAAAACCCCTGTCATTTGAGAGTGAAGTAGAAGGAATTCAACTTAAATATGTCTGATCACCCCACACAGCTTTTAATCAATTAGTCTCATTTAGCAAAGTACCTGCATGCATGCTTAGTATTAATTTGATACTGCCTTCAGGGTCCATAGGTCATGAGGACAGACCTGAGCAGTTTGGTTCAAACCAACCAGTGAAGTGAATACAACATGTGAGAAGGTACCAGGGCTCTACCTGCCTTCCTATAAACAGGCAATTTCTAACTGGTTAACCCCACAGAGGGTTATATATGGCAAGCAGCCTGAGAGTAGATGCCAGCTATAAAAAGATCCACATTTTCCAGAAAGATGACATGAACATAAAGCGCAGCTACAAACAAGAGTTTCAAAGCTGATGGAATTCCAGGTTCAGTCATTCAGGCACAGCCCTCATTTCTGTTTCTCTGGTGGTAAGGCAAATAGGTTTGCCTGTCCACTTTTGAGTTGCACTCATTTGCTCTTTCAAAATCCTTAAGGAGTCACTGGAGGGGAAAGCGTGGATACTTTGAAAAGCTAATAAATCTTTACAAACAGCACACCATGCTGGGTAGCTTAAGAGGTTTCATATCTTAAGCTTAAAGGGTTTTGGGAATCACACAGTCACACAATAAAACACCAGTTTCTATGTTAGCACTGTGAACTCCACCAGCTCTTAAATTTTTCTGGCTCCATGGGCAAAGCCCTCTACCCCTGGGAAATTTGTGTTTGGAAAAGCCCAGCAGCAGCAACTCACAGTGCCAGGCCATGCCCCTGCCTCTTGACCCCTCCTGATGCCATATGCTTCTTTGCCCAGCCTTCACTGAAGTGGAAGAGGAAGCACGAACAACCAGGTATGGATGTGATCAGATCTGAAAGTCCAGGGACACTTGGAAAAATTCTATAGCTCCTGTAGGATTGCCTCTTAGGAAAGAGAGAGGACTAGTCTCACACTTGCACTCTGCCTCCTGGTCCCAGGATAAGTCTCTCTGCCTTGAATGATCTGGCCTGTCACTTATGCAGATGGCAGCACTGATGGACTGCTAGCACTGCCTGTAAATTAATTTCCAATTAACTGTACTATCCCCTTGGTAGACAGTGCTAACCCCCTCCTTTCTCACTCCTGCTCCTAGTGCCTGTGCCAACAGATACTCCAGGCACCAGCTGCAGACAGAACATCAAATTAGCCCTTCAGCCTTTTCTTCATTTGCACTCTCCTGGCTTGGTTTCAGCCTCAGAAGCTGCTTCAGCCTCAGCAATTCACCTTTGATCAGTGGGGCCAAAGCTTTAGCAATGCCTTGGAGACCCCTCCACTCCATACTCATGAGATCCCACCTGGAGAATTCCCTCCAGCTCTGGGGTCTTCGGCATAGGAGGGACATAGAATCACAGACTATTCTAAGTTGCAAGGGACCCACAAGGATCATGGAGTCTGGCTCTTATGAGAATGGTCCATATGGGGATCAAAGCCATGACTTGGTGTTTTTAGCACCATACTCTGCCCAGCTGAGCTCATCTGCATCATCTGACGTGGACCTGTCTGTGAGAGTCCAGAGCAGGGCCACAAAGAAGGCTGAGGGGATGGAGTACTTTCTATGAGGAAAGGCTGAGAGTTTGTTCACCCTGGAGAAGAGCCAGCTCTGTGGAGACCTTATTGCACCTTCCAGTACCTAATGGGAGCCTACAAGTGAGCTGGAGACTTGTAGGCATGAGTGGTAGGACAAAGATTTTTCACAAAGGCATGAAATGATAGGGCAAAGGAGAATGATCCTGAAGGAGGGTAGGTTTAAATTAGGTATTATGAAGGAATTCTTTATTAGAAGTGTAGTGAGACACCAGAACAGGTCACCTAGAGAGGTTATGGATCCCCCATCCCTGGAAATCTTCAAGGACAGGTTGGATGAGGGCTCTGAGCAACCTGATCTAGTTCTATGTTCATGTCCATAGCGGAAGGGTTGGACTACATGACTTTTAAGGGACCCTTCCAACCCAAACTACAGGATTTTATGCTTGTGCTGTGGATCAATAAGTTGATTTTGCAGTCTAAAGGCACTGCTAGAATTGTACCTCTGCTGAAATCCAAGGAAAATTTTTTTTCTGAAAGCACCCAGAAGCCAGTACACACCTTTTCCATTAGGCACATTGTCAGTAGCACATATCTACTAGTTCAGCTGTTCTTAAAAATTCTCAAAACACTATGACACAAAATACAAACGAAAACCACAACTCAGAAGTTTTACCAGAAGTAAAGAACTCCCTGATTTCAGGTGGTTATTATGTGAATAATCTAATGATCCTAATATGTTATTTACTCTTACTTCTTCTGCCAAAATAAATTAGCCCCTTACTCCAAAGACTTTTGTCCAGAGTCCCTGCATAGTTGCAGCCTTCAAACAGATGCATTTTTGGATAAGCATGGAGAAAGAATTCCTATTATTTTATAGGAATGTGACTTTCCAGATAACAGCAGCAAATAAAAATGAGCTTGAATGACAAAATGGTAAATCATATAAGACACAAGGGTATTTGACAAGAAAACTCAAATGCCTTTGTGAGAAAGGAATTTCAATGTCTTTTTGATCAAGTCTCTGAAAACCTGAATCTTTTCACCAGAAATGTCATCTCAGTAAATAGCTATTCTTGTAGTGACAGTGACTCAGGAGTATGAAAAGATTGCAGCTGTTCCTTCTTCCACCCCATACCAGTATCCATCTACACAATACAGTATAATTCTGTATTATAAATATTAGATTGGACATCCCAAAAACTTGGTATAATCTGTGAATAAATAAGAATGTTCTTCAAAAACAATTACCATAACTGGAATGAATACATCAGACACAGTCCTCATCCTTCCACATTCAGCTGACTCAAATGTCTAAGCACTAACAGGAACTGGAAAAGCTTTTCCTGGAAAATGTTCAGTGTAGAAAAGATAGTGTATACTGTAGGTAATACTGTTCAAGAATAATGAAATCATATTCCAGGAATAGACACAGGTTGCTCCAGGCTGAGATAATGGAAACAATTTAGGGCACCATTTAAACTAAATCTAAATTATGTCTGTGTGAGAGAGCTATAAATTCAGACAGAAAGAGAAAGGAGTAGTTACATGACTGTGGGTTTTCAATGAAGCTCTTTGGATAATTGTTGAACCTGAGTTTTTAATCTATAATTGAGGTGATTATTTAATTTGAATTTTGTTAGGAATCATGCACTGTGGCAACATCCTCTTTCAGTTTACAGATATCAGCTGGGTAAGACAGGCGTGAAGACCTAGAGTGAAACAATACACCTCACTGAAAATTTAGCATGTCTAATTAGTCACCTAAAGGACTGATTAATTAAGTTTGGTGGGAGGGTTGCTTCCGTCATACTAAATCCTTCCTGAAAATGTACAGACATTCCAATAAGAGCAATCAGAAAGAAACCAAATTATAGAACATTACTACTAAAATTTCTAAGCTTGCAGAAATTCTTTTCTGGATGCTACATACCACAGTGAAAAACTGGAATTAGATCTAAAAAGCATTCAATCTCCAGTTTCAAATATTAGAGGAACTGCATTAAGTTATATTATATATCCTTATAGATAAGATTTTAACAGAGGAAAAAATAGCAATAGTTTTCAGAACTTGTATTTTTGCTAACACCTCATGTTTCTAAAAAATGCCTTTGATTTTAATTGGAATATTTGCAGTAAATACAGATTATACTATCAAGTGATAGCATGAACTATTAAAAACTTTAAAGATTTTTAATGGTGTCTTACAGCACTTACGTTACTAACAAGTTATAAACCTCAGACACAAAACCTGATAGGTTGAGAACCATTACAATGAAATAAATAAAATTTCCATAGAATTATTTATTCTCTCTTTAAAACAACAGGTGAAATCTCAAATGTAGCCTTTCTTAGAATCATAACAACTGCCTATATTTTTTTTTTTTTTTTTTGTTTTGTTTTGTTTTGCTTCCTTTCTAAGTCTGGTACACTCAACAGACTCTTGGACAGCCCTGCTTTTAAAAAGTAAGACTATCAGGTTCCATCTGTGTAATTTTCAACCTACTTTGATTTTATGAGCATCAGCCACAAAGTCTTCCTGTAATGGCATATTAGGTTTTCTCTGCTAGTTTTCTGCAGAACAGGAATAGAGTTCTGGTGCTCTTCTTTCTTCCTTACTCAGGCAACACCATTCTGACTTTCCAAGGAGCCTGTCTCAGCAGGGAGAGCTGACCTCATCCATTTAACACAAGAAAGGGCAGAACTGGGAAAATATTAGCTGTGCATTCATCTCTTATTTAATATCAATAATGTGCATTGTAGTATTACCTAGCAGGCAGACAGTGCTGTGCTTTCATCTCTTCACTCCACACCAGAGACAGAAACAGGGAGTTTGTAACCTGCAAGGAGGCTTATAACCTTATAGGAGTCCTTATGAACACAAATAAGGGGAACCATCTTGGACTGAATAATATAGACAGGATCAGATATCCATGTTTTTCCTATGTTGCATAAATTTATAGAATGAGTAATTCATGTCACCACGTAAACTGCAGCATTATCAGGCATACAAATATGACTGTATCTGAAAAATAACAGCCAAAAAATACATGAGCATTGGCCAAACTGCTCTAGGCATTTGTTTCCTGTAAGGGTTAGAAGTTGGTATTCTTCAAAATGTTGCAAGCATTTACATTTTTGGTACTAAAGTTTTGTAAAGACAATTCTTATGGTATCCTTCAGAACTTCTGCATTTAGCTCTCAGACTTAAATGTACCAAATTAGCTCCATTTAATTAGTTATAAGGAGGAAGTTTTTCACAAGGAGAGTGGTGAGACACTGGAACAGGTAGCCCAGAGAGGGGTGGTTTCCCTGGAAACTTCCAGGATCAGACTGGAAAGCGCTCTGAGCACCTTCTGATTTAGTTGAAGATGATCTTGGTCATTGCACAGGGGTGGGACTAGATGACCTTTAAAGATCCCTTGAACCCCAACCATTATATTTCAACTCCAAATTGAAAGCTTCAAATGTCTGGACAGAGAGGCCCGATTTTGAACTACTGTCCTCACACACCAGTTATCAAACTCGGCTGGGAGGTTTTTCCTTCAAAATATGTTTCAGCTTCCTATCAAAAATATTTTCCAAAGGAAAAAAAAAAGACATTAACAAAAAAGCTTTCTCTCTGTTCCTTGACACCTTCCAGGGGGAAACAACTAAACATTTTTTCTCAGACAAGAAATTTTTATGAAACAGTACCTTCCTGGCTGCTTTAGTTTGATCAATATTCTACTTGCTTTTCTGTATTCCACTGCACCTATTCCACTTGGCATAAGCCACTAAATAATCTTCCAGCCATAAGCTGAATTCTCAGAGAAGAAAAATCACTACCATAAATTCTGTGTTTCTTTCCTTTTCCTCTCAAAGCCAAAAAATATTTAGGGTTTTTACCAGTGCAATGGAACAAAACTGTTGGAGCCACCTCCACCTTTGAACTCAAATACCATCCAACAACTTCCCAAATAACTAAACACCCACAGGACAGCAAGTCATATGTGGATAGGTAGAGAAAAACTTTTCCTTCTGTTGCACTGTGCAGAACATAACTCCAAGTAGACCAGATCTGATTGGATGAAATAACAGATATAACCAACCCACCATCTTGCACCCTGAAAATGATCAGTGAAAGGAAGAAAGTTAATTTCTGAATAGCATATGTACCTGACAGGAATGCAAGGAAGTAAATCCCAGTCACCAAGAGTAGTTGGGGCAGTCTTGAGCAAATTCAGCAGACATCAGCACCCACAGCAGAGCTGCATGATCTACTGCTTCTCACCTGCAGCATCATCTTTGACTAAGAGCTGCCAATCCACACCTACACTCTGGTGCAGGGAACCCACACCACACAAAATTTTAATGTATTTACTACTCCCATTTCAAGTGAGGTCATGCACTGGAAACATCCCTGATTAGTAGTGAATTATTTAAAAACAAATAATGAGTGATGCCATATGTGGCTTCTTGGCACTGTATCTCACTGAGTCCGAGATGGGTGTGGATGCACACAAAAACAGAGCCCCTTTGCTACTTCTTGCCTAACAGAACATTGTCACTTATTGGTAAAAAACAGTTGAAGACAGAAGGTGCCCAAACTCAATTTTCCCAACCATTTTGAGATTAACAACCTTTAAAAATTCCACAGCAGAAGCATGGTAAGTTCAAACTCATTGACAATAAACATGCTTTTTTCATTTAGGCTTTAGTAGTAGCTCATGGATCTCCATGCAAGGTATATAATGAAACACAATCCCAGTGAATTAGAAGTACTTTTGCTTTCACACGCATTCGGTTTTTTATTAATCCTAAGTGTACTGTAGTTATACTACTAATGAAATAAAATATAGTTATATGATACATGCAATTTCTTTATCCAAGAGCTCCCAAAACAGAATAAAACTTCAGTTACCTCACTTTGAAGCTATGAAACCATAATCATGATTATTTTCTTTGTAGAACAAGAATGAAAAAAAAAATCCTATTCCCTAATACTGAAAGAGCTCTTTAAAACCCACTGTTTTATTACAAGGTTGTCTCAGACACCATATTTCCTCAATTAAAAATAAACAAGGAAGATAAGCCAGCAAGCAAGTTCCAAACATACACTGCTGCTACTTGAACATGATCATTTTGCACTGCCTTTTTTTTTTTTTTTTTAATTTTAAGAAGGGAAAAGGCACCATCCAGAGATTGCTCTGCACCCAAGTAAGGGATGCAATTAAGAATCAGTCTTGTAAAACGTTATTGTTTCTCTCAGAAAGGAGAGCAATCCCAGTCTTGTGCAGCCTGAATGTGAATGAGCTCCTACTGTATCCCATGCAATTTGACCCTGCTCATCAGAACTGCTGGTCCCTGTGTGCTCAAAAGGTAAAACTAGGATAGTGAAGCTAATAATAAAGAAAATCAGCACCTAGACTGGCAGACTAATAACAGATATTCCCTAGCCAATAACATATAACTTCTGTCTGGACATACACTTTCAGTGTACTTCTGATTTTAATAATTTTTCATGAGACATATACAGATATTATATTTTAAACAAAACCAGTTCCCTTCATCTCCTAAATCAAGCACATAAGCACTGCAAACAGCCCTTAAAAATATTTTTATTTTAAAAGACTTATAAGTGCATGGTGCATGATATTGGTAGGAAAAAAGTCAGTCAGATGCAATGTCTATTTTTCACTACTCTGCCTCTGACTACCACTATAACCAACTGACCCCTAAGGAAAGAGTAAATAAGCAAGGGAATGGCAGCAATATTTCCTCAACAGCCAAGGGACTTCCCAAGTCAAAGTCTGTGTCTATACCTTTACTCTGATAGTGCTTCAGGGGGCTTTTGCCAAGAATTCATTAAATGATTTCACAGGCTGCTTGTGTAAAAGAATGTCCAACAGTTTTAAAATTTTTTGAAATTTTTCAGGTTGAAAAATTGTTTGATACCCTGGTTCCATAAGAAACAGAATAAACAGTCTGTGTTCTTTTCCACACTGTTCAAGGTTATATAAAACTCTGTTATATTCAGATATGTTTATTGTAATGTGAAATCTGTCAGTGAACTTCATCGCCTCCTAAATGGCAGTTGTGTTGTACTCTTAATTGATGGCCTTTTTTAGTTTTGCAGTTTCCATCTTTCTCTTTTGAGAAAGAAATCCAGACCAGCATGCAAACTCCAATATGTGAACACACCATGGATTTTGCAAGTAGATATGCAGCACCATAGGACATTTTCTGTTCATTATTCTTCCTAACTGGTGCTCAATTTTGACTGTTACTAAGTTTGAAGAGAAATTTTCAAGGAGCCATATACAGCATTGCTCCAAGACCTACTGTCTAAATGCTAATAGCAAATTTTAGTACCATTAATGCAATATGTGTACGCTAGGTTGGTTCCAAATATGATTTTTTTTATTATTTGAATATGAAATTTCATCTGCTGTTTTTCTGAAAGAAAACTCTATAACATCAAGCTTTTCTAGACCTTTTTGCCACAAGAGTTAGCTCTCACTGCCCTTAATCACAGAATCACAGAATTGCAAGGTTGGAAGGGACCTTTAAGATCATCGAGTCCAACCCAGCCCTAACACTTCAACTAAACCATGGCATCCAGTGCCTCATCCAGTCTTTTTTTAAACACATCCAGGGATGGTGACTCCACCACCTCCCCGGGCAGGCTATTCCAGTACCTGATCACTCTTTCTGTAAAGAACTTTTTCCTAATATCTAACCTAAATTTCCCCTGACGCAGCTTGAGACTGTGTCCTCTGGTTCTGTCGGTTGCTGCTTGGAAAAAGAGACCAACCCCCACCTGACTGTAGCCACCTTTCAGGAAATTGTAGAGGGCAATAAGGTCACCCCTGAGTCTCCTTTTCTCCAGGCTAAATAACCCCAGTTCCCTCAGTCGTTCCTCATATGGCTTGTGTTCCAAGCCCCTCACCAGCCTCATTGCCCTCAAATCATTTGGTCCAATTAGCCAAGCTGGCCAGTTCTATGCAAACTATATTTAAAGTACTAATTTTAATACTTTAAAGAATATAGGGAAAAAAAAAAAGAATTAAGGCTTGAATTAGAGAACTAAAAAAAGAACTAGAGAACTAAACATTCTGATAACATATATATATGAGAATGATTTTCTTTTGTCTTTGACATGCCAGCACCTGATTTCTGCCACTTAAACTGTAGAGTAAGAAAACCTCACTTTTTTTTAGGATTGCAGTGCTTTAATAACTAAGAAAAACAGAAAAAACTGAGAAAAACATTTTACAGTGATTTGCCTAAAGTCAGAGTACTTAATCCTGCATAAGTAGATATGCAGAAGGTAAATCAAAATAACATTTGTAATGCTCATGGAGCTATTAAATCAGCAGAATAGTGTACCTTTCTTTTACTGTAGGATCATATATATATATATACATATTAAAAAAACCCCTGAGCATTCAATCTATGTAATTTATGTGCTAAAGAGGGATATTAAAGAATTGGGTCTATGCTGCTCTTTTCCTACAAGATACAATGTGGCATTTTTCTTGTTTCTGCCATGATGGGATCACACACCTGACAGAATGTGGTTGTTGATTTTAGTACTAAAGAGACATCTCCTTCTGTGCAGAAGTGCTAAATAACTGCATGTGACTATTTTGAGGTGAACCAACTATGCTCAAAAAAAGGGGAGACAAAATCTAATCATAATTCAGAAATTAAATTTAGAAGCTGTATCACTCTTCACACATTTTTTCAGCTTGTGTTTCCAAATAAAGTCCTAGGTGGCAAAAAGCAACCGAGAGGGTAAACATGCAGTCCACTTATGCATGAGTTACAACACACAGTAAAATCAGCTGTAAGCATGAGGAGACTGCGTGGTCTCAGCCTGAGAGCAGCTCTAGCACGACTGTGCAACAGAGCAGAAAATGTAATTGATGCACACAGTAAAAGACCACCAGCTTGCAGAAGGGACCTCACTGATTTTGCCATTTGATCTCCCATGAATAATTCTAGAGAAAGATTCAAATTAAGTTGCCAAGCAAGCACCAGGGAAGGATCAAGCTACACCACGAGCTGGTATTCCTGGTAAATACAGGAATGGCGCTGCTGCTCAGATCACAGTGTGTAATTGCACTGGGAAATATGAAAATTCTCAGTAATAATGTTGTATTACAGTTAAGTTTAAAAGCTAGAAACACCACAGTTTGGCCAGAGAAAGATGTGGTTGCAGTCCAGATCTGCAAACAGAGCTAAGCACTTCACTGCTATTTTACTCACAACATGGTATTGGCTCATGAATGCTTTTGTTGGAAACGGTCTCACTGCTTCCAGCTTCCAACACCTTCTGCTGGCCCACATCTCCTACACAGCTGGGAAATTTCATTCTACTTAGCAAAGAAGACCGCAGCTAATTAAAAGCAATGTAGTCTTTTGGAAGGCAATGAAAGGAGGGTGTTCAACCTCTCCATCACTTCAAACAAAAATGCTCACATTCAGTTCTGCTAACAATTTTGGAGTATTCAAAACAACACTGACTGTAAAATACAGGCTTTAAAAAGATTTTAAATGTACTGAAATAATTGATATACTTAAATATTGATTTTTTTTTCTTTCTTAGAACAGTTCTACAGATATTTCAAAACCTTCAAAGGAAAAAAAACATGCCACACACTGCAATACCTCCAGCCTTTGAAGTACATGTGAGAGAACTCCAGCTAAGAGGAATTCTCCTGGTAAAGGCAAGTGTGCATTAACTACAGCTAAGATACAACACAACTCTTCTTCAGACAGGCAAGTGTTTTTTACCCTACACTGATCATGCCCAGATGTGGGGTTTTTGCAAGTGATCCCCTGCAGGTACCCAAGTCAGAACAAAAGACATGGATGTTCGTGCTGGTGACTTTCAGTCCTAGAAGTGAGAAACCTGGATTAATTTAATTAATTTCATAGGGAGGGAGGGAAGGAGGGAAGGAAGGGAGGAAGGAAGGGAGGGTTATGTATCAGTCTTAGGTGAGTGCTACAAGCAATTAGGCTTGACTTATGCTTCCAGCATTATCCTTGCCCAAATATGCCTTCCCCAAATCCCTACACTGCTGCATTGCCAGTCACTGACAAAAGAAGATTTTTCAAGACTGCTACTGTGGTCCCAGCCAAGTCAATGGGTGACACAGTGGGGGAGTTAAAGGACTTAGCTCTTATTCAAATGCTCAGGCAACTGGAGAGGTACATATGGAAAAGACAGTCGTCAGCATGTAGATATCTTAGGAGGAAAACACTGAAAATATCTCTAATTGCTGACTCACAGATTTGCATTATGATATCAGTGGAGAAAACTACTACATTGCAAGTTCAAGACACTGATAAACTGTAAACTCCTGACAACAAGGAAACAGTTATACTATTCTCATTCTTTAAATTTTTTTTTTTTGCAAAAGCTAATCTGAACAAAAAAAAAAGTGAGTTCAGTTCTTGTTTTATAAGTAAAAGAAACATTTTCAAAAGGAAGGAGTTCATTAACATACTGATGATGATCCTAAATATTTCAAGATTTAAAAGAAATATTGGAGTAATTTAAACAATTTTCCACCTTAAAATTTCCACTTGTTATTTTCTTACAAAAGAAAACAAACAAAAAAAAAAGGCTTCTAGAGTGTTTGAGGCTCCACTCATAAAATGGAGAATGCCATAACTTGATTCAGAAAAAAAAAAACTGAAAGAATAGATATTGTAAGTCAAAAAATGCTCAAGGGTTTCTTTTTTGTTGATTTTAACACATTGCATAATACTGAGCTAAAATGATGTCTTTACAATGTGAAAATTGGAAGGGGGAAAATTGGAAGGGGGAAAAATATCCACCTTGAATGAGGCCTGACTGTGACTTTGCATTCCTGCTTATTCTCTACAGAAAGAAAGAAATGCATACTATTTTTTATTTTTATGAGAAAGTACATTTTTGAGAGCATGAAACATCACACAAGAGTAGCAAATGTTTAACCGGGAAATCTCTCAAGAGCTTTTCCAATTTCACACTGCTCTAGTACCCTTTTTATCCGAACATCTTGTCTGTGCATTTTACAAATTTCCAAGCTGCTATAATGCTCCCAGACTGACAGTGCCCAGCAGAGGCAGGTAGCAGTGGGGCCCCATTGTGCCAGGCACAGCACAAAACACAATGGCACACATTTTATCTGCCCCAAATTGCTTCTCATCTGGCAGCTGGGACGCGCGGGTGACAGCGCAGCCGCGGCCGCCGCACCGGCCCTTCTCCTGTGATGTTGTCAGGATTTCACACACGGGTTTAAAGTAATAGTTATCAATCCCACGCATAAAGGTTTTATTCTGAAGGCAATGAAGCATTTGAAATCTCTCCAGCCACCGCCTTTTTGGGAAACCCCACATTACCCAGGCTCTTCTCTCTCCAGCACAGCACACACAGAGGCAGCGTGCTCTGCAGCCCTCTGGAAGCTGTCTAGGCAGAGTTCTTTTAGACACAGCTATTTCATTTTGAAAAAAACAGCTGAGACTTTTTATTCCCTGTGTGCTATTTCTGCTCCCAAATTGCAAGTGATCATAATTTCATGAGAAGCAGTTTAGAAAGTGAAAAAAATAAAAACCCAAACAAAATAAAAATCCCAGTTGGCTACTTTCCCTATGTAGAAAATAGTAAACTTACTACAGAAGTTGCTTGCTAAATATCTGAATTTACTGCCACACTACATAAATGTCCTAGTTTTGCCTCTGCTTTCCCTTTTAAAAATGGTATCAATTTTTGCACATTTGTTCATGTGCAAGGTTGGGCTCGACTGATAACCTTCAGTTTGAATGATCTGTGAACAACAGGCTCTGATACACCACTGCTTAACCACAGGCTTGTGGTTAAATACCTCTTATCCTCTAGGCATAACTAAAAATGGATTTTAAGTGGCACTGGTATAGAAGCAATGCAGTTTTCACCTACACCTTTTACTCAAAGAAGGTTTTTTGCCCCTTCAGGGTTTGTCCAGCATTCAGACAAAAATTTAAGTGGTACTGCCTAGCAAGGAAGAAGCTACTCCTAAAACTGATTTGATTAGAAGGAAACTTCTGCTCTGATGATAGTTGGTCTCTTTCAGAAGATTTTTCTCCAATTACTTAATTCTGTGCTTGGGCTGCTAGAGATGATGTTCAGTCAAGTCTCTCTTCAAGCAGTAATAAGTTTTTAGAAATTTTTTTATCATAGAAACCCCAGATATATGAATAATAGGCTGCTTCTTAGCACCTGCTTAATTATTGCATTCAGGCTATATCTCTTCTACAGGCATTTTTAATTTATCTCTAAGAGGATTTATGGGATGGAGACGCTACTTAAAAACAGATGACGAGGTCATAGCCGCCCAAGGTATTTCATTTCAGCTTTTACAATTAACATGCACACTGGAAGTGCTGGAAAGGTCTCTCCAGAGCAGTGGATTTGTCAAGTGCTCTGGCTGTCTCCCACATGCATTTTCAAGGGGAAGTAATGGAAGACCAACAGCAAGTATCAGAAAGCCACACACAGCTCTAGGAGAGAGTGCTGCAAAAAAACCCCATGCCACAGAGAAGCACCAGATACAGAATTTATTTATTTATTTATTGCAGTAAGTTACACCAGAGAAAAAGATCAGCTTTGCTAAATGGACCTTGTTGACAATGAAGTAAGCTGCACTTTCTCTTGATAGTTAACTTTCAACCTCCACACTTTGGTGGCAGAATTCATTGAACTTGTGTCTGTTTTTAAAAGAAATGTGCCTTCAAGCATTACCCTTTGACAAGTATTATTATATCTATCTGCCTCAGGAAACACAGAAAGAGCAGTTTAGATGCTGTCTTATTAGAGATAGGGCTGTGTAGGTCACAGAAGGAAAATACTAGGACATGTTATTAAACCTCAACTCCATGCACTGACCTGGAACCAGGGCATTGCTGTGAGAGCTGGCCCTCTCTGGGAAAACCACTGCTTGTTTCAACTCAAGCTTGGAAAAAGTCTCCAAAGTGAACTGAAAGGATATGGATTTGAACACATCTACTAATACATATATAAGCTATACTATATAGGATGCATCCCGAAGGAAAGACGGCATTATATAACTATTGTTCAGGAAAAAGCAGCGCTGAAGGGGAAAAGCAGAGAAGAAGGAGAGGAAGGAAGAAATAGAAATCTGGAAAGTAGAGGCCCAGGGGATGAATTAGTAGAGAAGAGTCAGTGGTTTCATTTTCACTTGTCTCCCCAGGCCTTGGTAATGCCTACAGCTCAGCTTACTATATATAGAAATGGATATCTTCCTGCAGGTTTATTCAGTGATTTGAACTGGAAAAAATTCTCTTGTTGGGGGAAGAGAAAGGGAGAGGGTAAAATAACCTCTTGTGCCACCAAGGCTGAAATTATATTTCAGATTCAACTAAGTCTTCAGTAGAATAAGACACCCAATTTTGAATCAGAATTTGGAATTAAATATGCTTACATAATTTCAGCATTGGTGGTTGGATACCGAAAAGCAGTCATTTATTTCTCCATTTGTTAGCAGCTCCAGTCTCTGAAAGATAACTTGGTTTCCCAGACACAGTTGGCAGGAAAGGCAGATTTTTTGTTTATGAGATACCATTATTTTCCTTTCCACCAGCCCTGCCACATATTTACATCAGAAACAAACCAGCAACTCTTTGAAAACTACCAATAAACCAGAAACTCAAACAAATTTTTAATTCCAGAGGAAAAAAACAATAGAGTTTCTGACATAAAATACCATTTTTTCCATTATTTGGCTGGGCCATCTTTTTGCCAGCTGAACAAGAGAAAATTGGGATCAAATTAAGAGGTGCTCTCAGTTACTTGATACCAATTCAAAAGTTAAGGAAGGCTAGAACAGATGCCTGCCTATTAAGATTATGGGAAGGATTATTAGCTGATCCCAACCAGTGGAAAGGACAGCTGTCTTCTGAGGAGGAGAGGAAGGGTTACTAACAGCAAATCTGAGTGGTCTGCTGGAAACTTTCACAGGGAGAGCACTGAGCAGCAGATGCTGTCCAAAATGGATACAAATATGTTGTCAAGTCGCTGTGACAGATCCATTATGGGTGAGCAGCTTAGCAAAATGAACTCGGTCTCATCTGTCTCACAATATAAATGCCACAAGCTCAGAAGGACCTGAGCTTCCAGTTCCCCCATCCCTTGCTCTGAGGTTTGCAAAAGGGAGTTGGCATTCAAGAGAAGCAGCAGGTCAAGAAAAGCCTTATTCACAAGAACAACCACTCTGGGAAAGACCCTCCTGTTACGTGCCAAATCTGCCACACTGTGAAATTACACATTTTCAAACACATATGCTCGCACAGTTGCTCTCTTCTTCTCCAGCTGCAGAAAGAAAATTTCAATGTGGTTACAGAAAACAAGTCATATATCTATTTGCATATTCTGATTTCTCAAATTACACCCAAATGCACCCAAGCACGGGACATTTTTTTCCAACCATGAACTAATGAAAGAGCACAAGAGGGATAATGATCAAGTGGTGGTACTAACTGTAAAATGACATTTCCTCATGATGTATACATGGGACATATGTGTGTAAATGAATGCTAGAGCTTTTAAAACATATTCAGTTTTCAAAACCAGAATAGTTAACACAAAGTTAAGTTTTATGATAACAGTTAAGGCCACATTACAATCTTTGCTCGTGCTTATGTGATTGTTCAGGAAAAGGCATTTCAGCACATGTTTAAGTCTCATTAAGGTCTCAGGAATGAGATCCTTCTGGTTCACTGAGCCACGACATGAACAACCAGCCAAACTCAAAGGATCTTAAGAATAACCTCAATAGCAAGGCAGCAGAGTGGGGACTGAGAAAAGGTGAAATACACTATCTCCTCTATTCAGGAAGATTTCTCTTGCACTGTGGTAAATTTAGCAGGAAATTAAATAATCTACAAGATTTGATGTTATGTTTTTCCTTTAAAATCACTAGAGGAGACACAAAAGTGCTAGAGGAGACACAAAAGTTTCATAGAGGATCTCTTGCTAATTCAATATAGCACAAATATTGCTGCATGTGTAGATCTGAGTAGAGGAACACGTGGAAGAGTATATCAGAGGAAAGCCACAGTCAAATATGTCCTAGCCAACATGATGAGAGACAAAATATTGTAGATGCCCTCATTGTAGAAAATACAGACAACTCCACTTGTTTATCAAAAACCATATTTGATGCCACAAAGTAGGAAGAATAGCAAGGGCTCCCTCCTGGCTGATAATCAGCTAGCTTAGAATATTGCTCCACAGAACAAGATACTGCTGAGAAAACACACAAAAGTTTCATACACAAACCAAATAATGCAATAATCACTTCACATATTTTTCTCTTTCTTTCTGCTCTCCACTCTTCCTATTTTCCAGTGCTACAGCATGACAGCAATCCACCAACTGGTGAGGTTTCACTGTTTTTTAGTTCTGCTCAGTAAATGGACTGACAGCTGACACCATGGCTCTTGACCTTAGCCGAGGTCCAACCAGCTGAGATGAGTTTCCTGACATTGCAACTCAGCCACCACTGAGTGGCTCATTCATGGGGTAAGGACTCCTCACTTACATCCAAGAGCTGGCCAAAATTTGTCATATAAATCATATACTTGCTCATGTAGTCGCTTAAAGGCACCTGAGTAACTCAGCAATCATTTCCACTTCCCATCTACCCACACATTTTTTAAAGCACAAGTCCAATGTTTACTACAATACAGCTTTTTAAGACCTATGTACCTTGATATTTGCAGCAGTGAGTATACTGGTGCCAATTCTAGCTCTGGAGTTTTTCTGAGATGAAGAAGCACTTTTGCTTTTATTTAACTGGCCAAATCCTCACTGGTCATGATATTTTTGTCTGTTTTTCTTTTTTTTTTTTTTTTTTCAAACAAATAGTTATATTATTGTCATGAACTCTGATTAGATATCCAATCTAATAGATTTTGAATTTTGCATTTTAGTCTCAAAAGACTGCATAATATTACTAGTACAATTCATTGAAAGTAAGTGATTTTCAGTGTGCCCATATTAAATGAAAAGAGATATTAACGTATGTAAACATCTGCCCTATGTTACCATTTTCAAATGATGACCTTATGAGACTGGATAAAGACACAGCCTGGTACATAAACTGGTAGACTGCCATGTAACCAAAGGAGAAGATAATGAGCTATCAAGCAGATTAGCATGAACTAAAACTGAAACAAACAACCCACACTAAAAAAAAAAAGTAATAAACCAGTCTTCAGTATTTACTGCACATATAATGTCAGGTTGTTATTTTCACTGACATCTTTCTGAGCAGTTGCAGTACCCTCTATTAGAAACAACACTGCCAGAACAGAAATAGCTTCATTTCAGCTCTGTCTCTACTGAAAGTTTATTTTCTATTTTCTTTCAATTCCAAATTCATCTCTGGGGGGAACAATATCCAGTGTATGACTGCTGAACTATACATAATGATATCACTGTAATACATAATTATAATAATTAATTAAAAAGCAAAGCAATATGATGACTAATTTTTAAAGGTGAGTTTGCTTGAGTTCTTACACATATAGTGCATGTTCACTGCACAGTTTACCTCTCCTATACTTTTGAACTACATGTGGATGGTGCTCCCTCATTTTCTCTACACATCAGTTACTGGCATTATTCCTTAACAGAGAAGCAACTTTTCCCAAATACCTTCAGCAGATTTTATTCTCTTCTGCCATCCTTAGAGGACCTGTCTGAACCTGGATATTATGACTCCAATTTCATCTCCTTTGTCCTTTTGCTGTGTTCAAGCCATGCAACTGATAATTAAAGCAGAATGAATCAAGATGGGGAGTTGCCATCACAACAAGTAATTAAGCACTAGCAATGAGAGAACCCCAAGGCACTGAACCAGGGATAACAAAGGGTGTTTTTAACTGTATTTGTTCACTTTCCCATTCCCATCAGCTTCTCACTGTAGCTGCCTCACTATAACCTCTGCCACTGTGACCTCTCACTTTTGGGCTCTTCATCTCCCTCTCAGCTCCGTATTTCTAACTTGCTGCAATGTCATTTCCTGAAACAGCTGCCTGTGTGCCTGCCTCTCTTTTTCAGCAAAGTGCTGTTCCTCTTGTAACAATAAAAGTCTCACTATCCTTCTGCCCACATAATGACCTGTACACACACCAAATCCACTGGCAGACATCTGTTTTCCTGGTAGATTTTAGGACATTAATTATGTTACTATGAAAAACTTTCAATGTGTTCATGGCTTGACAACATTGTGTGTGTTTTACATACAGTTATTCTGTCACTCTGTTTCTGGTTTAATCCTGTGCTACAATCTCTATTCCATTTCCTCTGGGTCTGACCTTCCAGAACATTGGACACTTGATCCTGTCACAGTGAGGGAAAAAATTTATCCTCTTAGATCTTAGATTTTTTCCTCTTTTAAGGAAAGATCTATCTATGAAATGCATTGATCTTTTATGCTACATAACAGATACTCATACACACACAAACACCAGGAAGAAAACCTCTACTGAAAAGGTGAGCTCATGGAGTTCTCTGATATGGATCCTTCCCTTTCTGCAAGGAGGGAGACATCCACATATTTCTGCAGCACCATTTTTCCTTTTTTCTGCTTCCCACAGAAGCAAGAATGGATTTATCCAATCCACGATAAAAGACAACATAGCAATGGAAAAATAAATCCATTTCATCCAGTGTTCTCAATCACATTGACATACCCACGTGTGTAACACTGATTTCACTCAAGCACCCTGCAGTATGAGTGCACCTCTCCTTTGAGGCATCCATGCTCAGACCCCATGAAGTGCCTGCCTATATAATAAATTGTAAGGTATTACACGCACACAAACTAAACCTCATTTTATCAAGGAAAGGAGAAATTTCTGAGCTGTAAATCACAATGTACCGACATTTTAGAAGCTGTTCAATTCATGTGTGATATATAAGTCTGGGTGGCAAACTGTTCTGATGCTAAAAATATTATCATATATTTTACCTTCCCTGCCATTTAATTTAGTGTCACTTCATCATCCCAGTGTTAGTCTGGTGCTACCAAGTTTGCCTTTGATGGTCTGTATCAATATGAATGAAAAATGCAAGTTAAACCCCCCAAACATATTTGCTAGTTTGAATGAAGTGATCAAAGTAAAACAGGCTGAAAGGAGTGAAACTCTCTCCCACCCAACTTCATAAAAAGACAACCATGAAGTATGAACACTGAAGTTTCAGAAATTTATCATTATGTTCAGACTAGTAGAAAATGCATGGACTTTTTTTTTCTACCTTAATTTTTAAATCCTAACCATAAAAAAGTTAATGTAAACAACAACATGTATCGTAAATAGAACTCAAAATCCTACCAGGAAAAAAAAAAAAAAATATATATCTTGTCTAGATTACTTCAGAAAAAGTTACCTTGCAACTTGAAAAATGACATAATTAAGCAGTCTCCTAAACTGGTTCTCAGAGAAGGCAAACTAATAGCTATTTCTAATTTCCTTTTTTATTTTTAATACCTAGAAATTTCTATTACAACTTCAAGTTGCAGTCCCAACTTTTTCAGCTCAACTCTCTACAATTAAATACACTTTTCTACAATGCATCTATTTGTTTGACACAAACAGAGCAGCACAGCATTTGCCTAACTGCTTCTGATTGCCAAAACCCTTCCAGGAATTGCTTCCCTGGTGGATGTCCCCATGACAAAGTATTTCTAGAGCCTTACCCAACCTTAACTCAAATTCTTTCACATTTTCTTTACTATTTCTCCAGCACTGGAGCAGCCTCACATCAGGGTAAGCAAAACTCCTGCTTGGTCACATCACTGTTTCATAAGACCAAACATCTGTAGATGCATGCCCCAAGTATTAAACAATTGCTCTGAATAATAAAATTCAGCAAACAGCACAATAGAAAACTCCATCCCTACTTTAGTCTCACTTTAGTGACACACTTGGACCCCTTTTTTATACACTGCACAATGATTAAATCGCAAAAGAGAGAACAGTGCCATTAAGTAATCTAGTGCTGTTGACCATTACTTCACCCAAACAGTTATCCATTAATGTATGAGCACATGCACTATACATCAATTACACCAGATTTTCTGAACTGTCTTCTCATAAGCCCAAATATCCTTTTCACAATAGAATATCTTAGTATCTTATTTCAAGAAATAAGGTTTACTGAAATAATTTTTTTGTTAAATAGATCCTGATGTATATTGCTTCTAAATAAAATGGTAATTTCTAATAATTTAAACCTTGTTTTTGAAGTGTCATTTGGGAGAAATTAAAAGAGGCAAATTTTCATTTCACTGCTACTGGTGAAAATGCAAAATAAGAAAGATAATAAATTGCACTCACACTAGCATAATCAAGATTAATATTTGTAATGTGGTAATAATGTAATAAGATACGTCAAATCCAACTTACCTATCACATCAGATGTCCATGAGCCACAGTTCCCCCTCAATCCAAAGAAAACTTGACCTGTTGAATATGAAGCAACACATTTTAACTCATGATAAAGCCTTGCCCTCTTTAGAACAGGCTAATAAACCATGGATTTCTGTGGGGAGGGACTAAAAGCAGTTTAGCACCACAGACAACTTAGGATCCCCAAACTTTCTTTTCACTTCCTATTACAATTCAAATATGAACAGATAAATCACTGATTGGGAAATCAAAGTTACCTCATTTTAATATTTATACAGTGCTCACTGGGGTCCAGCATTTGGCTCTAAGAAGTATCTCAGAAAGATGTACAAAAAATCCTAAAGATTACTGAAAAATTAAAATTGGTATGCACAAATTCTTATGATGCCCTTTGAATAAATCTGCAAAGACCAGAAAACAAGATAGGATTTTCTTCCTTTATTTCCACTTTTAATCTTTGCTCCATTCTACATATTTTCCCTCTCAGAGGAATGTCAAAAGAAGGGGTTAGAAAAGGGAAATGGAAAAAGACAATAAGAACTGTCAGGGAGATGAGGGGCCTCTTTTCTGCCAACAGTACCATTATGTCTATTGCATTTTTATGAAATCTGCTCTCTAAAAATTCATAGCTGTCAAATATTTAGTCCTCATATACTCAGCCTGAGACCTTGAAGAATTTTGCTGAAATTTCTTGAGCTACAAAGCAAGACAAACAAGACTCCCTATCAGCCTGCATTTGCTAGAAAGCAAGCAGAAATTACAAGTGTCCAACACTCATAAATGTATGTAGAACATAATTATAATTCTAATATTCTTGAAAAGAAAACAGCTTCAACTCTCTACTAGCATGACAGTAACATAACATGAATGTGAGTTTGAGATGATACAACATGCAATCTCCATCTTTTGGTGCATGGAACTGTAAGTTCTCAAGTGAAGAATGAAACATGAATCCACCATTGCTGAATTATATTGTTTCACTGACTCCATTTAAGCAGCACAAGAAATCTTGTTTCAGATTAGGCAACGAAAAGTCACGATCATTTAACCTATGACACCTGATACTGTCTTTTTTTAAGCAATATCTATTAACATTGGCCTTCCTGTTTTTCTGTTGGTGATATGGACGCAGAAAACTCAACAGAATCAGAATGGATTAGTCAGTAAAGGCTCAATCCCATTTCTACTCAGTTGAGTGGCAGAACTTCCATTAACTTGATAGGGAGTTATAGCAGTGCCTGAATGACAAAAGATATCCCCCAGGCCCCTTTTTCTTGCCTTGGGCTGGAACGATATCCATCAATATTTTAGGATATAAGACAGAGAAAAAAAAATAAAAAGGCATCTGTTTGGGAGAGTTGACACAGGGGATTATTTCCATGGTTTGTTTGTTTGTTTTGTGGTAAGCCATGTTTGCACATAACTAAGTGCAAACAAGAAAGGAAAATCTAATGCTAATGTTACCTGCTGCAAGGTTCAAACCAGCAGTCTGGCTTTATAATGCATCAGGAAATTTCCTCAGGAATAATTGTCACAGGAAAGAGATGCAGACCATCAACTTTCTGCTATTGCCTGCAGGCAAATTGATTTGTCACGCACTTACACCTTCATGTGAGAGAAGAGTTACACATTCCTTTGTGCTGATTTGCAGCACTTGTTTGCTATTAGAACAGTTTCCCTAGGGAACATTTCAGTAATTAAAAGAGAGGAGCTTTAAGCCAGCTGGGCAAGGCTCTGCACTTCAGAGTAAACGCATCCACTGCTTTCAAATGAACAACCCAAAGCTGATTCTCCCTGCCCACCCCTGTGAATCACACTTCACTTTGCTTTACATTTCCTGTGCCTCAAATATCTTTGAAGCAATATTTGCATTAGGTCCTTGGAAGTAGTCAAACCTCTGTCTTTGAAACTATTAGGAGAAGGAAATGAAACCAGCCCCTTTAGTCCCCTGCTGGTCTCAGAAGGGTCTCTCTACATTTCCCTGAAGGTGCACAAGGTCTGTGGGCTTTAGCACGTGGTCCAGGCATTTAAGCAGGCTCTGCCATAGGAAGAGCCATGACTGAGAAGGGCTTTCACAGCCTCTTTCTATGAGGATCCGAAAACATTTTAAAGGTGAGTGGCAGGATAAACACTGGCATATCTATCTCATCTTTATAATATATTTGCTGAAGTCTAAAGGAAAATGCTTTTATGCTTTTATGCTTTTGCAAAAATAAGATCCATAATGCCTTTAAGAATATTACTCTTTATGTTTTAAATTGATAGTCTCTTTCTCTTTATTTGCATTTTTGTTTAGAGGAAGATTTATGAATCAAAATTGGTGTAATAGAAATATATTAGCAACATATTTGATCATTGATATATATGTTATCTAGGTTTAAATAATTAGCTTGAAGATTCACCAGGTTTAATACACAACATTTTTCTTCTTTCAATTTCAAATCTATTTCCTTATATACAAAACTAAGAGCATTTCCTTTTTACATCAAGATGGAGTTCATGTCTCAATTTTCTCTTTGCTTCCTTCTTTCAAGAGGCCATCACCTTTCAGTGCACAAAACACAGCTGCACAATACTAATGACAGAAAAGATCTGTGAGTGAATCCTATTAGTTGTGCTCTGTGCTGTTTGTCTGCAATATGGCTGTTTACCTTAGGGAATATTTTATCTTTGGACTAACCTGTCAGAGTAGGAAATGTACTATATGAAAGCTGATACAAATACAATTGGAAAAATGTGCAAGTCACACAAACCAATATCCAATTTTTTACAAGAGTTAAAGCTTCAAAAAAGTGTAATTTTCGCAGTGAACAAACTATTTGGCATGGAGTGTAATTCTGTTTTCCTCTTAAGGTTGTTTTACACTTACCATATATATGTTGTTATTTATTGTTTAATTCTCCCTCAAGTAATAGTTTAAAGACCCTTAGCTCTAAGTTATTACTCTCTAATGGCTGAGGCAAGATATTAACTTATTGTTTCAAGTATGGGAAAGAACAGCAGCTCAGGTATCACAGTGCCTCTAAAGACAAAAGCTTGTTTAGCTACTTCTCCTTCCCTATGCAGAGCTTCCCAATGAGCCAGTCATGATGGGATAAGCAGAGCAAAACTGCATGTCCTGAAGGATAATCTGCTCACCTTCATGGGAAGGACACACAGACAGCAAAAATCATGCAAGACAAAGACAATGTGGGATTCCTGTGGTGGAGACTGTCGTGTCCATGGCTCCCAAGGAACCAGGCACCTTGGGAAGATGTTGCTAACACAAATTATAAGAGATATCCTGTGATGCTGCTTCTCTTTTCTGCCATCCATAGGGTGATAAAACCCTGTGATACAGCAATTCCTGTTTCATAGCTGTGGTACATCAGGAAAGAGTACCTCAAAGCCAAAACACATGTGGAAAGATGAGTTTTTGATTTGGGGTTTAAATTCAAAGTTTCGTAAACCACAGAAGCCTGCACGCTATACTATAGTGATTAACCAAGATCAATTTTCACATTGCACTGTTTTCTAGCCATGAAATTCTGTAAAGCACTAGATAAGGATTGCTTCTTTCATCCAGAGCACCAGGAGACCACTGGCAATTTATCTGAGAGGACTTTAGATAGAAACAAAAAAGGCAGTGTTAATTAAAATCACTCAGTATTTTCTTTTAAAAGGAATTTAATGTAACTGAGAAATTCAAAGTCTGGGGACCTGAGTTATGAACTGCTTGTGCACTCAGAAGATACAGAATTAACATGAGCAGGTCAAGCTTTTCCAAGACTGTTTCCAGCTAAGATTCATTATCTGTGGACTTCTAAAAAAAACATGGAAAACAAAAGTCCAAATGCAACCCACAAACCAAGTCAACTACCTAGTCTACCTAGTTAGATTGAGTAGATTTGTATAAAGGAGAGGGGAAAAAAGCAAAAAACCTTTCTATCAAAACAATTTTATAATGTTGTGAGACCATTTTACAACGGAGCCAGTGAAGACTGCTCTATGCTCCTAAGAAAATACACACTTTTTTTTTTTAAATAAAAAGCAAACAAAATTTGTCTTACGAAGAAACATCAAATTTCATGGCTGGCATTTTGGAATGCTTTATCTCTAAACTTTAAAAATAGTGCTACAAGAAGTTGGACCTTGTTAATTCACGAATGTGATCCTGAGAAACATTGCAAGTTAACACATTTAGATAAATGAGCAAACAAGTCAAGAGTAGGGGAAGGAAAACAGCTCTGAAGCACACCCTACATCACAGTTACCAAAGGCTAAAACTAAGATACAGTTCCTAAAGGTATCAACAGCACAATGCCTTACATGCATTCAAAACATCTATCTACAATAACTGATACTTGAATAATTAACATTTTCCACTATCATGAGGGAATTGAAGTAAACTAAAATTATTGTGCAGACACATTTCTGACCCAGCAAAGTGAAAGCTAGTGATGCACAATGCAGTAACTCACTAAAAGGCTGACAGCCACAGGCTGCTGAGGTCAGGTACCACATTCTGGAAACAGTGATGCAGCACCTGTATCATGGCAGGGCAATTGTGCAGTCAGAGGCATGACAAAACTCACAGGAGCCTTGCATCCGTCAGGCTCCCATGGATCACTTAACAAAGGAATGGAAATGAAACACACTGCATGTCAGGGACACATTAAAATGAAGCATTTAAAAATTCATGTGTGAAATGATAACAAATGCAAAACTGTCTTGAGCACATGTGGGCCAGATACTTGGTAGTGCCAAGCTGTGCTCTCACAGGGCTGAACCCAGAGAGGAGGTCTGCAGCCTCTCCTTTCAAGTACATGCCTTAGTTTTTTTGATATGGTTCTTAACAACTCTGTTTAAAAATCAGATAGAGTTCTAGATACTGAAAAAACTGAGAAAAATATTTAAACACCTAACTTTAAGTTTATATATATAAATATTTAAATACAACTTTATGTTACAAATTTCTGCCAGCTATTAAAAGGCTGAGTCAGACTGGACCAACCTATGTGTTGTAGATCTAGTCATGGTAGGATGTTCTTAGTTCTGTGGCTTTTCTTCTTTATTCATAAAACTCTTGTACCTTTATTTTTTAAAATAAAAACTTATTTTATATCAGGCAATAAAACTAAATTCCTTGGGATCGGAGCAACAAAACCTTCTTGCTTCTCAATTTTCTTCCCCATAAAATCATTCATCATTTCAGAACTACAAAATATTAAGGGGCTAACATAAGACCAAAGTATGGATGACTTTAAGAGATCTTTGTTACCTTTCTAAACACTTTACCATCTGTAGCGTCCCTGCTTGTCAGATTTCAAAATCTAAGATGACAGCTGTACGTATGTGTAGGCTCTTTAGCCTTCCAAACCAGACATAAAAATAAACTCTCAGAAACAATGCCTCAAATAAAGGCCAAGGGCTCAGGATTGTCATATCTGCTGAAAAACCTCATTCACAATCACTGAATAAATCTATTATAGATGTTGACAGCTTTAGACCTATGCATTACATTTTGGGGAATAAATGCCACCACATAGTTAGCCTTTATAGAGCAAAGCTTTGGTTTTCTATATAAATCTGCGTTTAATGAGCCTTGAAAGAGATGATTGCTAAATAACAGTCTGCTGCATTCAAGCTCAACTGCCTCCAATTATATTGTTTATAATTATATAATGGTACAATATAATGTGTGTCCAACAATCCCTGAGTTTTATTACTGCACAACACTATGACACCAGCGTAAATCACCTTTTCACTTTCACAGTCAGCCTCTTTCACTTTGCTTAGTCAGCCAACACAAATGCACAGAGAACTGCACTTTTGACTGCTGAATGCATCAAACCAGCTTACCAGCCTCAGCAGAAATAAGAAAGTAATAGAAGTGGTCAGCTCACAAAGATGAAAGAGAAAGAAAGGTACTATCTACACAAGGAAGAAACAAAAAGAAAAAAATAATTAGTTCAAAACTCTATATCCTGTTTGTGAATTTTGCTTCTTAGAGTGCTTCTTGTTGGCAGATGCTTCCAGATCTTGTGCCTATCCAAAATACTCATGAGAACAAGTGCAAAGCAGTTAAGATTAGCAGGTAATGTTCTCTGTATTATTCTTGCTCCTATATGGATACTGCAGCATTTGCTATAATGCCCCTAAAATGAGCAAAAAGCTTATTAGCAAAAACACCATTATGTTGTTAAACACCTACACAAACCTATCATCTTTCTCTAAATTCAAAGAACAAAATTTCTGCTCTTTCTTCCATCATTTGAGAACTATTTCCAATTGGAACCCAACTTCCAATGGTATTCAGCACGTCATTTTAACTCCTGCCACAGAAATTTAAGCCTCAGTTGTTCATAGAACTCCGTTTTGACTTAATTGGGATGCCATTTCTTTGTTTTGAGAAGCTTTGTTACACATACCTTCCAAAGTAACGAAACTCTTGTTTTTAAATGTGGCTCAAAGCCCTCTGTCTCCTTCCTCTTTTCAACAACACTCTCCACACAGTAATTTCTTCTTTTTTCTTTAGTCTGTAAGTTGTTACATCCACACCACCTGGCCTTTTACTCAGTGAAGCCCCAATCCTGCAACCCCCCATCAGAAGGGCTCCCAAGAGCACACAACTACTTGCTACACTCACCCTCTCTTCTCTTTGCTCTTGGCTGCCTCTAAAGTGCCAACTTTGAATTGGTCTGTGCTGACTTTTAAAGCTTGCGGCTCAGTTTTACTCCAAATCAACACACTGAATTTTGACAATCTGAAACTTCGATCTTTTTAACATTTGAGTCATTCTGTTGAGCCCTTAAAAGGGCTTCAGGTATAGGGCTTCTTATCTTTTAAACTACTGCTGTCTGTCCTCCTCCCTCATCTTTAGAAGTGTGGCACTTGCAGGCACCTGTACAGCGAGATGCCTCTCCCTGTGCTTGATGATTCAAATCTCTGTCTTCTGAAATCCACTGCTATTGTTATTCTAACAACTCAGACAATTTACTAAATTGGGGAAGCTGTTTTTAAACTAGGATTAATTTTTTTCCGCACTACCTATAAAATTACTGCAAACCCCTTTTCAGGTCCATTAACTCCAATATAGCTCATGAGTTCCTAAACACTGCCTGAAGTAGAGTCAATGACTCTAGAAATGCAAGGGATCTGAACTTCTCTTCAGTTTAGATGCTGTTTGGGAACTGTGGACTAAATTAAAAATCAACACGGAATTATAATTATGTAATTATATTAAGATAATAACTGAATCACTTTCTTTGATCTTGAGGAAATGTTTCACCGTTTTTTATCAAACAACCCACTTTGATATGCCATTTCTTATAAAGATTCCTCAAACTGATCTTACTACAAATGGGTGTATTGTGTTGAATAGAAAAATATCAGGTAGTGGAAAATTAACACTCAGTCTTATAGTTTTATAAAGCTGGTTGCCACAGCAAGAAATTCCACATAAATGACAGACAGACCAAAATTAACACTCATTTATATTTAGCAAATCATTTCCTCTAGCCAAGCAAACTTGTTAAACAGAACCCAAGCAGAAGCCAAGTAAAGGAAACACCCAAGAGCAGAAGGGAAAAGGGTCAGTGAAGAGCCAGCCCAGGCAGTGTGCCCCAGCCACTGGTCCTCTTGGCCACCACACCACCTGGGGCTGATCATGAGGCCACAGGGAAAAGCAATGTGCTGTCACCAGAGGACACAGCACCACTCTTATTCTCAACACAGAGACCTCCACAGCTTCCACATCCCCAAAAATACTCAAATGTAACGACCCAATTTCCAGCTGCTCTGCTGCCCTACCTAAATTAACTGGCAGAATTTCTCACTGTGTCCTCCTCAGGTGCTCAGCCTCTTCCTAGGTGAGCATCTGCACCTTCCCTTGAACACTGGTGCTCATTACAGCAATAGGAATGATAATGCTGATGGAAGAGACCCTCCCTGTTAAAACCTGAGAATGTAAATAAACAGCTAAAGCTGTTAAATAAAATAGGATACTTCTAAAATTCAAAGTACTTTCATTCGCCATCTTGTTTCCAAGTTTCTGGGCTTTATTCTTCTACATTTACAAGCTTTCCTCTGCAAAAATAATGCCTGCATGTTTTGGTTTCTTTGAACAAGTAGCAAGGTTTCAAGTGTTATCCTCATCCTTTTTTTATTTTGCTGCAGGGGGAGGAAGGCTGAGTTTTGTATGATCTGCAGTAAGTACAAATGACCATTCTGAGTGTGGAACCTTGAGGACCTTACCTGGGAGCAGCTCCATAAGACCCCACTGCTCATAATCAGTGCCTGATGCATGAAATTATGATCCCCCATGTGTCCCAGTATTTTAAATAAACAGGCATCTGAACTCTTTTCACCTGGCTTGTTTTCAAGCAGAAAATTAGGTCCCAGCAAAAGGGAGAGGAAGCACTTGATAGGAGCTGGAAAGGTAGGGCAGGGGTAGATTTAAAACTGGCAGGAGAGGCAGAACAAGACAGGTAAAAATTTGTTTCTAGTTAAGGTAAAAATAGATGTGAGGGAAAAAACCCCAAACCAAAGCAGTTTATATCTTAAATTTTTTGATTGGTTTTCTTTCACACATATAAACATTATGTTTAAAAGGCTTTTTCAGTAGATCTACCTGCACTTCTGCAAATTCAGAACTGTCATAGTGATTTGGGTTTTGCCCATGTTCCTTAAAGGTTGTTTGCCTGACTGCTAGACGTAGACTCCTTGGACTCCAGAAATTACTGAATTTATGTTGTTTTGCATTTTCAGAATATCCATGTAATATAGGAAGTTGTCTGCTGTAGAAGAACTGCTTCAGAAGGTAAGTTTTCCTCTTTTTTAGATTTTTTTATTTTTATAACCCCTCTATGGAGAGGTGGCATCTGATTTACTGATTTCATGGTTTAAAAACAAATAAAAAGTGGTTGTAAGCAAGAATGCTTAAATAAGAGTGTACATTTCAAATGTAAAAAAAAAAAAAAAAAGAAGGTAAAAACAAAAGCTGAAAGTATCTCAAACTTATGAGAAAAGAATGTCTTCTTGTCCTAACCATTGATAAAGACCATTTTCTACCACCCAGAGGTATAAACTGACAGTAGATAAGAAAGCAGCTGAAAAGAATATGCTTTAGATATTAGAATTTTTGCTGGGAAATACAAATCCTGCTACTGTGTAGATGATAGACATAGTAAACACTTCAAATGGATCTCATCTTACACAGACATTTGTGACCTGTTGTCTCCACAGGCACTGCTACCAGATTTAGCAATTTTCAGGTTGGCTTTTCCAGTTACCTCAGAAAAAAAAAATCTTCCTTTTCAATCTGCAAAATCTAGGAAAATGTATGTTTAGCATGCCAAACTGTATGCACTTTAAGCCCTGAATTTGCTAAAGCTTAAAAGAAGTCTGAGCAATAAAAGCCTTGTATAATTTATTATTTTTTGTAGAATATGGGGGATAAAATGAACAATTGAAAGACTTCACACAGTTATGTACCCAGCAACTGTATTGCTGACAAAGTGCTGCTGGTTACTTTGACTTCCATTTCAAACAATCTTTTTGAAAAAGTGCTTTCACTCAACTGTTACCAAACTTTATACACATTAGCTTCCTGCATAAAGTTCAAGTATTACAGGAGGTTAAATATTCTTGCTTAAACAGCTTCATCAAAAATCTATATCTATTTAAGAAGAAAAAATTATGTTAGTGCATGGGAATTTAAGTTTCCCCTTTCTTTGAACAGTCTTGTAACAAAAATTTGCATAATATGTTGTTTTAATTTATTCAGTTTTCCCAAAAAAAAAAAAAATCAAACATTTTTCCATCTCTAACTTTCAGTTAACTCAGAACTGAAGGGAAAATGTGATATGTTTTCTTCCCCTATTTGGTGGATATACATTGGTTGTCTATACATTCATGTCTTTATAAAATAATTTTACGCCTGCTGAAAATACCCTTCTCTCCATGCTTTCTCCCCACAATCCTTTCTTTCCTTGAAACAAGTTTCATTACCCAAAGAAAATTTCATTAGCACAATTTTTAAGGCTATAAGGTATCAGGCAGTCATTCATGATATCACAGATATAACAATACATAGCTCATCCTTTGGTCACACACATTTTGACTGTGCATGTCAGGCAGGAATAAGTTCAAATATTGTAGAACTTGAAAATAAACAGCTTTTCCATCTCACACGTAAAATACATGGCCGATTCCAAAGCCTGAATTCCTGGGTGTTACACTGATATTTGGGATCAGTTTGCTTTCCACATGGGATTCATCTGCAAGAAGTCTCAAAGCTTGTCCTCACTGGCATTCTAGGATCTCCATTTTCCACAGTGGCATATTGTACTTCTGGTACCTAACAGGAAAAAAGGACTCTCTCCTGCCTCTGAAGCACTTAGAAGGGCTGTTCTCTGGCTATGCTCTCTGAGCCCTCTGCTTGTGCCATGAGCAAGGAGGATTACTTCAAAAGGCAAACCTCCTAGGAGCTTTTAAGACTAATTTCAAGCTTCACCTGTGCAATCAGATCTTGCATCATCTGGCAGCTGAGCCCAAATTCGAGAGCCACTATTCAAGAGCCCAAAATGCCAATGGCCATATTTCTTGAACCTGTGCCCAAAAGGATCTTCAGGTTTTTGGAGGAAGTGCTTGTTCTTGCAGGAACTGAGATCCACCACTGAATACTTCTCTCTCCCCTCACGTTATTTATTCAACTCTAAAAGCAATTTATTGTCTCAGTGGGAGAACAGGTAACTCCCTACCTTGCAGAAAGGAGAAAGGACAACCTAGTTCCCTTCTGTGAATTCACATGGCCTCTTTGAACCCCTCACAAAGCTCCACTGGGAAGATGCTCTGAAGCATTTTCAGGACTCTGGAGTGTTTCTCTCCTTTATGAAAACGCTGACATTATGGCTGTGTCTTCTTTCAAAGACTTTGTCACAGTTAAGACATGCAGAATTTCCCTTCTGGGCCTACCAGTAATTCTCTGGGCTGTCAAAAACCAGCTCTAAAAGCACAAGATAATATAAAAAAAAGGAGGCTGTCTCTTTTTAACTGTCTCTTACTTTCCAGAAGTTGTTAAATTCCAATACTTATTTTTCCACCAGCCTACTAAAACCATTCATCTGATACTTTTTTTTCTTCTTTTTCTCATTTTAATAGTACAGATTCAGTTTTTAGCTCTGCCCCCTCATACAAATGTTTCCCTGCCTGAAGTCTTATGAATTCTGCTTGGAATTCTTAGGACTTCCTTGTATGAAATAGGATGCTTCTTTTTTTTTTTTTTTCAACTGCACTGCATCTCCTGAGCTAACACCCAGGTGATGCAGCCTAGTTTTGCATAGGAACAGAGATGTCCCATATACCCACAGTATAATTCATTCCATGAATCAAAAAAATTATCAAGGACCAGCAAAGCTAGGAAACGTGATGCCTGTGTACTGAAGTAGCCCTTTAGGAATAAGACTGGATCCAACCAGGCAGCTGGGATGAGCAAGGACTGCACAGGATCATTGCTATCTCCATAAAAAGCAACTTCAGTCTATACTGACTTCTGAAAACAAGTGCAGCACAGACACACCCATGGCAGGTGTGGGTATATGGGACATCTCCGTGAGCAGCACTGCCTCCTGCCCTCACCAAAGCATTGCCACCCTGGGGAAACACAATCCCATGCCATTAACAGATTAGCAAGAATGGGGATGTGCACTTATTCTCAGCCTTAGTGGTGGGAGAACATCATCAAAATAATTGGAACTGAAACTACACCCACACTAATTATTCAGATCCAAGTCCCATATTTTCAGGAAGAAAGCAGGATGAGGGGGAGTTTTGTCCTTGGTATCTCATATTTTCTCTGTGAACATTCAAAGAAAGACCATATGAAATGAAATGGTCTGCAGAGGCCATGGGACCCATTAATTTATTACAAAATAGGGCCAGATATTTTGTGCATTGAGGCAAACTACTGAATGGAAAATGGTGATGCAGGACAATGTAGCACGGTTATAGTACACTTAGAAATTCTAAATACAAGTATGTTTGGCTTTTTTTTAATGACTTGACTTAAAGGGATTTTGAATTCCCTAAAAACATGCTTCTTTTCTATACTTCATGAACCAGCCTAATTAATTCTATTTTGAAACACATAAATGGATCACATTTATTTTAACACACAAGTTCCAAGACAAACAAGGTTTCATGTGTCTCAAATGCTTATACATCAAGATGTTTCTTGATGGAATATTTTTGGTCTGGTCTCACACCTCTTTCTTCAAGAAGATGATTATTAAGATAATCTTTAGCAAGATAAAATTTGGAAGTTTAAGGTCTACAACTCTATAAATTCTCTCTCAGAAGAACTACATAGATGCACTAGCAAGCTATAAAGCTAATAAGCTATCTCCTATAATAGAAACCTTCACAATAACTTTCAGGCATCACAGACATGTTTGTGAAGATCAGGTGGGTTTTGATCTTCTGCATTTTGAAAATTGTAGGTGAAAACCTCAGTTATAATAGCCTTGGTGACAAAAATACTATTCTTTTTGGTGCAATTTTAGACAGCTACAAGATGGACATTAGAAAGACTTTCCATATTAAAAGTGTTTGATTTTAATTAGTGTTTTCCACCCCTTTTTTTCCCCAAAACACATTTGCAAGTTTTTGAATAAATCCCCTGTCAGTTACTAGTAAGGACATAACCCACCACTGCTGCAGAGCAATGAGAGCAGGATGATATCACCTGAGTTTGGAACACCAAGCCATTTCATTGCTTTCTAGCAGCATCCTGGGGGGCTTTCAACATTTTGTTTAACTTCACAGTGCTCACATGCTTTGGGACACAGAGTTGTGGATTTTTATTGTCAAATCACATTCCATAAATTTTAGCACAGGCTCTCTCAGCCCAAACATGAAGATCTATCTATAAATTAAGCACAGAGATGGGAGATGTTGAAAATATGCAGTTCTTTAGCTGGTCACAATTTCTGGCAGGTTTCCATTAAAACTTCAAAGACATGCATAGCAGAAGGGAAATCAAATAATGCATGTGGTGCTACTAGGAAAGGTCTGAGTTTGCAAGGATCACTCAAACAAACCACATCTTATATTCTGTGTTCCTAAGGAGAACTCTGGAGTAATAGATTATTCAGTAAACAAACAAACAACAACAACAAAACCCACCAAAAAAAAGCCCACCAAACCAAACAAAAAAAAACACCCCAAAACCCAACAACAACCAAACAAAAAACCCAAACAAAACCAAACAAACAACAACCCCACAAACAAACAAAGATGTTAATTGGAACGAGAGTCATCAGAATGAACACAGTGTGAACATACACAGTAAAATCTGAAACAGGTCCATCTGTTGGGGGCATTCTGGTTTATGCGCTTAAAAATCACCACTGGGCATTTCTCTAGTTCTACCTCAAGTCAATAAACATTAGTTGTCCTTTATGTAGCTTTACTGTTTTATTTTATTATTTATAAATTATTATATTTATTTTATTTACTGTTTTATTATAGTAGCTTTACTGTTCTTGTCGAAAAAATGTTATTGTTTTTCTCTGTTTTCCAGTTCATCTGAAATCTGCTCATTTTTCCCAAGTTCTTGATTTAAATATTTTGTACTTCAGAAAAAATAAAATAGAAACACAAAAGCTTCCATGATCTCTTGTAAATTCAAATTACTATTCAGAAAAGTTGAAGTTATGACTACATCCTTTCTTGTGATCCCTATTAAATGAGAAAAAGAAAAATCACTGTATCTACTTAAAAAAATTCTTCAAGACATGGCAAGCAAAACATTGGATATTATTCCAAATTACTTCAGCCCCAAACCTTTTAAACCATTTGAACACCTTGATATGGAGTCAAATTGTCCCACTGATTATTCTACGTGATAGAACTGAGACTTAAAATTAAAATACAACACCAAAGTGAAAATTTATGCATTCTGGTGGAAAGGCTTGCCACTGAACTGCAGTCACAGTCATCACCCACACCAGGTCTTAGTGGGTGATGTTCTTTTCCCCAAGTGCAATTGAAGGAGAATATTTCAAAGAAATCACCCTGCCACAATCCATTTTGCACTCGTACTTGTCCGTCAGCCTTGCTTTGTAGCCCCAACTACATAAAGGCAGGAAGGGAACTATTGTGGCTTCACTCTAGACAGCAACCCCTTGCAGTCACTCATTCTCTTCCCCTGGGTGGGATGGGGGAGAGAATTGGAAGAGTAAAAGTGAGACAGCTGGCAGGTTGAAATAAACCCAGTTTAATAAGGAAAGTAAAACCAGGAATTCATTCCCCACTTCCCTTGGGAAAGCAAGTGTTCCATCCACAGGAGAGCTGGACACCATCACACCCAATGGTGACTTGGGAGGAAAAATGCTATCACTCTGAAGATCCCCTCCTTCCACATTCTGCCCCTAGTTCTGCAGGCTGGAGCATGATGCCCTATGTATGGCATGTCCCTTTGGTCAGCTGGGTCAGCTGTCCCAGCTGTGTCCCCTCCCAGCTCCTTGTGTACCCCCAGCCCCCCCTCTGCTGGGGTGGGGTGAGAAGCATAAAGGGCCTTAATGCTGCAAGCACTGCTCATCAGGAACTATCTCTATATTATTCTGAAAGAAATAGAAACACTTCCATGCTTTTATACTATGCAACTCTCATATATTTATGCTCTCGAAGAAACAAAAATACTCCAGGCAAACAAAATTAAGGAAATTATTATTTTGTTGTTTCAAGTTTCATGATTACATCTCTACTGTGGAAAACAAAACGTTTTAAGTCTTTTTGGATGCATAAAGGGCCCTAAGTACACTTCCCATGGAAGGCACACCTTTTGCCACAGGTTTCCCATTACTTAAAAAGAGAAAATGAAAATAGGAGATAGATCTGTAATTTACCCTACTTCAAAAAATGCAAGTACAAACTAGGGTGTTTGAGCAAACAGAACAAAACCAACCTGAAGGAGAATGGGCTTAAATTGTTCCTAATGGCTTTGTAAAACACTATTCTTCTGAGGTAAGAAAATAGGAAATGGAAATAATAAAATATTTTAGCCATGTCCTCCCTGAGTTATAGTAGTACATCTTCTTGTATTCAGCTAAGCAGCAACAACTAGAGTTGAATCATCACAGCAGGAGTGAGTTGCAGGAGATTAACACTTTTACAAGGGGCAATGTTCAGTTCAACTTAATTCTTCAGTCCTGAAAATATCATTCACTCCTGTGTGACAACACAGGATCAAAGGTCCATAAATCTCTCTTACCATCCTTAAAAAATCCCATAACAGAGTTCAGAAAAGTTTGACTGCCTCCTGAGATGCTGGTAGCCCTTATTATTAGTCCACCTGTAACTTGCTGCAGCAAATTGCTCTCACACACACGCAAAGACACAAATGTGTAAGTGTGGTTTGACTATGCCCCAAAAGAGCAACCAAAGTCATCTCTGGACAGACTTAGCCTAAGTAAGGTACCAGCAGCTAAACCACCACTGCAGCAAAGCTTAGAGCACACAGCAGAGCTCTGCCAGAAAACCCCAGCTACTTTACAGGGGACAACACTGCTGTCACTAAATCACAGCCCCAGCCTGCCCTAGCTGATATTCCTCCTTGGAGCTGGATTGTGCAGAGACAGCTGGAATACCTTTGCATGTGCTTCTATTCACTGATCCTTTTTGCCTGCAGCTGAGCAGGAAGGCAAGTATGTGCTGAGCAGAGAAATGCCCACAGCTTGTATGTGTGGTTTCTCAGTTTCCATGCAGACCAAGCATCCTGTTCCCATTTCCCATCAAAACTGACTGCAAGACAGTCAGGGACATAGACAAGTTTTTTGTTTACTCTGATCCAGTTCTGAAAGTTGACCGTGTGCCAGTGACAGATTTGTTTAGGACCTTCTTAAAAATGAAAAGACCATTTTCTGCCTTGTGGTGTTGATGAAGCTGATAAGTACAGGGATAGGGAGAAACCTGTGTCTCTATATTTAGCAGGTAATCAGGGCTAACAAGAGGGTAGAGCTTTACCACTTACAGGAGTGACCTAGTGAGCCACTGCCAGGACCCCAATTCAGCATTTGGCCTCTTTAGTTACACAGTCCACCATCCTGACATAGCAGCCCTAATACTGAAACAGGCTGCAAACATTCAAATACCTTCCCCAAGACACCATTCCTTCTTCAGGCCTCATGGGAGTCCTTGCAGCATTTTTCACTTTCCATCTCAGGCTTTAACTCACAACAGAGCACTACTTCCTCAGAGATCTGGTTCTTCTGACCTTGCCCCAGAATACATCTTTATGCTGAGGCCAGTGTGGATAACACAATGAGGCATCAGCAGAGGAGTAAGCAGGTATAGACAATGTAATAAAATGATAAATCCAATTCCTAAAATCTGGTAATTTGAATTGTAAATACAGCAGATAGGTACCACCCTTTGAGTATTAAGAGTAAGTGTTAACATTGCTACACCTCAAAAAAGGAAGGAAGTGGGAGTACACATATTTGTGCTGGAAAGAGAGACCACAAAATTAAGGGAATGTGTATAAGTACCAAGGCTTGGTACTAGATAGGACATATCACAGTAGGGAATGAAGATTGTAGGAGAGTTAACTATTAAATACACAGTTGATAAGATGGCTTGCATAGAAGCTTACCCATTTCTTTTGTTTGGGCATTTCTCCAAAAAACAGAAAAGTCAGTTTATGACTTTAAACACTGTAAGTATCTTCAGAGTTATTTGGTGACTGCACACAACAGTTGGACAAGTGATGGGAATTTATTCTCTTTCCCAATCCCTTTATAAAAACCTGCCTTTCATATTAACACCTCCCTGTTTGCAAATGACAGGCAGATTTCCAGAAATGAGGGTTTCAGCTTCTTGCAAATTGCAAGGATTTATTCCTTTTATGATTCCTAGGCATGCTCCAAACTTACACGTACAAGTTTCAGTGATGAAAATGACAGCTGATGATCCCCTCAACCTCAAATGAGTAAAACAACAACAAAATAAAAGATCTTCAGAAATGGGCAAGTATTTCAGTGGAAACCTATCTGACAGCTGGCCACCTGTAGCTCCAAATAAATGATTGTTTGACATGCTGCTGGTGGCTTTCATTAGCCAGCTGTCCCCCTCAAGACATGATGCTAATTGAAAGATTCAATCCCATATTTATTTTTTTATGTTTTTTACCTGATACCCTTAAAAATCATCCAAAAATACTTTAGAACTGAACTGAACCATTGATGAGGAAGTCACAATTTTACATTCAAATTATGTACTTACAAACCTTCTTCATGTGGAAACATCATAAATAGTTATATAAAATAAAAGTAATTACTCCCAACTATTTATCATAAAACAAGAAAAACAGAGGTCTAAACAAAGTGTTTTGATACTTTTTAATGTGGGTTCTTTGCTTTTGCAGAGCTTCTTTACATGAGAATTTCTGAAAGCATTAAAAATTAGTATTATCATATATCATGGATGAGATACTTGGCATTATAGGAAGCTAACTATTCATCAGCTTCATAGTCCTCTAGGGTGTATAGCACACCTACATGGCACACCTGACTGCTAGGCCTGATTTTTCTTTTTTAAGCTAGCAAATGAATAAAAAAGCCCACGTAAATCTGACAACCCTCAGTTGGATAAATTTCTCAGAGTTTTTACAAAGAGAGTTTTATTCCCACTAAGAGCTGAAAGAAGCACATACCTCATTAAATTTTTGCCAGATAAAGAGCCTGTCCCCGCTCCTGTCCCTCAGATTTATCATAGAGACAACTGCTGAATCAGGCAGAAAATTATATTTCAAAAAAAAATTATCCAGATTCACTAGAAGGAAAAAAGAAAAAGAGTACAGAGACCTGCAGGATGAAGTAAAAAATGTATAGCTTTGAATTTGAGTGCCTTGCTCAGTAGCATAAGGGAAAGCTTCTAAATACGAAGAAATAAAACATGTTACCTATACTGTCCTTCTGGGAGCATATGCAGGTCTGGTCAGAGGTTGGTATTCCTACCTCCTCATTATTATGTTTGGGTACTTTTAAAGTCCCTAAGGAGGTTCTCACAAAAATTC
Organism: Dicaeum eximium; assembly: GCA_013396995.1. Lineage (NCBI taxonomy): Eukaryota > Metazoa > Chordata > Aves > Passeriformes > Dicaeidae > Dicaeum > Dicaeum eximium. The sequence goes on from VWZP01004356.1 coordinate 749,109, forward strand.
ATATCACCATGGAAGGACAGAGAACCACAAGCTCAGTAACAACACTCCTGCATGAAGCTGTATGAAGTCACTGTCCACTCTGAGGGGCACTGGATGTGGCAATTTCCCCCAGATGGTTTTAAAGAGTTGCAAAGCATTGGCCCAGTAACCACTTCTCCATGGAGATGTTTAACCATCATTAAGCACCATTTTAACATGCATTCTTTGAGGCATCTTCTTACTAAAGGCTGTTACCATATGGAGATCACCAACTGGCTTTCATCTTGTTTTAAGACTGGGGTGTGGCATAAAGACAACAGGGTTTTTTTATTGATGATCTTCATCTGCAGAAGGGCAAATGTGAAATGAATGAACATGAATTTCAGCCTACCAGCCAATTCTCTGGGACTGTCTCTTTTGGTTCAAGCAGCCAGAAACCCAGAACAAGCTCAAGAGCACAAACCTCTCCCACCATGGGGTTGGCTCGCCATGCCATTTCAGAGCTAACACCATCTCTTCTCCTGATGTCCAGACAGAATGTAAATATCAGAAATAATTACAATACTTACTGACTCTGCAGTTAGTACCAAGAAAATAACTTGCTGTAGTGGCATTTCTCCTACTTTAGGCAGGACATGCCAGCCATTGTTATTTAATGTCATGGAATGTTGAATGTTTCCATGTTATTTGTTTCTCTATCAGTCTTATCAATTTGAAGAAAATGGAATTTATTATTTTTATACCCCAAAACTGATTTCTGCCTACTGTTTGTAGGGCAACACAAGAATACATCAGAAGATCAGGACAGAGTCACGAAGTGAAAAAAATAAACCAAAAAGATATAAATGCAACTGGATTTAAATTTTTGCACCTGTAAGCATCCTTTAGGGTAAGTTAAATATGCTAGAAGGTGATTGACAATTTTCATCAGTCCTAAAGAATGAATAATTTAAATGCAGGGGTTCTTCTCATCTAATACAAAGTGCTGAGTACAGAATCCTAAACAAACAACGTTGAATTTAAATCTGGTTGGCACAAAACCTGAAATGGAGAAAACCATTCAACCCCACATGAGCCTGCACGCTCTGTGACTGCAGTACCATCTGGTTACTGGGAAAGTGGAAGGAAAATCTCCTACTGCAAGGAAAAAAGGATAGGGCATGCTAAATGCATCTGAAAAAAAAAGCCAAGAAAAAATATCCCAAACCTTGTAACTGTGCTGGTGTTTGATGGTGACCTGTGTTTGCCTTGTCTCTCATTACAGCTGATGTTAGTGGGAGACAATCAGGAACCTTGTGTGTCCCAATAGTTACCATATTCCTGAAAAATTGAGTAAGAGCCTGATGGATCTTACTGTCATTTACAGAAAGCCTCAGAAGAGCTTCAGAGCTACAGGAAAAGAGCAGAGCAAACCCTTTAACTCGTGTAGGAACCTACATGCACATGGCTGGGCCAGTTATGTTCAGGAATTGGTTGGTGGTGAGGAAACCAAGGAGATCTTCCTCCATTGTTGCAAACTATTCTGTGCTATGTGAGCTGTTATTCCACCTCTACCAGCCAGCCCCTTCCAAAAGCCCATGCAGAAGCCAATATTTTCATCTGCATTTCCCAGCAATATTTACAGAAATGAATTTTATCTGCTAATTAATCCTAGCGGTGCCTTATATAGGCATTTTTTAACATCATAATCACTGCCATCAGCCAGTAATGTATTAAATCTGTTGATGGCATGCTGTGAGAGTTGGTCATCTCATTCTGTTTTGTTTTGTTATAAAACTGGGGCAAACTGCTGAGATTTCAGACTACTGTGAGTTTATATTTTTCCTTCTCCATCTTTACTCATATCTGTAAGACTCTTGCAAAACTGACATGCTTTTCTCAGAGTCAAAACACCTCAGCCTTCATTCTTCCAGTGCACTTTGCACAGGCAGTGATAAAACTTGATCTTATTAACCTTGTACTGCGTTTTAACACAAAACACAGATTGATATGCCACTTTAAAGAAAGAAAAAAAAAAAGGAACCTGAGTAGTGTAGTGAGCAACCCAACTACTTGTTATATTAGGATTACCCTGCTAGTTTTAAACTTTATGGCAGCTTGCTTAAACACGACCTATATATTTTTTGTAGCTTTACACAAAAATGCATCTAGTAGAGGCAGCTACTACTTCTATGAATGACAAAGGTGAGAAATATACTGTTCTGGGCAAGCTGTCCAAATAACCCTAATTGCTTTTTTGCCAGATGTCATTTTGCAGAATTAACTCTGACAGTCCCATTCCTGCCCCTTTCTTTCCTCACCTCCATCAAACTGACATTCCTTATAATCTAGCTATGATTAGCTAGAAATAGCTAATTTCCACAGCTATGCTTTTGACAAATGTTCAGGAGAGGGTGTTGGCAATAATACAGTTTCTCCTAGGTTATCATTCAACTTGCAGCCACCAAAGTGCTCTCTATCCTTGGTGAGGAACAGGACTGCTGGTCAGACTCCATTTAGGAAAGAGAATCAATTTCAGCCAACTTAACCTCCTAAATAAAGATATGAACTTTTATTTTCTCATTCTCTGTGCAGACTACTAATGTGTGCTTAAAGAAGATTCAGTTTTTCTTCAGGGTGAGACAAAAAAGCCACTGCTCAATTAAAATCATACTGCTCTAGGATGTTGCATCAGTGTCTATTTAAGACATGATCACAAACAAAACTATTTTATGTTTGTGACTTCCAGACAAAATAGTCTGTTCTTCCATCCTGATTTTCATATAAACACATCAAAAAGCATGAAATTCTTATGAGGATCAGAAGATTTCTACATATGAAAAGTGACTTATGTGATCATCTCTAATACTTGAAATATCTCCAGCAACATTAACTTTAAAGCACACATATTTAATGAATATAATTACTGCTTAAATAACTATTATAGCCAAAGTATGAAACATTCATCTGATTATGAGATTTCACTGAAGGCAATAAAGCTTGTCTTTTTCTTTTCACAACGTGTCACTACATTTTTCTTCAGTTTTTAATCCAGATGCAATCTGGCATGAAAAAAACTGCTGGCTTCCCAGACACAGTCTGATAAGCCAAATTCCATGCTGATGCAAACCCTACTACAGTGTGAGCATACAACAGTTGTTGCTGTTAAGAAACTTCTGAAGAGACATGAATCACTATTCATCACTACATATCACCACAGCCAAAACAAAATGGAAGATATCTGGGATTTCTTTTATGGATCAAGGATTTATTTTATGGATCAAGGCTCCTTCCCATTTCCATCTTTGCATTAATCTACTGCATATGATTTTCTGTTTGTTTTCTTTCTGATAGTACATGAATTCACAGTGATCAGTTCCTGCTTTTGCTGCTGCTGTATCCAGCAATTTAATTTCCATGCATACAGCAAGTTCTACTGGAAAACAAACAAGCAGACAGACAAACAAAGTCTCCAAAATCACACAGACAATTTTTCTTCTGTATAATCCTAAATGGAACCAATGCTTTCTAATCCTGCCTTCTTCCATTGCTGTTACGGAACTGTGTGTTTTTCTGGGGGTGGGGGGTTTGGGTGGGTTTTTTTGGTTTTTTTTTTTTTTAAATGAAATTAACATTTCCATTTTTGATGCTATAATCTGGACTAAAGTTCTTTTCTCTATTACAAATATAACACAGCAGTAAAACAGATTAAGGTGCATAGCCTTTGTCTCTCTATTTCAACTGTGAATCTGATATGCACTGCCACTGACGCAAACAGAATTACACAGATTCCAACATACAAGAATAAAAGACAGAATAATCTAAATATAAATTTGGACCAAAAATGAGGCTTACCTTTGCATAAAAGTGTCTGATAGTATTGCAATTGGCAAAGCACATCTAGCTAAATATGCATGGGTACAGATAAATATGTATATAGGCTATTCTTGTAGCTGCAAAAATGCGAATAGAAATGAAACCTATTTAACTCTGTAAGCAGAGAAAGCAAGTGGGAAAATCAAATTGGAATGAGGAATGCTTCCACAAAAATATTTTTTTGCATAAAAAAACACCCTTTTATAGACAGACACTCATAGGCAAACTTACTGAAATCTAGATAATATTGCTTCTGTCAGCACTGGATTCAACAGCAACATGTGCCTGTTTATCAAGGAAGATTATTTTCCCCAGTAAGTTAATGTCCTCAATTATAGTTTATCATAAAACACTGCTGTTAATATTTACTCTGAGTAGAAGAATAGCTCTGATTATGTCTTCATCCATTTGATTTTTCTCTACACACATGGTCTACATTGGCTTACTTTGTTTGCTGCTGATTAACAGAGAACGAGTCTTGGAGATAGCAGCCTATTTTAAGCATGTTGTAGAGCAACTAAACAAATCTGCAAGAAAAAAAGAAAAAGTCAAAACTGTGGTATTTCCAGCATCCATAGCAGAAGATCCCAACAATGCAAGCTGAATTTTAAAATTCTCTCTTCTGGAGTCAGGTTGCTCAGCTTATCCTTTAACACCAGGGCAAGCAAAAGACAAGGGTGAGGTGTAAAGCACCATATTGTGGGAGGGTGAGAGAGAAGGTGGGAAAAGAAGGTGACAATCCTCTGGAGTCTCAGAATAGCAATCCAACATCTGTTCAGATAAAGTAGATCAGATGATAGGGCCGCAGCTGATGCAAGTAGTGAGCAAACAACCCCCTTGGATAACCCCTCTTGTCTCCCACCCTTCCTCTATCACTTTGAGGAGCAACATCTTCTAGTGACATTGAGAAGAAGGAATCACTAACCCATCCTTTTCCCAGGGGTCTGGGGGGACCCCTATCAAGAAGGTAACTCTTACTAATCTCAGTAGGGTAAGAAGTAGCAGAGGGCATAAAATATGCCCTGGGTACACTTTATACCAGCCTGAGAAGAAGATGGGGCAAAAACTTAAATTTTACTTCTTTTTGGTCTTGTCTGACTATTGCTATGTATACGTGCATATGCTGGGAATGGAGATGAGAAAGGAAACTAACTCAAAAGCATGTAGGGAGAAGAAGAAAACTGTCAGAAATTTAAAGCCTGACTGCACTATGAGCCTTTAAGACTATGTCTAAGAACGGCACACAATTTAGAAAGAAAACCTGTGTCCCTCCCAAATGATAGTTCCTCTAAATTCAGAGGCCCATCGTTCTAATTGGATACAGCTGGGTCTATCTCCACCCTCCTCACCATATAAGCTATTCCATTTAAATATGCTGATACTATATTATGTAGCACCCTTTGTGCCTAAAATTTCAAAGCAATTTCAAAAGCATTATTTTCAATTCACACACAAGGAAGGCAGGGAAAAAAAAATTAAGTGGTCTGCCCAACACAGCTTCTAAAACTGCATCTGCTCTCAGTACAAGCCAGTCAAAGCTGGGCACATCCATGTGTAACAGGAAGACAGATGCAGATAGCCAAGGTGGACTTGAACACAGCAGCAGCAGCAACACTGCCAGCATTATAAAGTTATCAGCACAACGCTCAAGAATATGCTGAGAAACAGGGAAAAGCATCACCACTCTAACATAACCACGCTGGGAAAATATGCAAGCAACTTTATCTGAGGGAATGGTGCTCGCATAAAGCTACACGTGCTGAGGCACGGCATTGCTTTGACTGTAGGTGGAGCCCAAGAATACCTATCCAGTCCTGCATTTTGTGGGATGAACGCCAGCTGTGCTCACTCTCATTCCCTCTCCAGAACCTTCACTAGCCTTACATCAAAAGCTAGCACAGCAGTTTTTAATTGAAATGGCTACAGAGGGTCAAAGCAACAGGAGTATTTTCAGAATAATGCATACCTGACTGAAAAGATGGACTTGTCTCACTCCAAGTCACATAAGAGTACTTACAACTACCCATCCTGATAACCTGCTCATAGAAGCAACCATATCTCCCAGAAACTAATTTCTTTCCTTGTCCCCACCTAGATTTAGGCTGTTTCCTGCAAACCACAGGGAAACAGATTACCAGGATTGCCCTCCCTCAAGACCAAACAACACAAGCACTACTAAGCAAGTCCATTTCCATTTATCCTACCTTTACAGCAGCAATACTGTGTTCTTTAGGGGGCCATGTACCATGAGCAGAGCTAGATAAGCAGCACTTGCATTTGTTTCATTCAGTGACACCAGATAGGAGTAAAGCCATTAGAAACATTAGCTTCATCAAATAATGTGCTCTCTCATGGAGCAGTGAGATTTTTAATAATCCTCTTTTTTGTTAATTGCTAATATTTAACTTTTCAAATCTGAACACATTTTTAAATAATTGTTTTATTGTTTACACATGCAAAATAAAACCCATGATAGGTTATAAAGCTCACAGATAATTTGTTAAATATTTCAAATGGCATTTATTAAAATAAGTTTCTTGGTCTTAGTAATAGGACAGTACATCTCAGGTTTTGCTCCAAATTATACCCATTGCTGTTTCTCAAGAATGGATCCAAATACTATTACAAGTTACTCCTCTATATTGCTATCTGAGCACAGCTGGGAGCAAAATTTAGTGAATGGGCTAAAAATGCAACTTCACAAGATATGTAAGCTGGGATCATAGTTCCAAAGGCAGGATCAGCCTGCTGCAACCTAAAGGAATGTTGTACATTATCAGTTTTGAAGTTCATAACACAAATATGGGCAGTGTTCCCACCTGAGAAAACTGAGCACTTGTGAAATTCCTATTAATCTAGTAGCAGCATTTAAGACATAAAGCCAACCTGCAACTGGCCCAATCCTGATTCCATTTAAAAACAGGGTTAATCTATATTAAAGCCACTAATGGATATAAAGGGATTCTGGATTTACACCAACAGAAATAGGACCAGGGTATGTCTCTTGGTGAGGATTTTGAAGTGCAGATGACTGCACTATGTATTTTTTTTTTTAACTGAGTGCCTGAAATGGTTCACAAAGCTTGTATCCACTAGGGATTAGTGGACATATGCATGATCCCATTTTGATGGTGCAGATGATCAGGAGTATTATTCTAAGAAATGCTTGGGAAAATGATGAACTACACAAAAAGTAAAAACTTGGAACTTATGTAAGTGAAATACAAACAGTGGTGGCCAGGGAAATCAGAACAGCAACAGAAGGCAGCAGAGAACAGAATCAGGTTAATGATTTCTCATTTCTTACATACTTTTGGAAAGTTTCTAACCATTTCACAGAAGTTTGAGCATCATTTGTTACAAAAACAATGAACGAATCCCAGGGTGGGCATAACCACAGAACCAGCAGCAGAAGAGAATGAATTGCTAGCAATCCACTGCACATTGGCCAGGGCAAAGTGGGAAAGCCACACTGAAGGAATGCACACTGCAGGGTGTTTGCTGAGCAGACTGCTTGATGAGCTCTGTAGCAGTGAGTGGGCAAGCCAATGCCACCAAAAATGTAAAATATAAAAAAAACACAGGGAAACAATCATTGTAGCTAGGAAGTGAAAAGGTCAAGGTCCTGGAGGTTCCACATAGAGTCCCACATTTAAAAACAAAACTGTGACAGTCAAAATTGGAATTGCAAAACAGCCCTCAGAGAGTAGCATCCCTCAAGCTGTTCCCCCACAATTTAGCATCCAGTCTTGTTGTTGCTATTATTTTTTACAGGATTTTTCTAAATGCAGTTAAAATTTATTTAAACATTACTGGCTCAAATAAACAGATACAGGGCTTTTCTAAAACATGTAAAGGCCAGATTACAAAAGTTTTCCCTTTTGCCTACCCGTACACCATTTACAGCAGAGACACATTTTATGACAGAGCTCTGTTTTGCATAGTAATTACCTGATTTTGAACTCTCAATTTTATAGAAGTTGGCCCAATAGCTAGAAATGCAGAACTAAGTGTAGAAAAAGTCTTCAAAGTACACCAACTCATAACACAGTTTGAGTATATTAAAGAAGAAGATAAATGCCTCCAGTTCAGCAACGGATGCAAGAGTCATATATAAAAATATTAAATTTTGGGTATGCTGCAATGTCACAGTTTTTCCCATTCCTTAGTGGCAAGGATTCCAGGGACTCCAATAATCTTTATGAGCTAATAGAATAAGCCTATTTTCTAGTTTCTGCATGCCAGTAACCAGCACAAGGTAAGCAAGAGCAAGGAAGGCCAAAGAGTGGGCTTAGACCATAGTCACTAGCAATAAAAGTCTCTGAAGCCTTCCCTTGTATGCCAAGAGGGGAAATGGGAGAATGAACCAAGAACAGGAGTGGGAATTGGCAGGAAATGAGCCTGGCACATTAGCTGAAATGCTATTCCCTATGTAATGCTAAGTGGAGCACTTATCTGTGCAGCCCTTCAAGTCTTGCTTTTCCCACTATACAACAGTAGCAGCAGGACTTCCATTAGCACAGGACTGGATTGTCCTTAACAGCCTTCTCAAAATTGGAAACACATACTCATCATTCTGCATTTTTGTCAGGCAAGATTAAGTTTTCATGAGTCAAAATGGCGAGACTCAATTCCCAGACAAGTTGCCAGTAACAGAATTAACAAAGCATGAGTTGGCTCAAAATAAACAGCACCTCCCTCACTGTCTGCAAAAATCCCTGTTCAGCATTCACTCCATTGTAGTCTGTTTGCAACTATCTTTATGCATTTTCTCTGTCCTGCCAACCTTAGGCAGTAAGATTGATCTGTACAGTATGTCAAATATGTGCTAACTCATCAAACTCAACACATTTCATGCAAACGCTTCCATTTTGAGAATGCTTTCAGTGAAATTATTTTTTAGGAACGAGAAGAGCAAACTAAGACAAATATCATAGGCTAGGAAGTGGGAAGCCCAGGTTCAAGTGCCTGAGCTCTGTCTCAGTGATACAGGATGCAAAATTATTTTGAATTGAGCAGGAAGAAAACCTGAGGTGAGGAGCCCCATATCCTACCAAACAACCCCTTACTGCACAGACCAAGCTCCTTTTCCCTAAACTGAGGGTTGCATGCTTTCTATTTGAAAAGGGAAATGCGTTGACATTCAGACAAAAAAAAAATCTTAAAAATGTTTAATTTTCTTTATGGTACCTGAGAGAAATGGAAATGGGAAGCCTTGGGGAATGAGGTAAAAGAGCAGCAGCATCCCCCAGCCAGCCAGCCAGCGCCTGCCCTTGCACTGCCAGCAGTGCAGATGCACAGAGACTCTTTGATGCTGCTTGGCCTGTCCCATGTTATGCCAAAACACAGACGTGAGATGGGAAAAAACAAACTAAACCAAAACTGAAAAGATAAATCCTTGGGTTTGGTCCTGCTGGTGAAGATCCATTAGCTTTTCATGAGGCTCAAGAGAAAAGAGCACTTAAAATGAATTTTCAAAGTATTCCTCAATAACTAACAGCAATAGAGCTGGAAATTCTAGCTGAATTCATTGAAGACAATGAATACATTTTCACATTGTTTAAAAGGCTAAGAGGATCTGTAATTGTCTCTCAAAGCATCCTGACAATGAACCACAATAAATCAAGTTAAATATATCAAGGGAGCTGCAGTATTGTGGGGATTGTTTTAACATCTACTGGAATCATAATTTAAATGACAGGAACAACTGACCAGAAAAACAATGTGGAGTTGAATAGTCTTTAAAATAGCATTCAGCTTATCAACCACAGACACATCACAGCCATCACTTCTATTTCATCCACTGTTCAACTGCAACAGGTAGTTCAGACAGAGTAAAAGAAAAATAAGCAAGGGAAACATCAAATTTTATGCATTTGTGTTCCAAATTTTGTAGAAGACAGTTGCACCAGACAACACATCACATTTTAGTTTCTTCAGGGAGCATAGTTTTTTACCTATATTGAATCAAACCAGTAAAATTAGTATAACTTATTAGGCATCTAGATAATCCACATGTCAAAATCATAATTTTTCTATTGTAAGAGTTCTTTATCAAAATATGGTGCAAAAGGCCAGTTTGCTAAGACTAAAAAGAGGAAGAGATCCACAAGGGTCTCTTCCTGCCCTGAGTTTTGAGGGGAAAAAGCTCAAAAAGACAAAATCAATTTTGCATCTTTTAAAGATATTAAGATCTATCATTGATATCTAGGGGTAGAATGGAAGGGGTAAGGAAATGGACTGGAATTCACAGATTGCATTTTTTTAAGAAGGAAAAAGAGGAAAATGTAACATTTGTTAAAGATCCTATTCTTGAAAATTCTGAAGATAAAGATCACTAGCTTCGTTACTTTTTCAGCTTACAACATTTATCTGATGAATACTTAGTTACTCCAACGTGAGTCCTTTATAGGACTTACTTGCACTGTCACTTGATGAGGAGGAAAAGAGCATTTACTAGCTACATAAAAAGACAGTACATTTAATACTTTTAAAATCAAAGTCACAAAATAATTGAAAACAAACTATGTTTCTTACACCAGCCTGCCTACTCACAAAGGCAAAAAACATACAGAAATTAAATCTGAATCTGGTACCTGGTCCACAAGGTTTCCTGCAAGACCTACTTAATTCTGGGAGCACACTCGCCAACTTTGATGGGAATTGTGGTTCTAAGCACTACTGAACATTAAGCTATTTTTAATTAGTAATAATTTATGAAAGTGCAGTTTGCAAGAGGTACTGAGTTCCTCAAATAAACTCAAGCTGAATTCAAAGTGCATCAGATATAGGAGCAGCAGGTACCACTATCATGCATAATTTATCATAATGGAACTTCTCCAGCATCCAGCAGCACTGCTCTGCAGGCTGCTCCTGCAGGCAGCTGGAAGAGCTGCTGAACAAGTGGCCTCTTAAAAGGTTTTTGGGTATCACAGTTCCCCCGAGCTAAAAGCTCACTGTGCAGCTGGCAAGGACAGCAGAGGGGCTTTTCATTCCTGTTTGATGTCATTTTGGCCTCCGAATTAAAGACAGAATTTGTGGTGTGGGTGTCATATGAATCCCCTTTGAACTCGGAGTTGAAGTAAGAAAAGGAGTAATTTAAGTAATTCCCTGGGAATATAAGCCACTTTCTGCATGAGTTATTAAGACTTTTCAAGTCACTTGTAGAACCCAGCTGGAAGTAAAATCTGTCCTTCTGGGAGATCTTTTTATTGCTAGTGATGCTAAAAAAGACACTGAAACCTTCTGGGAAAACCAAAAGTAAAAGTCTACTGGGAAAGCTAACATGTAACAGAAAAAAAAAGGCATCTCATGACAACAGTTGTTGGCAGCTACAGAAAACATTTGTGAACAAAAAACACGGCCAAATGTTGCAGCAAAAAGCACAGATTCTTTTCATCTCTTTCACACCAGTTTGGATACAAATTGTGTCTTGAGATAGTGCAAAAAGCATAGTAAGAAACAGAGCAAAGATACACTAGCTTTAATTATAAAGATATTAATTAAACAAATTTTGCCTTGAGATGGTTTCTTCCAGTACTACTTTCTCCTGCAGTAATTGCACTCTTGGTGCCAAATCAAAGTATGGGGTAATTAGTCCTGTAAACTAGAGACCAGAGAGATCCAGCATCACTTGCACAGGGCAAAACTCCTGCTGAAGTCCCAAGGAATTCTGCATAATTAAGGTGCAAAGAGGGTGGCTTTCAAGTTGCATCTGAAGAAATCTGACTAAGATGGGCTCTCTTGAATTATGGTAGCTGGTTCAGGAATATTACCAGTATCCATCTCAAGGACATGCTGCAAATCAGAATGTAAGGATTGGTAGATCAAGCTAACAGGACAAGGAGTAAGGACTTAACTCCTTAAAAGAGGACTTTAACTTAAATGTTAAAGGTCTCTTTTGGGGGAGATCAGCAATTTCCAAGCAGGACAGAATTTTCTGAGTTCAAGTCTTAGGAAGTGCTGCAGTTCCAAGTGGGACAGACCAACCCACGTGCCAGCTGTTAGCCTGCATCCTCACCACAGACAGAGGCATTTGTCTGAGACAGTGCCTGGACATTTTACCTCAATAAATTGGCAAGAAACAGGTTTTGGCTTGGTTTTCAAGGAAAGAATAAAAGCCATTGTTGTCTGCTTTGCTGGCAAAGCATGATGGCTGAACAGTAAGTAGCAGAATCAAAGCAAGAGAGAAGATAAGACCAGATAGCCAGTTCAGGGTAGAAGAGTAAACAGGATTACCAGCTTAGATGACAGCCAGCTGTCGGATTAGATCAGTAAGTTTTGCAACCTGAGAAGCTACTTCAAACAGTGGGGTCTGCTTCTTGAGTGTCACTGTTGAAATGTCACCCAGAAAAGGTTGGGAAGCTGGTTTAACCTCTGCAGGACAAGCCAAGATATGGTGATCTCCTGACCTCTCTGTTTTAAAGAACGTGCCTCCTGCTGATTTGTCTTTCATTTGAAAATCGCATAGAAAAAAAGAAGATTCTTTTAAATTATGTCCTTGGAATTTGAAGAAATTTCTTTTAAAATCTGGACACAGAACAAGTTTGAGATGTAAAATTAATTTCAGATTAGGCACACTTCAATTCAACACATACAGAAATGAGAAAAATAATAAAGCACACCTTTTGACTACCCTGTAAAAACCAGACTTATTCTTCTGTCTGAATAGAGTACACCTGTACAAAAATGGAAGATGGAGATGGAGATGTCAAGACTGCTCAAACATTCTCACAATACATCTAAATATACAGATATATATATATAGATATATATACAAAACCCCTACCAAAACCTAAATGTTCCTGAAGAAGCTGAGAGCTTCTCTATCCACTGAATTTTCAAAAGTATGAAACACAAACAATATCAGATACTTCAGAATTTCAAATAATTGAGACAGGTGAAAGACTGAATTTAAATAGTAAGTTTAAAATTCAGATTTTTATTTGCAGAAGAAAGACCTGCAAAGTTTGGTCATGCATAAGAAAAATGTACCAAGGCAACTGGAAAGCTAAGAATTGTTTAAAGTTGTCAGCATAGTCCTTCAGTTGCCTAAACACAATCTAATGGAATGAAGCCATGTCAGGGAAAGTTCAGATGGGACATTTGGAAAGGTTTTTCTGAGGATGAGAGGATGGTTGATCACTGGAACAGGCTCCCCAGGAAAGTGGTCTCAGCCCCAGTCCTGCCAGAGTTCAAGAGATGTCTGAATGATGATCCTGGGTGGTTTACTTTTAGGAGTCCTGTGAGGAGCAGGGAGCTGGATTTTATGATCCTTACGGGTGTCTTTCAACATGAGATATTTTATGACTCTATACACATTTCAATGAAGTTCTTATGTAGAATTTTCATTATTGTCTCTAATACAGATATGCTGGAAACATGGGGAAATTAATGAAGAAGTAATTTTGATATTCAAAAACTTGAACACAAAAGTGACATGTTAAAATTTTAGTTATCAAAGACATTAAACACAGCATGAAGGAAAAAACCTGTCACAGTACTTCTAATGTAAAAAGACACATTCAAGAGGAAATTTGTATTTACAAGAAATAGTATGAGAGAAATTCAGAAGTTTTAACTGCAACCTTCAACTAATCCCAAGTTTTTGAGTATTAAAAAAAAAGTTATATATAGATCTCACTAGACAGAAGAAATAACTAGACTGACTAAAGCAACAACAAGCAAAACAAGTTTATTTCTCATAGGATTTTTTTTGTAGATACTTTTCAAATACAACTTGCTATATATCAATTTATAATATGGGTGACCATATTTTATTTTAAAACTATAACAAAATGTGTGCATACGTATACACACACACTTCTGGAAAGTCTACAAGACACAGTAGTGAGTACTTGAGATAGAAACATCTCAGAATGGAAGAAGGGGGTTACTGGTAATTACCAGTTTTATCATATCTGATTACACTCACATAATAAACCACAAGCAACTGCTGAAAGGCAAGTGGCAAAAATTTGTGGGGCTGAGGCTAGAAAATACAAAGGGCAAGGGAAAAACAAACTATGTGTAGCAGTTTTATGAAAAGTTATGCTTCCCAAGATGTCCTTAATGACAATTAGGGTAGTATACAAAGATAAGAAAGGGTTATGGATCACAGAGAAACGATCTACTAACCACATTAGAAATGTGACTAAAAAGCCCACCTCTGTGCTATTTTATTCTAAAAGGCAAAGTTCCTGTCCTGCTGCCAACTGATGCATAGAATTCATTGCCTTTCAAGTTAATTATAGCTGTGCACATTACAATAGCTAGTGTTCTGCTGATGGTTCTCATATCAGTTTCCAAGAGCCATCGTTTTTCTCTATTTACTCCCTGAAAAAAGAACAAGGTTTGAAATGTTGACACAAATAGTTGACTTTTGCTGTTTGTAAGTGCAATCCAGGCACTGTCCTTCCTTTCAGTCTAATGCTCAGAGCAGTCTAATGCTAACAAGTCTCCTGGTTGCCTTTCAAATATATTAGTTTTGGTCTAGTGCCAGGTTCTGGTGCCAAACATTCCTATTTAGAGGGTGGTATATATAACCTGTTGCATGTCAAACTGAGCACACACAAAAAGTATCTATCAGGAAAAGAGGCATGCTCCAAAAAGTGAAGATTGATTTATGCCTCTTCTCTTCATATTAAAATGCCATGCATCTCAAAGAGGGTAGAAGCTGCATATCCAGAGTGTTGATGGAAATCATATGTTTATTTTGCATGAGTAGATAGCAGGCATTTGCCAGGAGCCCTACATAAGCAAGTGCTACTGCTGTTTATTTTTGGGTGAGGGAGTATATGCAGACTGACACACATCCAAAATTCCTACCCTGCTTGACGACAAAAGGATCAACTTGACAGAGCTGAAGCTGTACACCCAGGGACATAAATAACTGATTAGCTGTGTTACTGGGGTACGTATGTATTCATAAAAAAAAAAATTAAAAATACTGGATTCCTTAACTGACATTAACTAAGCAGGTGACTTATCCAGGATGATGGATACAATATGCTGATCAAAACCAGCATGTCAGTGACTGACCAGTAATTAGAGACTCCTCTCTAGGAGAAACAAACTTTTGAGTGAGAAACCTCAAAATGAAAGCTTTAAATGATATTAATATTTCCATTGGGATAGCAGGTACAGGTGCCAGTTGGAAATATCTGCTTTATTGAGTGAGTAAGCTGTACTGCATGCATGTAAGAAAAAAAAAATCCCTCTCTTACCCAAAGACCTCTGTAGTACTGTCTGAAAAATGAAAAAAAAAAATTTAATAAGAGCTCCTAAGAAGAAAAATTGTAATGTTACAGGACAGATTTCTTCTTCTTTGCTCAAACAGAAAACAATAGAACAAAAGTTTGATTTTGGGGAATATTTTGAAAATGGCTTAAAAAAAAAGTGGTGTCCTAATGCTGCTGCTTCCGTGGAAATAAAAAGGACCCCAACAATTTCACCCCTCCTTGTATGTCCTTGTTGTCCATTTTCTCTGATTATACCAAAGGGAGTCATCAAATGCATATTGTTCATGAATTCTCCTTAGTATTACAGGCACCTAAAAGTTCTCTCTGGTTTTGTGCCTGAATTTCAGTTTCTCCTGGAACTGGTGAAGCCCTGCATCTCCTCAGGACTGCTTTCTACTCCCATTCACTGCAGGAATTATCTGAAGTGTTTTCTTTTCTCCAAACCCCGCAAGAGAGAAGCACGGCCACGGCAGACCCCTAAAGTTTCACTAAAGGTGACTTTGAGCTCTCATGCAGTTAAAAACCCTCCACCCTAGAGCACAGGGAATGGACCACAGGCAGCAATGCAGACCAGCCACGGTGGAACAGCACCCTGCACACTGCTACATGGTGGCAACTGCTTCCACTTAAGAGCAATAACAACAAAATAGCTGAACTGTGTTAGTAACATATTAAGCCCTGAACAGTGCTGACCAATGTCTTGTAGCACTCTTAACCAACCTAGGAAAAAGAGGTCACTAACCTGTGAGAGACTACCTGTGTTGATGTGAGTTTATTTTTCCCTTACATGAACGGGACGGGACTGCTGGGATCTGTTCCTCGAGCTTTTATTGCAGCATCAGCCTCATCACGTGGTTGAGACAATGGGAAGATGACAACAGGTCACATCTTGCCAACAGCAGCCAAAGATTTCTTTGTTACAGAGCATTTTAAAAACTCTCTAGCCAATAGCATATTGCTAAAGCTTACAGATAATAGCTCAAGCCAATCACTAAAAGCACACATACACCTGATTCACACAATGCTTGTTTGTATGCTTTCCATTAACAATACACAGTACTCCATTATTAAGCTTAAAACCTTCTACTGTTTTGCTAATCATATTTTTCTGCAGTCTTAATGTCTATCTTAACTCAAGCTATTGTTTCATGTCCTTGATTGCTATACTATTGTTACTGTTCAACTTTCAGACTTTGCAGCTGCAGCTTAGCTCTAAGTTTTCTGTTCCTGCTTTTGCAGCTTTCTAGAAGCCTTCTTACCTTTACTGATTCCCACAACTACCTTCCTCAGGGCAGAGCTATCTCAGAGGAGAGCCACCAGCCATCACATTGTGCTCATGGGCACTGAAAGCAGCTCAAGTTTTCTCTCAACCACGGGGTGACACATGGCAGGGACTAGGAACTGGATGTAAGGACCACTGAACTCCCTCTGACAGAAAGCTGCCATCAGACAGCCTTCAGAAAAAAGGCACTGTGGGCAGTTAAGGCTGTAAGGATTACAATTTCTCCATCTGTATCACTTGTTAATCACAAGCCATTTGTTCATCACCAGCAGAATTACCTGAGCCTCAAACCCTATTCACTAGCAAAGTCCCTCCAAGAATCTCAGCTTAAGAAATGATCCCTGATGGACATTAATGTAGAAATAGTGTGGTTCCTTCTCCTGTACTAAAAATGGCCATAGACACCATGCAAAAGCAGAAAAAGAAAAAAATGTACCAGCAACAGAAGAAACTGAACTAAAAAAGACTATTATGGAGGACTTCCAAATATAGTATTTGAGAGAAGTACAGCTCTTTGGTGACAAAAACAAACAAAAAAAAATCAATCTGTACATTATGTTTTATTGTTGTACAGCAGATGCAATCCAATATGGAATTTATTGAAATTGTTGAGGTACAGGAAAATATAGTCAGAATCAAGCACTAGGACGTAAATTTGGCAAAAAATCTTTTTGATGCATTGTGATAAACTTACTTTAGAAAGCATAACAACTTGCCTGGTTTCAGTTTCTGTTCCCTTAGCATCAAACTTGATACCAAGACCATTACCAATGAAGGCATCCAGGGAAAGTTATTTTGGGTAGCTTTTGGCATAAAATAAAAGGACACTCACTGGTTTTGTAAGTCTCTTATCTTTGAGAACTTAAACAAGAACAGCAAGATATTGTTCTCTAATCCGGTGGGGGAAAAAAAAAAAAAGCAGTAAGATTACAGAAGGGGGAATGAAAATTAAGAAACCCAGGACAACACAGAACACTTCTACAGAAGAGAATTATAAACTACAGTATGTGGGTTTTGAACTTGATTTGAACTTAGGAAAAAAAAAAAAATCAATCAGACAACAGACAAATTTAATACTATTACTTTAAAGAGGATGAGTCATACCCCATATTCTGCAATGTCAGACTCACATTTGCCAACATTCCTAAAATAGATGCTTGGAATGAAGAAGAACTACCAGAACACTTAAAAGCCTTGAGCATAATTTCAGCATTAAATAAATGTTTTTTTTTTTTTTTGGTAATCTGAAATTGTGGTGTCCCCTGCATTTAACTTGGGGGCTGGGCATATTGAGAACCAATGTAAAAAAATCAGTATTTTGTGAAAAAAAAAAATCTTTTAATACTGCTTTGTAGTTTAAAAAGAAAGAAGCAATGGAGTCACACAACAAATGACACATTTTGACAGGTCTCTCTCAGATGCTGCTGCTGAAGTTCCATGGAAAGTGAAAATGGGACAGGATTCAAACAGGCTGTTTTCCTGGTGTCTGCTCCAATTCTGGTGGTCCCTTAAGTCCAGTGACTAAAAAGCAAACCAGCCTTCAGA
This sequence comes from Dicaeum eximium, assembly GCA_013396995.1. NCBI lineage: Eukaryota > Metazoa > Chordata > Aves > Passeriformes > Dicaeidae > Dicaeum > Dicaeum eximium. The sequence continues at coordinate 767,010 of VWZP01004356.1, forward strand.
GACAAACATATGTTGGATCTGAAGTTCCTCTGCTTACACCATTCCTGAGGTGTTAGGGAAGGCTCCTTCCCAAATCAGCTTTATCTAAGCACCTCCTTTGGCTCATACTGAGCCTTTGAATTTCTACCTAATCCTCCCTGAGGTCCATGATGGCCAAGCACGTGTCTTATGCTCAGCAACTCTTCAGTTTTAAAATTGCAAGGAGCACAGAAACAAAGTTACCTTTTGCAAGGAAAAAGTATACATTTTGCAAATCAAAAAGTATACATTTTGTCAAAATTATCCCAAAGCTGTAACACAAAGCCTCAAGAACCTTCCTTGATAGTCACAGGAAAAATTACTGCACACTACAAATAATTTTAGGAGGTCTGTTTGTCAAACTTTGTCTGAATTGCAAACACAGTTTTCACTGATATTTGCTCATTTGTGAGCAAAATAAATGGCTTTTCAACATTATAATCACTCATCAAGTTTGCTGATTTTGTTAAAAATGCCTTCCCTTAGAGGATCACAAACACTCCTAATTACTGAGACAGTCAAAATTAACACCAGATAAAAATCTCTGTGTGTTAGCTCTATCTCTCCTCTACAAGTCTTCTCAATATAAATATCAACAACTTCCATCCTAAAATACTGCCACTGTATATATGACACACTAGTCATGACATCACTCCCCTCTGAACAGGTGGAAATAAAGGCAAAAAGTAACCCTGCCAGGATTTTTTATGCTCTATTTACACTTCTTTGCTGCCTTCTCAGAGCTGCTGTGGTGTGAAATACTCCAAATCTGAGAGTAGATGCTTCTCTTGGAGACTTAGGCACATCCCCATGGCAGAGTAATGAAGGTATGGTCTCAGCCAAATGTGCTATGGCAGATACTTCACTCTTTCTTGACAGGCATTACAACAGAAAAACTCCAGGCAATGAAGGCACTGGGCACAGGAAGGGTAGATGCTGAGCATATGGAAAAGAGAAAAACAATATAAAGGGTATTATTTCTACAGGTAATGACTACACAATGGTTTGACACCTTTTTACCCTGCATAGTCTGTTACATACTTTTCTCCTTTAAACTCCTGTTACAGTTTCATCTATGAACCAAAATGCTGCAAACAAAACTTTATAAAAATACATCAATTTACCCTAAAATCACCTCTCCAAGAAATTCTTGCTATCCACATTATTTCTATAAGGGAACTGAGAGCATAAGGATTAAGCATCTCAAAATAACACTGATGGCAGGAGTAAGAAATGAACTTTGACTTTATATCGCCCTGTCGTGTCATGATTACTAAATCATCCTACTCTCTCCCTACAAATCTGAATGCTAAGAAGGGATCAGAGGACTGTTAGATCTTCCTAAAATAAAGTAAATAAAACCAGAAGCTCATTCTTCAATCCCTGTTCACTATATTATAGTCTTAACTTCACATTGCACAGGTCACACAGCAAATTAAAAAAAACCAAAACCAAACCCACAAGGCAATGGAAGACAGTCTGCACCATTACTATATATTAAACCTGTTGGTGAAATCACTTCCCATGAAAGCAACAGGAGAACAATTTTAACCAAACTAGAAAGTATGTGTGCAGTGGGTACAATACAAAGCTCAGATTGCAGAAGGATGATGGCATGATCTCATTTTTACTCAGAGTTACTGATGTAATGCTACAAGGTTCAGTGGAGAGGTCTTGGTTTAATACTCCCAGTCAATCAAAACAGAGTTCCAGTTGCTAATAACATCAGGTCTCAGAATTGCTTTTAAGCTGTTTATGAGCCTGCAGGCCACCAGCAAAAAGGTTTATTTTGGGTTGTAAAAATAAGCATATTTTCATGCAGGCTTATACAATTTTAAAAACAAAATACTAGAGCAAATCTTCAGTTGGAACAAGTTGTTCATTCATTTCAGTAGAGCTGCCTCCTCATATTTATGTATTTTCAATTGACCCTGACAGAGATGCTGGCAACCATTGCTTTTAAAAGACAAGAACCTCAACCTGAGTTTATATTGGAAAGAGCCCTACCCTTCCCAACCACTTGTCCCCCAACAACAACAAAATACCAAACAACCAAAACACAAAGCAACCAAAATCCACTACACAACCCCCCAAACCCGTAATACAGACAAAATATTAGTGTAAAGCAGAAGAGTTGATTTTAATTCAAATATTTTGTGAATACATTCTTAGGTCAAGTATCTTGCTAATTATCCTTCCATGACAATTGGGGAAAGAGGGAGGCAGGGAAGAGGGCAGACAAAAATAAAGTTGAATTCATGTGATGAATAAATGAGTTAAGGTAAGCTTCCTTTTTAAATCTCTCACTTTTTAAACACCTTGCAAAAATTCAGGGCATCAGAGAATGCAGATTTTTTTTTTTAAGTCTGTTGTCCCATTTTTCAGTCATGCCCATTTTAGTATAAATTTAGAATTGACCAGACACAAACAAAGTCCTGTTTTTCTCTGTAACACCCAAAGCCCATAAGAAGTGTAGAAGTTCCATTCTGGGAAGGATAAGCTTCTAATTTTGCTGGCTTGGTAGAACTCCATTACACAAATGTCTTGCTGTACCACCTGAAGAGGCTTAGTCTGATCTTTTCGCTACTGTAAGCCTAAACTTACTTAAGTTGCACAAAAGCTTAAGATATCATGGCTCAAATACTTTAAATTGACCATAGCAGGCCACAGGTGACATTCAATACCCCTAGGAAAGCAAAAATCCTTAATGGAACTTCTGCTAAATATTATTTTATTTCTTTTCCTCCTTGTGCTTCCAGATCTCTTCTGACCCCAGACTTATATGAGGAGGCACTACCCAGAAAATCCTCTGACAGCTGGGAGTCTCTGGACCATTCCAGAACTGCATGCCCAGTGAGACTGTCTTTGTTCTAACTTGCATGTTCTCCAGAAATATATGTTGTAGTCCAAGGATAAGGATGCTTTAGGATTGGGAGAGGAATTTGAGATACCATAGTCATTGTTTCTGCTTTAATTACTGAGGGAGTTTACACATTTTTCTAAAATATGGCAATTAAAAAAATATAAAATTACTATGATATATTTAAAATAAATGCATTAATAAGTAATTTATTAGAGTACTGATGGTGTAAAAGCATACTTGCACTTAAAGCAGATTAACTAGTATCTGAAATAAATTATTACATAAAATGCAAATGAGTTTTCCGCTGCACAAATATTTTATTCATGTTGTTTGATATTTATAGCTGTGTTCGTAGAGCAATAAATATCTTTATGAAAACAAAGGCATCGAGATTAATTCCATGCTGCTTAAGTGGACTTTAGGCTGTCTTCTAGACATATATGCAATTTTTAAAAACACTTTTCTCTGAAAAAAGAAAAAGCAAACTTGACAGGTGAAGATAAATGTCTTCATTTTCAGTTTTGCACAGGAACCTTGTCTTTGTGATGCCTACAGATAGCCTGCTAGAAATAAAACTAAACAAGTTCCTGAAATTGGCTGTTAGGCATAAAGTTTTACAATATTAACTGGATATATGTTATTTTGAAGAGATAAAAAACACCCAAAACCAAAATACAAACCCCATGAACACAAAGTGGACTTCTACTCCAAACAAGACTTTCCTCCACCCCCAATTCCACTAGCTTAAATGGAAATGTAACTTTTAAAGAGGTTCACATCTTCCATAAAACATGACCCAATTATCAGGCAAGAAAACCAAACATCCCACAATTTTCTTTTAATAGATAATAAAGACATGGGTTACTTTTATTGATCTCAGATATTTCAGTTCACTCACAAAAACACACATCCATTTTACATTTCCTTCTCTCTTTTATAAACTTCAGTATCTGAAGCTTCCCCTTCTTCCCAGTTCAGAGCCAGGGAAAAGTGCCCTTTCAGCTAAATGATCTTGTGCAAGCCTATGTTTGCAATCAGGTCAATGTGGATGTTCAGTAAAAGCTCTAACAGAAATCCCTCATCACCAGAGTTTATACCTCTAACTATTGCCCTTGGCTTCCCTATGAGCACCTGCATCTTCCTTCCCCAAAATTTAAGCTGAGTTTATTGTAGCAAGCCCAGATATAAGCCAGCTCGCTCTGGCACACCTGAAAACTTAAACCCTTGTCTTTCACAATTACCTACAATTAATTCTGTGCAGGATGATACCTGAAGTGGAATAAAACCCCTAAACCTGTTGACACCTCATTATATGATGATAGTGAGGATATTCAGCAGCATTCAAGATGCATACCTTCAGGAAACACAGACTCAATGCTTGTTTTATATATGAAATTTCTCTTTATCGTCATTATTTCTTTTTCATGGTCCCCCAGCATATTTGGCTAACTCCTGAAAATATAAGTTGAGCTTAGTACCTCCTACGTTTCCAGTGTTCCTTCATCATGTTTGACTGAAAACAGATTGCAGAACAAATTTCTGGGCATAGTAAATCTGAAATGAGGTTTATTTGGTGCTATAATGCATATTTTCGGTAAAAGTTTTAACATAAATTATAGCATTATTCCATGTGCATAAAAGTTTGCTTTGTTTTCTTATGATGATTAATTTTTTATATAGTCAAGTATTTGGTACTACACACACAAAGAATCTGTTAGACTGCATGAGTGCCCACAAAGAATCACAATAATTTTTGTCCCTGTCAGATTGTAGTCAAATAGACACTTTAAGAACACACATAAGACTTTAGAGGCATTAAACAAGTTTACAGAAATTATCTTACCCTGAACGAGTTCTTGTCATCTGAGCTCCAAAGTGGGGAGTTGACAGAAATTGAATAAGAGAAGAAAACCCATGACTCTCAGAAACAGAAGACCCTACCTTTAGCCAAGAGAGCTGATATAGCCCATCTCCTTTCCCAAAAGGACAGAAAAGTAAGAGGATATTTGTCATAATGGAAACACAAGGACTTTTAGCCTTTCTGCCTACTGCACTACCTACAGTTTGTGCTCTTGGCTCAAGAGCTGGACCTTGAATGAGCTCCTTGAAATTAAAATATCTGCTATCACTAATTGTATTCAAAATATATAGGAAGTTTCAGTATCTGGATGAAGACTTTTGCCTTAAAACGAATAATAAAGAAAAGCTTTTTTTCATGAACGATGTTCTATTTTGAGCACTGACAGAAGTACAAAACTTTTTGGCATTTGCCTCCGTTCTATGTTGAGAATATTTGGTTTCTGCTGTTGGTGGAAAAAATGACATCTTTAGGGCTGAGTGAAAACTTAAAATCTGTCAAAGACTTCCTAAGAAAGCAGCCTGGGGTCCAATAGGTGAAGATGTTAACAGGAGCAATGGCATTGTGCAGAAAAGACATGCCTCCAATACTCAAACATGAAACAAATTAATGTACATGCTACAACATAGTATGGAAAACTACCATTAAACTGTAAAGCAAAACAAAAAGCCTCTTACAATACCTTCTGATGAAGCTAAAAATTCATTCTATCACTGAAATTATCTAGTTATCCTTTCTTAATGTAATATCTGACAATGGTATTTCCTAATTCTTCTGTTCAATGTTAATACACTTGACAAGAGTTCCTTTTGAATAAAAAGATATGATTGAACCAAAAGTGTCTTCCCTAAAAGCATCTGACATTGACCTAAAGAAGTGCCAAGAATCTAGATGTGCCAAGTTACCCACACATGCATTTCTGCATTCTACTTGCAGTCCACCCTTGCTATTGAGAAATTATGCTGTATTCCCCATCTGAAGTTTCCTCAGTTTCCAGATGCCAGACCTTGCTTTTTCCTGATGATAGAGAGCTTGTTCTCAAGTACCACCTCCTTGTGCAGCTACTCAGAGGTTTTACTTAAAAGCAATTTCCAAAGTGATTCCAGTATCAAAGCACCATTTCACTTAGAGATACCTGTGCAAGATCTTTTAAGCCATGATAACTATAAAGAACCATGACATCCCACAGGCCATGCAAGCATCACTGCTCCAGGCATTCTCAATATTGTTTTATCTTTTCAGCTGCAAATAAGCTTGTGAAGAACAATATGGAAGGAGTTAGTGTAGGCATATTTCCTTCACTTGGCTCCAAGGACATTTCTGCACCACAAAAATAAATATGGTGACACTAGATACTTCGCAGGTAAGACTCTGCAAAACATCTTTGTCCATTTATTTGGTTTCAGCAAGAATGCACCATCAAAATGATTTCAGCATTTTTCAGAAATCCAGATATCTGTTATGTGTCAAGAGAGATGTCCTAAAAACCTACATAATGCCAGATTTTTTTTTTCTGTTAAGCAGCAAAGCATTCCATATTTATGTGCATCAACATCAGGATCCCAGGGACTTTGCATATACATAAATTGAACAGTCATCTGTTAAATATTGACAGTAACCAAATCCTGTACTTCCAACCCTAGCATACAAGAACTGTGAAAGTTTTCCTCTCCATCTTAGGACACCAATTTTAGCACACATCAGTTGTTACTGCTCTTGGATACAGACATACAGTCTGTACTTCAAGACCACTGTTTCTCAACTAAGCCAGAAACTGGAAGATGAAAGAACTTGAAAGATTTGTCATAGAAATCTGACAATTCTCATGACTCTCTCATAGATGTTTTCTTTTCGCCAAATATTTCTTGTCTCTTACAGAAGTTTTATCATCTTATGTACGACTTCTCTGTATAAATAATTAGAGAGAAAATATGTATGTAAAAGAAAAAGCAAAATATACTGTAATTCTATTGCAAAAAACCTCCAGAACTCACAGTGGAAGCAGGTTTAATCAATGTCCTCAATAAGGCAGTAATAAGTGTTAGTCATCCCTCTCCTTCTCAAATCTATAAGGTGTTTGAATCATGCCTAGTTTTACACACCTACAAAAACAAAGATATTTGCCTTTTCTGCTCTCAAAAAACCACAACACAACATCCCCTCCCTTAAAAAAAAAAAAA
>VWZP01004356.1:773965-809530 GCA_013396995.1 Dicaeum eximium
AAAAAGGAAAGAAAAGAGGGATTGAGGAAGAGTTTTATTGTGCAGATAGATGTGAAGGCTGACTGTAGCTGTCACATCTGCATAGATGCTTTGGAAGTGATACCTTCTAAACTTTGATAACCACCTTTAATTAAAGTTTCCCTTGAAGCCTCTAAACAAATATCACTGAATGAAGCTGTGTAAACTCCTCTGGGAATTCTGTGGGGGAGCAGACATACTATAATCAAAATGTTAAATCAGTCTCATGAAGTAGAAATAAGGCTTCCTAATTTATGTATAACTTGTATTTCTTGTTCATATTGTGAAAAACTTCTTTGTTGCTTTTTTCTTTTAAGCAAAACAAGAAAAGGAAATTATCACCTAGATATTATTCAAACCAAATGCATAATGAAGGGCACAGGAGAAAAGCTCAGTAATAAACAACATGATACGAGCCCAGAAAAAACGTCAAAAATACACAAGCCACACAGAAGATATTTCTCTGGTTGGAGTTTTTTGTTCTGAATCTTAGTATTTCTGACCATCTTTTCTCTGAATATTGTTCCCCTAAGTGTTATTTCTTATGTTTTTATTTTCTCCCAGAAGTTTCATTAAAACAAAAAACCAAAAAAAGCAAACTCCTAATATTTTGAAACTTTTTTTTTTCCTCACTTCAAGGAAATCTGAACACAGGGTTCATTCGTAGTTACATGTAGTAGACACTTGTTGTAGTTACCACAATTTACTTATTTTCTGCCTTTAATTTCCACAAATAGATGGCATTATGGCTAAGCAGATCTAGTTTGGATGAAAACTGAAAATTAATCAGTGCAATACTTTTCTCTCTCACTTAGGTTTAATTTTGAAGCTTTAACATTTTTCTGAAAGAAGACTTTTTTTTCCTCACTGGGTGTCCAGAAGGGGCTGGCAAGTGTCCACCTGTTGAGCTGCACTCAACTCTGTGCTTAGAAAAAACACTACAAAAAGAGAGAATAGGCAATTGAGATAACTGCCTCTATTTGCCTGTACTTTATCTTTTTAGAATTTCCTCTCTTCCTCTGCTCAACCTTGAAGAGTCCTACAGATAAAACATCACACAGGGCATTTATATTGTCCAATTCTACGCAACATGCTATCTTCAGATACCACAGATAAACATATTTTAAGTGGTTAAATGTCTCATCTGGTCATTGATAACTCTGTTGCAGATACTTCACCTCCATAAATATTTTGTAAACTCGTAAATAGTCTAACAACTTATGAGGAAAAGAGAAATATCTCTCAGAACTTATGCTTATTGTTTGGGGTGTGTCTGTCAAAACACTGCCCTGTTTCTTTTATTTCAGCATTCTAGTGCATTGCCTAAATGTAACCTTGAATAGAAAAGTACCAGAAAGTATCAGTATGATAATAAATAGCCAAGGATTAATATCCTTAACAGTACTATCCTGCCTGTAAAGAACTGCTTCCTGGTCTGTATCATCCTTGCAGAACCATTCTCAGGTGTTCCCTCTCATTACTTTGTTTCTGTGACTGTTGACAGCACACACACCAGAGCTGCCTGCCAGCAGAATTTCACAAGTGCATACACATGCATCCCGATGTTGCAGATACATCTTAAAAACAAATTCAGCCAAATCCATACACAGACAAACTAAACTTAGAGGGACCTTTCTTTAGGATGAAGTTTGGTTTCATTTTTCTGATGTCAAGTGGATCAACTTCCAATTGACTGTTGCTCTGAATAGAGCTGGTACAACAGAGAAGGAATCTTGCCTGATTTAGCCATGGATGAGAGACAAATAGGATTCTGCTTCTGACACTGAAAGCATTTTAAATAGTGTGAACGTGCAAATGTTTCTAGTAGACTTGTGAGATCTCCCCCCAGATTTTTCACAATTAATTGTGGGACCCACCTACACTGGGGGCAGAGCTGCAGCTGTCCAGCACTGCCTTGCAATCCCATCCATTACCCAGAGAGTGCAACTTCTCAGCCCTGCCACCAGTATTTTCATCCACTTACTTTAACAGGGGGAAAGTAGATTTACCAATGGATTTTATAGCTTGATTCACAGTGCTGCTCTGGGAGAAAAAGCTGAAAATTTGCACAAACTGCTAGGAGAGTGTTAATTGCAATACATTACAATAAGCTTATTAAATAGAAGCCTGTGATTGAAGGTGATTGCACAGCTTCTGTTGTCTAGGTAATTAACAACAGGGCATGGAGGGACCTGCTTGCAATACATTTTAACATTTTAAATACTCACAAAGTATTCCCCTTCTTCTTACCTGCCCAGACCTAATCAGTTGTTATTGCTGTTCTTTATTACTTGTTAAGCACCTTCCCTGTGCTTGGTGCCTGCAGGATCCTTCCTAGCAGAGTGAAAACAGTATTTGAGTTTTAAGGAGTGTAAAGGGGATTCTTTATTCAGGCTGTGGGAGACAGAGACCCTCTCCTCTCCCTGCTCCTCCAGCACAGCTCTTTCTGCTTCACATCACCAAGCAGGGCCTCCACCATCCATGGTCTGATCCCTACACTCCTGAAAGGGGTGGAGAACCATACTGTGCTGGCTGCCCATCAGCAACAGGACATCAAGTGGAGACACAAGCTCCCCTCTGGCCCAGCCAGGCCACAGCTGCAATGCCCTGTCCTGGTGAGCAGGTCCTGGTGGGTGCAGACTCACCAGGACAGAGGAATTTGGAGTTTAGCAGATAGCTATCCTCAAAGTGATGTTCACCATTACAGTCATGTATTATGCATGATGTTCATGCATTACAGTCCTACATATTCAGATTTTCTCTTTTCTACTTCATTAGCAACATGGGTGACATAAGATCTTTAACTGGAAAACTGAATTTTAAAAAATCTTATTTTCCTTCACAGATTCACCAAATCAATTAGGTTGGAAAAGACCTCTGAGATAATCAAGTCCAACCTTTGACTGAACAGTACCATGTCAACTAAACCATGGCACATCCAATCTTTCCTTAAACACCTCCAGGGATGGTGACTCCACCACCTCCCTGGGCAGCCCATTCCAGAATTTAATCACCCTTTCTGTGAAGAACCTCCCCCTAATGTCCATCCTGAACCTCCCCTGGCACATCTTGAGGCCATTTCCTCTCCTCCTGTCACTTGTCACATGGGAGGAGAGGCTGACTCTGTTCCCTACCTCGCTACAACCTCCTTTCAGGTGGTTGTAGAGAGTTGATAAGGTTCCCCCTAAGTCTTCTTTACTCCAGGCTAAACAAGCCCAGCTCTGTCAGCTGCTCCTCCTAAGACTTACCCTCTGGATGCTTCATCAGCTTTGTTGCCCTTCTCTGTACTCGCTCCAGTACCTCAATGTCATTCCTGAACTGAGGGGTCCAGAACTGAGCCCAGGACTTGAGGTGTGGCCTCACCAGTGCCAAGGAAGTGAGACAATCACTGCCTGCTGGCCACACTATGGCTGATACAGGCCAGGATGCCTCTGGCCTTCTTGGCCACCTGGGCACACAGTGGCCCATGTTCAGCCACTGTTCAACCAGCATCCCCAGGTCCTTTTCTGCTGAGCAACTCTCCATGCTCTGTCCCTAGCCTGTAGCACTGTATGGCATTGTTGTGGCCAAAGTGCAGGATCCAGAGCTTGGTCTTGTTGAACCTCATATCATTGGTCTTGTTCCATCAATCCAGCCTGTCCAGATCCTCACAGCGTCTTCCCACCTTCCAGTAGATTGACACTCACATCCATATTGGTGTCAGCAAATTTACTGAGGGTGCACTGGATCCCCCAATCTGTATCATCAATAAAGGCATTAAGCAGGACTGCATCCAACACTGATCCCTGGGTGACATCACCAGTAACTGGCTCCAGCTGGAGGCAGAATCATTCCCCACCACCGGCCATCCAGCCAGTTCCTACCCCAGCAGAGGTCCCTCCTCCCAAGCTATGGGCTGCCAGCTTTCCAGGAGTGCTGTGGGAGATGGTGTCAAAGGCTTTGCTGAAGTCCAGGTAGACCCAGGCACAGCTTTTCCTCATCCACCAGCTGGGTCACCTGGTCATAAAAGGAGATCAGGTGGTCAGGCAGGACCTGCCTTTCATGAACCTGTGCTGGCTGGATCTCAACCCCTGGTTGTCCTGTACCTGCTGTGTGATCACACTCCAGGGGATCTGTTCCTTGCTGGGCACCAAGGCCAGGCTGACAGGCCTGCAGTTCCCTGGATCCTCCTTCAGCCCTTCTCATGGATGGGTGTCACACTGGCCAACCTCCAGTCACCTGGGACATCTCCAGTGAGCCAGGACTGATGACAAATGACAGAGCAGCTTGGAGAGTCCTTCCTCCAGCTCCCTGATCACCCTGGGATGGATCCATCTGCTCCCATGGACTGCTGAGCATCTGAGTGGCTCAGAAGGTCACTAACTGCTCCCTCCTGGGCTACAGGGCATCCTTCCTCTTCCTGTCCCTGTCCACCAGCTCAGGAGGTCAGTGGTCCTGAGGATAACAGGTCTTACTGCTGAGGGCTTAGGCAAAGAAAGTGTTAAATACCTCAGCCTACTCCTCATTTGTTGGTGACTATATTCCTCTGCTCCACATCCAATAAAAGTAGAGGTTTTCCTTGGCCCTCCTTTTGTTAATGTATTTATAAACCCTTTTTTAAAATTGTCTTTTATAGTTGTGGCCAGATTAAGTTCTAACTGATGATTCATTGTACTAGTTTTCTTTCTACACCTTTGTACACTTCCTGAGTTGCCTCTGCCCCTTTTTCCAAAGACAATACACCCTGTTTTTTTCCTTTAATTCCTGTGAAAGCTCCCCACTCAGCCAGGCCAGTCTTCTTCTCTACTAAATTGTCTTTCAGCACATTCAAATCTTTCTGATCTCTCAACCATTTTTCTGGACATACATATTTCAACCCAAAAGTTTGTTAGCTTGAACAACTTCATTTTCCAAGAGAAGAAAGCTTATGGGCTTCCATAAACCCCAGTGCTCTTGGGTCTTTGGTCCAAGACAGGAATAGATGACTCAATTTGCTCAAATAAATAATCAAATGATCAGACATTGATAGAGATTTTGAATTTGAATATTCCACAAAAGGGCTACTTCAAAATTTTTTATTTCTATCTTTCAATCATAGAATTATATGGAAATATATTTGCAGAAAACACATTTGAACAACCCTTTATTTTTAAAGTTGATAAAGGCGATATCAAAGAAGCCTTAATTTTGAAGCAGGAATAGAATACTCCATCAGACAACACTGTAGGAACACTGCACCATTTTGTAGGCCATGTTGCAGAGCCTTTGGCAAAGGAAGCAGGAGAAAAGATTCAGGCAGGCAGCAGAGGAGGGTTGCCTTGGCTTTAGAAAGAAGCTCCCCTGAGTCAGAGGCAGAGCTGAGTTTCAGTGTACTGTATGTATTCTTGCATCCATGGGCAAAAATTGGGTCTAAGGTGGCTCAAATAAATAACCTGCCTAGATGAGGTTTTTCCTTGCACAGGTGTTAATTGAAAAGGGGAAAAACATCTGTCAAAAACCTAATCACTGCAAAGAGATGAATGTCACAATAAATTAACTAGTACTTAACAAAGTACTCATTCTCTGACAGTCTGTCACACACCAGTACAGGATACACATTCGACTGCCATAGACTGAAAAGTGCAAACCTGAAATTTTCCTTTGGCACAAGAAATTCCCAAGGATTTTCACTTTTCCAAGTTTCTCAGCATAATGGAAAGGGAAATAACAAATCTGTATTAGAACTTCATTAGAAGATTAAGCAATCTGCTTTGTCACAACCCAGGAACAACATATCCATGCTGTTCTTCTTTTTGTCTCATGTTGATAAAGACACACAAATGTAAAACAGAAACAAACAAACAAAAAAACATAGGAGGAACATACTTTTATTTTTTCTGAACACCCATCTTCAGAACCCTTCAAAGACTGTTTTTCTCATCACCTTCTGCTCCCTTCTAAAATGCCTGGTCCTCTTCCCTCCTGTTACACATGCCTTGCCTTGGCATCAGGAAAAGTCTTCAATAAACCCTCTAACCTGTGCTCAGCTGTCACACAGCAGAGCTTGCACTCTCTTTCCCTTCCTTACCTCTTCCCTCCACAACCATTTCCCATGAAAAAAGCTGTTGTCAAACTGATGCTATTTATAGGGCTACCAGCTGTGGAGAGAGAGACAGCAGACAGAATTTCTGAGTAGTCATTGGAGGAGATGCTGAGACTCTCACCTATCTCCTCTTTGCCAAATGGCTTCTCAGAGACTTTTCCCAGCCCTGAACATAAAACAAAAGGCTCCTTTCTTGCACATTTGGAGGGACAGTAGATTAGTTAATAAAAATATTACTTAGTACATTTACCACATGCCGTGCAAAAATAGCTGCATCGAATACCTGATTTTCTGACTGCTACCCAGAGATATATTCTTGCAAATGGCTTTTCAAATAGGATTTTATCAATGTTCTCTTTTCTAAAAAAAAGTTTCAAGTCTCTCAAATAGATTTCTCAGAGTAGCAACTATCTACACCTAGCTACTTGTCTGTGACTTCAAGATCCCCCAAATGCCCTTGAGCAAACAACCACACCTAAACTCCATGAAATTTTTGATTGAAATTGCAGAGAACCTACAAGGTTCTCCATAAAAGCTTCAGTATATTGGACATATCAGAAAAAAGTTCATCTGTCTCCAACAAGACTGGTTTCAAGTTGTGTCCTATTTCTATGCATTGCATTTTCAGTCTCTTTTTTTCGCCCTGTAGTTTGACATATTATGCAGCTTCTTTTTCTCGAAAGGATTGACACCAACAATCAAGTATAACAACTGTCCCAATGTTCCTGCTGTCATATGTGTTCTGCTATTACTATACATACCCTACACTTCACCACAAAACCTTCCTAAATATTTCATGCATCTTTCAGTGCAGTTCAATAAAATCATCACTGAACAGGGAGTGTGAAACAAGCTCTGCAAAATTCTGCTTCTCAACATACCCACAGGTTGCTCACAGGTCTCACTTGTTACAAATCTTTTTTTCAATTTATTTGTCTGAAGATCAATGCAGCCATATGGCTTCCGTTACCTATATCCTCCAAAAAACAAATCATATATACCCATACTTGCCCTGCCTCCACGTGCCCAGTCATGTTAGAGGATCTCAACAACCCAAACACTTCAGCAGTCTTGGCTTCATGTATAATACAGATTCCAGCAATTCTTCTTCTCCTTTTTCAGCACTGGAACAAACTGCGATGCTAGAGCATATTTGTTTCTCTGTTTGTAAAAACAATGGTAGTAAACAACAGCCTACTTTAAAAACCAGAGCTCTGTTTCTAGGTTGCTGTGTAAATTAGATTGTAAGCATATCCATATTTGAAGACAATAAACAAAGAACAGAGCAACAGCGAGTGAAACAAAACCACATTATCTGGCCCAAGTGCTAACCTGAATAGCATTAATGCCAGCAATATGTCAGAAAACATTCAAAAGCAGCTTGCTGTTGCTCAAGTGTCACTGTTCTATTGTGGCAAGGATCGATAGGTCTCCAAATGGCTTGACAGCTGCACAGAAGAGACAAGCATGGGAGTTAGTTTCACTTGAAAGAAGACCACAGAAGATTAATTTGCACCAGGGACTCCTGTGCACCTACATGTTTCAGAACAAGGGCCTAAACATAGAGTAGAGTAGAGAGCAGAAAAGTATTTCCCTTCAATGGAGAACAGGAATTTCATCAAGGTAGATAAACTTACTTGACCTACAGCTAATGTTACTTGTCTGAGAGGTAACAGATGCATCAATTAAACATGTTGAGGCACTATTTTAGATGGCAGCTGTGATGCCAGTACACAAGCTACCTGGGTAATTTCCACAGTTTTTCATTATGATCTCTCTCTCTGATTAGCAAAAAGTGTGCATTGTGTTTAGCTGAGGTCTCAGAAGCAAAGTTACAGCACTAGAATGCAATTAGCTAGCTTGGAAACTAGTTCCTTATAGTTAATTTCTTTGCATAAGGGATTTTTTTAAAGTGTGTTTTTTAAACAAAAATAAAGTATGAAAATTTTTAAAAGTTTAGGGTACCTGTCCACAAGCAAGACCCAAAACCAAATGAACAACAACAAAAAAACCCACCAAAAAAAACCCAAACCAACCAAACAACAACAAAAAAATCCAACAAACCCACAAAACAAAAAACCAAAAAAACCCCATAAAAAACCCAAACCAAACCAAGAAGCCCAAGAAAACCCCCCTAAACCCCAAACTTTTGATGAACAAGTAAACATTCAGCTTAAAAAAAGACAAAGGGCAAAAATCAAACCATGCTTTAACTGGGTCCAAACTAGGAGGAAAGTTATTTCAACTTTTTATCCCTGAGGATATATTACTCTTATCAGGTGAAGAATTTAGTTAAGTAATAGTTAAATTATGGTTAGATGCATTAAAATTTGCAAAGGTGATCTGTGTTGATTTTTTCTGCCTGCAATTGTCAGCATTTCAGAGCAGAAATCATCCTTCTTTCTCTGTGTGCCACCAAACAGATGGGAGTTGCAGTAATTGTGTTCTAAAAATCTGCTCTCAGTAAGAGAACCAGAACACAGTAATTCTCACACAGCAGAAAGTCCATGGAGAAAGGATCCAGTTCTGTGTCCAGCTTCCAGTTTCCCCCGCTGTCTTCCACCAGTTTTCCTACCCCATGACATCAGTCCTTCCAGCTAGTTAGAAACATTTAACAACCATCCCTACTTGACCATGGAAGGGAGTTACAGGCTGTTTTCAAATTCCAGAGAAACAAAGTCCAACCAGTCCTTCCAACGCAAAGTACTGGACAATAACAAAGTCCGCAAAATCTCATCTTCAATTTTTCCCTGCAGTAAGCTTCCTAAAGGACCCTTCCCTGTTTTTTTCAGGACTTGACAAGAGCTCTAAAGGGGCTCCACATAATAAAGTGTATGAACACACAGTGTGTATGGGGTCCAAAGCAAGCAGTTTCACTGTAACCAGGTCTTGTGCTATAGCACAAGGACTGAGTATGAGTAATGCACTCAATTCCTCACAGCATCCTGGGCAATGACACTGTGGCAGGGAGAGAATGAGTAGAAACTGTTTGGTTTCACCCTTACTGTAGATTCAATCTCTGAAAAAAGAGGTGCTTTATATGGCTGCTTGTGCATTGCCCACATGGAATAGGTAATGTGGGCTTCACAGCAGTGCAGAATTCCCTGTGATTGCAGAGGACTGAATGGGGACTGATATGAACGTAGCCATTAAACTATAAACAAGCCTATTGGTATAGGCAAGCCAAAGAAATAAAGAAATACACACATTTTACAGGTTTAAATCTGGAATGCATGGGTGGAACTAGTGTAGTTGAGAACATAGACAGCAGCTGATTTATCTGTGAAAGACCAGTGGGATGCCATCCAGAGTAACATGGCTACACTTGGTTCAAAGGAAAAAGGGAAAAGTTCTGGTGTCACCATTCCCTGCACCATTTTTGACACTGACAGGTGCATACAGCAAGTTAAACATAGTACATGTGCATGCCCTGATAAAAAAAGGAGAAAACAGCCCTTACAGATAATCTCCTTTTCACCGTGGTACAAGCAGTAACCAAGACATTCTGGGACAGAGAAACTGAACAACCCCTCGCCCTCCCCCAAATGTAGAGAGAGATCTCGTTCTCTGAGCAGGCAAATAAGCCCCAGTTCCAACCCCTTTCTTAACTCTGATGTTTTGCTCTCTCTGGCAGAGAGCACTACATGCATGTGTTGTTAGAAGTAAAAAATATTACCTTCCAGGGAAAGCCATGCTCCTTTATTTTAACATACAGCCATCAGACTTCAGTTCTGGAAAACGTACAGGAATACAGTATGTATCTTACTGTCGGGTAGTATTTTAGTGCTGCTTTAGCACGTTAAATATTTAAATAATGCAGATATCATCCTCTTTTGTGTGTGTTTTCACAGTAGACTGTTATCAAACTCAAATTTTCCCAGAAGACAGTTGTCAAGTATAGACACAAAGCAATAAGCAAAAGGAAAATCTGGCAGACTTCAGTGTGTTACTCTGCTGTTTTTCCTCACATATGCATGTATTGCCTATTACAGACCCACAGCCATGTGCATTGGCTGATTGACTCCTTTCTTTTGCATCTACCTAGCCTGTCCTCCCTGGATGCTTCAACAACAGGATATAGTGACATTTTCAGTTGGAAGATTTTTTCCATGTGGGACTGAGTGCTCCCACATGCCACCAAACTGTGTAGGGCAGTGGACACACTGGAGGGAAGGGATGCCATCCAGAGAGACTCTGGGAGGTGGAACTCCATGAACATCGTGAAGTCAACAAAGCCAAGGGTAAGGTCCCACACATGGGTCTGGGCAATCCCAAACACAAATACAACCTGGCAAAAGAATGGATTAAGAGCAGCCCTGGGGAGAATGACTTGGGTGTTGATGAGAAGCTCAGNGAGAATGGATTAAGAGCACCCTTGGGTGTTGATGAGAAGCTCAGCCTGACCTGGCAATGTGTTCTCATAGTCCAGAAAGCCAAGTGTATCTCAGGCTGCAGCAAAAGCAGAATGGCCAGCAAGTAAAAGGGGGTGATTCTGCCCCTCTGCTCTGCTCCAGTGGAACCACCTGGAGGAGCGCATTCAACTCTGAAGCTCCCAGCATAAGGGCTTGGCCCTGTTGGAGCAAATCCAGAGGAGGGGCAAGAATATTATCAGAGGGCTGGAGCACCTCTCCTTTGAAGTTGTGCTGAGAGAATTGGGATTGTTGAGCCTAGAAAAGGCTGCAGGGAGACCTTACAGCAGCTGGAGAGCAACCTTTGACAAGGGCCTATAATGATAGGATAAGGGGTAACTGCTTCAATCCGAAAACACAACTTTAGATTAGATATTAGGATGAAATCTGCACTGTGGGAGTGGCAAAGCACTGGAACAGGTTGCTAGAGAAGCTGTGGATGTCCCATCTTTGGAAGTGTTTGAGGCCAGGATGGATGGAGTTCTGAGTAACCTGTTTGAGTGAAAAGTGTCCCTGTCCATGGCAGGAGGTTGGAGCTAGGTGAACTTTAAGGTCTCTTTCAACCTGAATCATTCTAGGAACAATCATTGCCAAATAATTATCAAGTCCTCTATCTGCTGCTACATCCTTCAGATACTCTCCATCCACTGACCCTCTTGCCCTGTACAGGCACATGTGTTATCCTGTATTCTGCTGTCTCTTCAAGATCTGTCCCCAACCCAGACCTTGCAATCATCATCACTCTAGTCTTCTGCCTGCAGGATAAAAATTCTTCCAGACTCAGCCCCAAGGAGAGATTCAAGTCCTGTCTTAAATTACACATCTATATTGTATGTATATTCTCTTATACAAGAAGATTAGCTAGAGCTTTGATATAAAATTAGTACAATCATATTCCATACCTGCCACTTTCCTAAAAGAGACATGGTTCACACTCTCTTCTCTTGATTTGAACAACAATAATATTAACAAAATATTAACAAAATCTCTTATTGGTGAAATATTGGTCAGCCTATGGACACCCTATCCTATGTAAAATGCAAACATATATACATTCTGATCCCTACAAAACGTGCCTTTTTCCCCCTCACTGTTGTACACAAAGCAGACGGAAGTTAAAAGGGGACACATTTAGATACAAAGTATATATCAGTGCTTCTTACAAGGACTTAATGATCAATTAATATTTTATGGCTTGGGACCATTTTCCAGCATGATTCACTTTTTTAATAGCTTGTATTTGCAAACAGTACTTTAAACATTAAACTGCCTCGCGCACATACTCTATTCCTTTGCTTCCTTCTATAGACCAAATATAGTCTTTATTGGCTACAGACTGCAATTAAGGCCATACCTATAGCTAATTATGCAGTTGCCACAGCTCCCTAAATGAATCCTTATCTGGAAGCTACTCTTCAGTAATTTTAGCTCTGCATACAAATGAACTGATTATGCTCACTTTGGCCAAACTGTGCTCTGTCTACAGCAGAGTTGTGAAGCACGTGCTTACACTTGGGCTGTGAAGCGGGATCAACTGTGCTTGTTTTTGTAATCTTGACCTAAATGGGTGACATTCCACAGCATACAGCAACACAGTAAGTGACATGAGTTAATGTGTCACAAAACTGGACCCATGATGAGTACCAGCCTACCTGAAAAGGAGTAAAAAATCTGCCACTTATGTGATGTCTGTTCAGGATCAACCCTCAAGTGACTTTGGGGCTTGCAGCCCTGGCCACTGCTTCATCTTTTGTAACTGGCCTTTGAAGGCAAGAAAACAAATCCCAAGGCTATGACAGCTACATATTCCCTATGCTATGGCCAAGAAATAGATCCTTTTCTACAAGTGTGTAATCTTATTTTCCCTCTACCATGAGTCTTATTCTCTCCATGCTGGAGCCAGGTAACTCCAGGGGCTGCAGCAGATGCTGTCAGAAAGCAAGGGAAAGTCATGTCCCTTATATGGGATACTCATCAGGAATGTACAAAACACTTGAAGAATCAAAACCAGATTATTTGCTGTTGCACATCATTCTCCCTGGGCTACTGAAAACCTGTCACTCCTGTGTATTTTCAAAAGGCACACAACTGCCGAGGTGACATGTCACAGCTGAAAAGCTTATGGTATTCCTTTCATTTCACTTTGAGGCAAATGCAGTAATCCCAACTGCAAAATACCATCACAGATCCCATACATTGATCAAGCATATAGTGTTACTGGGCTACTTACAATTGCAGCAGCCATGAAAAGGCTGAGAAACAGGGGGAGGGAAGAATATCCATATGTCTGTACTTTTTAGGTCACACATAAGGTGGATTAGATGTGTTTGGCATGCGAACTTTCAGCAGAAGGTTGCTTATTTCACACTTACTGTTAAGCACACTTTTTTCTTATGCCTACTAAAGAATTGTTTAAAAACCCCCCTCCTGATTAGGCAGACAAACTGAGACATAGGAAAACCAGAGAGCTTTTATAGAAATTTTGATATTAAGAGCACTCAGGTGTTGTGCACAAGCTAAGTACAAAGACAGAACCACAGCAAAGTCAGATCTCTCTTTAGAGCCACATAGAAAATCCTGGATGTGGCAAGTTAGTGATGAAACTCCTGTTAGCATCAGTGATGCTTTAGATGTGTTTGTGCAAGGCCTAAGCTGATGTATCCCCAGCACCCAACAGGGAATGCCCTACTGCTATTAGTAAATCCTGGCACAATTCTCCACAAAAGACAGCGCTTAGCCAACACAATTATCTGAGGTAACAGAATAAGATGCCTCCAAAACCCAAAAAGCAGCCCACCATGCACACTAACAGCACAAAACACAGCTAGTGTTAGGTGTAAGATATGCTTAATACATTCACATTTGGAATTATCCGTTTCCAGCCATCTGTAAATAACAAAGGAAACATCAAGTGCGACAAGGCAAAGGAAGACTTGATGCATGCTGTGTTCCAAAAAGTGAGCAATACAGCACTGCAGTTGGTGCTTCTGGGGCAAGGCTTAATGAAATCCTAGCCTGAGAGGTAACAGAAACCTGACTAGTTGTGTTAGACTTTATCCCTAATGTACAGCTCTCTTAATCCACACCTTGCCTGCTTTTTAGGAAGGAAGCCCCTCCTGGGTTTCTGCCAAAATCACTTCCAATGTGGGTACCTTTTGCTGTATCCAAGTCCTCCCAGGGAAAGAGAGAAGGGAAGAAGGCAAGGTGAGAAGATTTCTAAGTCCTCAGCAAAGGGATTGCTGCAAAGAGTTTTGTAGGCAAGAAATCATACCCAACCCAAATCAGAACAAGTTTTTACAGTGTGCCCTAATCTGCAGCCTAAAACTAAAGCAGCCAAAATATTTTCATGTTTCTGACCGTGAAGGGACCATTTATAAGGCCAATACAAACAAGAATAGCTTTGCTTCCTACTCCTATGACATTCATATTAGAATGGGAACACATGCCAGGTTCACCTGTCTCACATAGAGATGCCCTATCCTCAAAAGCAAATAGCAGCTGGCAGGCAATCAGTGGAAGAAGTGATACAGATTAAATGAAGGGAAAGAAATACCACAGGCAAAATGGTAGAAAAAGGCTATACTAGAAAGTAAAAAAGAAAAAAAAAATAAAAAAGGCAGAGGGCAAAGATGTGGAAAACATCTTTTTTTTTTCCTCCACAAGACTATGCAGGTGCTGCAAGCACCATGGGGATAGTTTCTACATGAAGTAAGGATTAAATCTTAAAGGCTGTCAAATATATACACTTTGACATATAAATCCAAACTTTTTGCACGGATCTCACCTAAATATTAAAAGCTAACCACTGTTACTATGGTGTATGAAAGCTTTAGATGACTTGCATCCTCCCTGCACAGAAAATCTTCCAATAAAACACAGACAAAACTGGCAGCAGCCCTGTGTTCTCAAACAACGCCCACGGCCACCACATCTTACCATCAAAACCACTTCACTATCACTGGGCATGTTTGGATGAGTCACAGCAAAATGAAGAATTCCTTGCTCATAGGAGGACTTCTACACTTCAAATGAAACAAGTGCAAGACAGTACCATTGAATCCCAAGAACAGTATGCAAGCATAAGTCTTTGCCAAAGTCTTCAAAAGTGGGACAGGAAAGATGTTGAAACTTTTAAAGAGTGCATATTCACATATTTCAACAACTTCTCTATAAAATATTATCAAAAACCTCAAACTCAAACTATTAGAGAGGAAACACCCCATCACTCAGCAGCCCTGAAAAGCAGCATGCACCACCAGTGCCTATGAAAAAAGGCATATGGCTCCTTTAGCTACAAGAAAAAAAAAATATAATCCACAATCTTTTTTTCTTCTAAGCTCCTCTTAAAAATATTATAACAAATATCTCCTTTAAATCACAACTGTTCCCAAATATTTTCAGAGAAAAAAAAGAACAACAGAACCACTGTATATTTTTACACTAATGAATAAATGTACATGACTAGTTATTTTTCTGTAATGGTAAAAATTAGGTATACAGGAATCTTGTGTAGTCCACACATGCTTTTTCAAGCTTAGGAAACATGCATGAAGAAAATGTCAAAAGCATCTCATGCTTTACTTAAACTTGGCAGTCTTTCAGCTACGGCTCCTAACCAACAAAAGCAATGTTACAACTACAAAAGTGGAGAGATTATGATGTCAAATTTAAGGATTCTAACCCACAGATACGATCACTTTGAAAATTAATCAAAGTAAACACAGGCCAATCCAAAAGAAACATAGGGTGCTCTTTTTATAGGATTACAAAATGTCCCCTTGCAGGGGAGAGCCTGCCACCAAGGCAGGCAGGGAAAGGCAAGATCCCAGGAGTCTGGTCACCCACTTTCACAAGCTGCTAAGTGCCACTCAGAAGCACAGTGAGAGACCCACAGGATTTCTTCTATTCACTGCAGCATCCCTGCTTCTTCTCGCTCTATTGCAAGAAGGTTACAGCTCCTAGACACAGCACTGTGGGACCAGAAGTACCCATAATCACTACCTGTGATGCAATGAGTACATAAATGTAAGCCCCGTTGAACTAATAGAAATGTGTGGCTGCAATAATGCTTCTCAGTTTAATTTTACATCCAAGTATCACTGGCTGTGACAGTAAAGAATGAGTTTTACAAGCTCTAGTATAACATATTAAAACCAGAGCCACGCTCTCCCATAAGTCTCAAGCATGAATTTAACTGCAGCATCCCAAGCCTGAATTATTAATATTAACTCTAGATCAGATTGAAAATATCCTTGAACAGAATTCTAAACATCATTAGGTATACTACTACTGCCTTGCTTTTTTTTTTTTTTTGTCAAGGAAAACACCCTACATTTCTTAAACCAGAAAAGCGATGTAGTACAAAGCAAAATTATTAAGTGAATGAAAACTTTAGCTATTTTCTTGTATGACATAAAAGGTATAAAAAGCAAGTGTTGCAAGTGCCCCAGTTTTAAATTAACTGGGGTAATAATCTGAAAATATTGTTACCAGAATTAAAAAGCAACAACATAATGCAACCTGTGATGTGGTTAATAAGGGAGGTTGCCTGTAAAAGATTGCTAAAAAAAAGCTGAGGCTGGACTTCTAGGACTGAATTGAATCACAGAATACTTTGGGTTGCAGTGAGCCTTTGAAGGTCATGCAGTCCAACCCTTCTGCAAAGAATAGAGAAATCTTTAAGTAGATCAGGTTGCCCAGAGCCTCATCCAAACCGACCTTGAATGTTTTCTGGTTTGTGGCATCTACCACTTCTCTGGGTCACCTATTCCAGTGTCTCACTACCCTCACTGTAAAAAAATTTCTTTAGTATATCCAATTTAAGCCAATCCTCTTTCAGTATGAAGCCATTCCTTCTCATCCTCACACTACACACCCATGTAAAAAAATCCCCCTCCAGCTCTTTTGTAGCCCCCTTCAGGTACTGAAAGGTCTCCCTGAAGCCACCTCCTGTCCAGGGTGAACAAACCCAGATTTCTCAGCCTTAAAATATCAGTTTTTTCCCCATGTTGGTACTTCAACAGTTTACATATTTGTAATAGGTTTTTTCCCCTAGTTTTTCACGTGAACATTTCCAATAAACAGAAACAGTGTTATTTACTTATAACTTCAGCAGCATAAAGCACAGCTGAAATTTATTAGCAATATATGGAGATAAAGGAAAACTGATGAGATTACCTTGATGAATTCATTTTAACTACAATATTAAAAAAAAGGTCAATTCTATAGATGGGTTTATTAAACTTTCCTTGGAAAAAATCTGTAAGCAGCTAGGAGCAGTGACAGGACACTGAATGTTACAAAGCCAGTCTAAATGGTCATTCATAAATCCCTGTTAAAATGACTAATTTTTATCTAAGAGAAATCCTACCTATATGATTGCTCAAATACATCTGACTTTAGTAGACTGCAAAAAATAAATAGCTTTGGCAAAAGTATTCTCTGCACTTTAGCCTTTGTTACTCACAAATCTCACATATCAAAGACAAACCCTGTTTAGCTTTAAATAATTAATCGAACACTCAAAATAGCACTTCATATACAATATTTAGTAGCTGCACAGGGCGACCATAACAAGTCCTGCGTTCATTCTTAGACACAACTTTACAGACAGAAGCAAATCAGAAGCTCCAGTGAGTTCTACAGCTTCACAGTGATACAAAAGCCAAGAAAGATTCTGACAACACATCTGGTATAAACCATCCATTGTAAATTAGTAGTAGTTATTGTTTCTACATTTACAATTCCTCCTCAAGACATTTATTTCCTTCTTGGTTAAATTGCACATTGATAAACACCTGAAACTCCCATCTTTCATCTGGCAGAAGAAATATAAGAACAAACTCTTTAGTTATAGGGGTTTGCATCTCACCAGCAAGGTACAGACCCCAAGGCATTGAACTACAGCCCTTGGAAGTACATTCAGATCTCATGTCAAATTCTGCAGGACCCTAAACAATAAACTAGAGTTTCACACAATATGGAATCATCTATTTTACATTATCCATTACATTTCCAATATGAGCCTATAAAGACAAGGTATCCTTAAAACAACAGCTGGCGATTCTGGAGCAAACCCACATTATTTATTATTATTTATGTTTATGGGTTGAAAAAAAGCAAAGGCAAAAGGGATACTTTCTTCAGCCATGTTTCTTTATTTGCTCAGCAGAAAGAGAAGCAGCCTTGATTTTGGGCAATTTAGACCCTTTCGTGCTCTTTGTCCGGCACCAGAGCTGCAGCAGCTAATAGGGCCAGTTTTCCTGGAGCTCTAGGGCTGCTTTGATGTATCCCACCATGGATAAATCTGGCATGCACCAGAACACTATAGTGTCTTTCCATCTGCAAAATATTCTCCATGAAACCCGCCTGTCCTTGCTTATCCCAGCACCGAAGAGACGTTGCTGTGTCTCATAGGTGCTTGCTGCTGCAAAGGCCTTTCAGAGCTCTCTGAATCCTCCCTCCAGCCGTCTCTAATCTGTGTGACAGGAACAGTCTGGCACTAAGAAAGATGAGGAGCCACTAAGCACAAAATCACTTTGCACAAAACACCTCTCCCTAATCTGTTCTGAGCACTTGATCTGGTCTGCATCCATTTCTGCTCATCCTTTCATATTTTTTCAGTGCCCTACCAGCCTGTGGTATTTGAAGTGTATGTATGCTTCTTACATAGATGCAAAGTCTGTAATTTGATGTGCACTTCTTCTGAATAATCAATATAAATTCAGTCACCTAAGAAACACTCCTGAATATATCCTTCTAATTATACATCAGACTGCAATTCCATGCTACTCTGACACAACGCTGACAGTGTAATCCTCTCCATGGCAGCATATGGTATCATCACAGATCCTGAAATTATTAAGAGTGAGCGATACTTAAGCAGATGCTTAAAAGCATACTACACATTACAAGTATGTAAGTGATCCAGAAATAAAACATAATAAATTCCACAAGTGTGGAACTGCATATTACCAAAAGATTAAATATTTCATACAACCACTCCCTACAATGAGTGTCTGGAGTAATTCATCTGTCTTTCCTAACAAGGGTAAATATTTCTTCACTGTTCAGGAAAGCAGCACTCTATGAATAATTGATTTTTAAATAATTGGTATGATGTCCAAGTTCACGTAATTAAATCTCCCTTTGTCAAGACATACCACCAGTAAATGATTCCTAAAAGGGAATTAGAAAAGACAACATCATCAAAACTTAACCTCTTCAAATCAGTGAACTAGAATATTCTCCACCACTGGAGAGAGACAGACATGGCCAGAGAGAGATATGGCCAGAGAGATATTGCTTACAGATTCCCTCTTCCCTCATCCAGCCCTGATCATACACAGATAAGTCTGTTAGAGTTTACATAAAATTATGTGAAACAAAGGCAAACAGAAATGTTGTCATCTAAATTCTGTCCCAACTGGAGTCAGTGGCAAGACTCCCATGAACTTCAAAGACAACAGGATTTGGCAAGGGTTAAGCATTCCAAATGGCATTCAAACAACAGATGGATGTTTGCTGCAGTTCAAAGGCATGAGACATAGCTTGTGCCTTACTTATGTTAAAATCTTACCCCAGCTTATCTAATTGTGGAAAGGCCATTACTTCTACAAGTGAGGGAGAGACCACTGAGAGCATCATGCAAGCTACTGTCCATCTGCTCCAGAACTGTGCTGAAAGTCAGCTTACTATGAGAAAAAATTAAAAAAAGGAGGTTGTAGTGGTCAGAGGATGCCTATGCTTGGCAGCAATCCAGCAGTTTGCAGCAGATGCTGGGGAGCAGGGATGCATCCCCTCCATCCCACATTTCAGTTCACTTCAGTCAGGAATCTATATGGAATATCTAACACTACCAAAAGACATACTCATTCTCACAGACAATTCTTTCTTGGCTTGAGTTTATCACTAAAAGATTGCTTTTGCTTTGTTGAGTTTAGAAGACTTATCCTAATCTACTAAAATCTTCTGTGGGGATCTACGTATTTTAAATGACAATTTGATGAACAAGTATATTCACATGCAACTACAATGGGGAATTGAGAAATTTTAAAAAAGGCAATCAGTTCTTATTGCTCTCATTTACTCTCCTGGCATCTCTCCAATTTATTTTATTTTACTAATTTTCTGACAATCTGAAAACATTCTGCATGGGTTCATTTCCTCAGTTTCCTCCAAACAGTTCTTATATACATATTTGTTCAGAACTGAAATCTTAGGATATTTCACCATCCTATAGAAAACAATGTCATGGCATTCAAAGACAAAATTTCAATTAGAAGACAGGAAATCCTCTACTAAAAAATGAAGGGTTTTATAGGTTTAAGAATGGGTTAAAAACACTCACCCGAGGGCAAAAATATAATGCAAAAGGACCTGGTAAAAAGTTTCAGAAAATACATTTACATCAAACTCAGCTAGCTGAATTCACCACAAGGCACAGGCAGAGTATTCTGGTGCTGGACTACACAGGCTATAGGTACAGAGGTCTCTGCTGGTTCCAGGCACAGCCAGCATTCAACTGGCTGAAGTGAGTATTAGCTCTTCAACATCTCATCTCAGTTACACTTTTACTGTGCATTTTTATAGCATGATTTGTGTGGGTTTTGTATTATCTCTATTTGCTTTCCATAGCCACTGGTGTCTCTTTTTCTCTGCTCTTTCTCTGTCCACCATAGACAGGAGACTTGCAACAGTTGAGTGGCAAGTTGCAAAACAGTGGGGATGTGGTTGAAGAAAGCTCTGTAACATCTCCATGAAACAAAAATACTTAATTGAAATTGAGAACACCATTCAGTGAGCATAAGTATGAACTTCAAGCAGTTCTTTGCTCCCATACTCACTCCAGCTTTGCTGTATCCTCTTTTCTAAGTCTATTTTCATACTCCCAACACATGGAAGCCAGTTCAAAGATACTTCAGCCTTACAGAGAGTAGCCCAAACTGCTTCAGAGTTACCATTCAACGTCTTCCCAAAAAAAAAAGGGTCCTTTTTTGATACATGACTCTGACTGAGAAATAACTTTGATTTACCCATCCCAATATCTCATTCTCTCTGAGCATGCACAATTTGGAAGCAGAATGCTCTAAAATCAGGCAAGTTAGTAAAGGCTCTTTAGCAAACTGAAAAAATTCTATGCAACAAGCCTTGACAGCAAAACATTTCACCAGCAATCTGACAGTTACGCTTTGGAATTGAGGACTAAGGCAGCTTCTCATTCACAGAGTTACTCTGGGCATTTTCCTTATAACAGTATATTCTAAAATGTAAATTGAAGATTAGTGCTTACAGGTTTATCATCAATTTCCTCTCCTTGTAGGTAAAGCATGCCTTAGACAAGCTGTCCAATTACATCTTTTTTTAAGATGTAATGAAATTATTGTTACTGTAAAGTTCGTGCTCTTGTGCTTAATGTAACATGGATCTAAACCACCTTTTGTCCCACAGGCTATCCTGCCCTTATCTGGATCCACATTAAAACAAAATCAGGAGATGTGTTACAGCAGTTTAAGATGTCCTGCACCTCTGGCTGGTGGTGAATGACTGCAGTGAGAGAGCTCTCACATTTCCCCTGTATTTCATGACTGTCCCTGCAAAGTCAGTCAAATGTAAGGCTGCATAGATAATATTTCTTGGCTTTACCTGTAAATAAAAGCAAGCACAAAAGTACAAACCTCACAATGTTTTTGTTTGCATTCATCTCAAATGCAAGTTTCTAACAAATCCAAAATTGCATGTAGAGGTTTAAGCACTAGAAAAACATAAAGGACCATCATAAACACAGAAGTAGAAAGCACCGAATATTCCATTTTAACCAATATCCTACTGCATATAGCATTTCCTTAGTCATAGGTAAGCTAAACCCATTACATCCCAGGAGAAATCTCACTGCTAGCACATCAGTTTTTCTAGAGTGGCATAAAACTAAAGACAGACTTGCTAGTTTTGATATAATACATGCACTGGTACAGAGGTGTGAATCAATTTCTTCAGTCTTTCAGACAACATAAACAGTTACTTGCTTGATAAATATCTCTGCTTTGTTGACAGAGCTGCAGAACTGGAATGCTATCCCATCCTTACAGTCAATAGACAGAAGACATATATGGATTCAAGTCTTTCAGCAGAAAAACAATATTTCAGCTAATATCTTATGCAGCTCAGAAGAAGGAAACCTTCTCATAATCCTAATATTGTTTGTGAAAACAAACAAACATCAAGAAATCCTCCCTCCACATTTCCATAAATAAGAGTGCCCTGGAATTTTTCTGAGCCAAAACTAAGATACATTCAGTGTGAATTTTTGACACACAAGTCAGTCAGCAAATATTCAGACTCCTGAACTGACTTTGCTTCTACCAAATCAAATATGAGCAATATATCTTCTCTTCCCCTTTCCTCCAGGCATTGAGAGAGTAGGCATCAGGGTATTCCACTTCTTTAAAATCATAATATCACAGAAAGTTAAAGTCTGGAAGTTCAGAGGTGAAGATGGAAATCATGGATCTACAAAGTCCACAGTGCCATAATTGCATATTTAATGTTTGTTCATAGAAGCAAATGCAACATGAAGATTTGCAAGACAGAGGCATTAGCAAGCAGCCATGAAAATGGATTTTTATACTGAGAACAATAAGCTCGATACTGGGGTTTCTGCAGCAGAACTTAAGAAGAAACTGTCCTGATTTCAGCCAGGACAGGGTTAATTTTTACAGTAGCCAGGAGGGAGGCATGGCTAGGACAGATGTTATTCTGTACCACCTCACATCATTGTCTGGGGCAGTAAGAAGGGAATCTCTTCCAGGGAGAAGGTTTCCTTCTGGGTGGGTGTTGTGTGGCACAGGGAGTGGTCAGGTATTGTCTGTTGTTGGGGGCCCTCTGTGGGAATAGTTCACCTCTGTCTTGCACCCTCTGTCATTAGTATTGTTGCTGTTACAGTTTATTGTCTTTTCTCATTGCTGTTTCCAGTAAATTGTTCTTATCTCAACAATGGTGGTCTTAACCTTCTGTGCCTCCAATTTTCCTTTCTGTTCTGCCAAACGGGGAGAGAGTGGTTTGAAGAGTCAGTGGGGGAACTATATCAGACAGTATCACTCCTAAACCACAAGGCAAGTTAGAGGCAGAACTGAGCAAACCAATTTCCATCTGTTGGTGGTCCAACCAAGTTTTAAGGCTCAGAAGAGAGTAAAGGTTAATGTTTAGGGCTTTACAGTGATACAGAACTTTTCTTACGTTCACTTCCTATTCTGTCCTCAGCAAGTGACTGTTGGAGTGCTGAAACAAATCTACTTATCCTTCTTAACTTGGACAAAACCTCAGTCCCAGACCACCAGTTACAGTTGCAATACAACAAAGTAAGGCATATTCCCTTATTCAATCCCTAACCTACAATTATTCAAGCATCAGATCATCATTCAATGAGAAACAGTTTTTGCATAATTAAAACTGAACCCTCTTGTGCCCTTTAGTTCTTTCAAACTGCCCTGGGGAACTGAAGGATAATTAGTACGACCAATATCAAGAGGAAAGCAAGCTACAAAATTCATCTTTATACAAAGGCTTTAACTCTTCTGTACATCACAGGCACATACAAGCTTCAAATAACAAGGACGGTACAAGGTACATAACTGTAAAAACCAGTTTACATTAACAGGTTAGTACCATTTGGCCATGCTAGAGCATACATTGTGTTTTACATGGGAGAAAAATAGGAAATTGTATTTGCCTTGAATGATTTCTCTCTTCTTCAGATACCAATATTCAACCTCTTGCAGTCTGCCTGTTCCCTGAAGCACTCTGGTGGTGAAGTCCTCCCTCCTCAAATCCCACCCACAGTGGGAATGAAATGGGCATGCTTTAATAGTAGACCCTCTTAACAGTGAAAAGTTTACACGTGTTTGAGATGAGGGTCTAGGGGCCCTAAGGACCTCCTACCCCTCACAGAATGCCATGAAACTAAAAAAAGAATTTCTACCAATGAAGAAAACCACTCATTATACTGTTCTAGACTTTGCTTAATTTCCCTTGCTCCTTCTTATCATACATGAGAAATGCTGGAACAGAGATTGTACTAACAAGGGCCAACACAGATGCACCAATTATTTATGAAATTTGAAAAATTGAGGGCAGAGAAAGAAATGAAATATCTTAATGACCTGCAAAAGGCCTTATACTGTCAGTAGTCGGATTCAGCATGGCAGTGATCAGGAAAAAGATGTTCAGCTCTCTTCTCAACAGCAGCCAGACAGGTGGAAAAGAAATGTCAGAGTACTAGAGAAAAAGCAAAGTTAATCAAAGCTAATGATAACACTGACTTACAGTGAAGGAGACCAATTCTACAACAGTCATCTCTTTGGGCTAAACTGAATAATCTGCAACTCTTGGCAATAATCACCTGCTTATGATGTGCTGTGTACACTCTGCTTGGGCAGGGAAAAGCCACAGAGCTGGATGGAAAAGAAGAGAATGCCAGTGGAAATTCTCAGTGTTTCTTCAATTTCAGTAGAAATTTCAAGCTGAAAACTGATTCTTTTCACATAGAAACTATTTTTTTCCTGAATTTCAGGTTAAAAATAAATACATAAGTAAATAAATCTGGCTACAATAGTTACTATGGGTCTCATTTTGAGCCACTACATTGTTTTGTGTGATGCCTGTGAAACTTCTTCCACAAAATGAGAACTTATGATACTAGAGAAACACATCCACCTTCCATTAGAACCAGTACTTTTTAGAATCATGGAAAGGCTTTAAATAAGCTCACTTTCAGATTATCCTCTGTAATCAGTTTAAAAATGAGATATTCCTTTTTCAGAAGTACTTGCTTCACTTGGATCCACTTCCACTGAGTTGTTTGGCCAAAAGACATCTGCATAACAAGAGGAAGCTGCTCTCCTCAGTGGAGGGACACCCTGCCTCTGGAAATGCGACATGAAACACCATGCCTGCCACTCAGGATATGTGAAAGCCACATGGCACTTCAGGAACCCTTACAATGCTTCTGACCTTGGCCATTCCACCAAAAAGGCATGGCATCAGATGCAGTATGAAAAGAGTTCATGCAGCTGCATAGTTTGAACAGGTTGTCACCTTATTTATCCCTGTACAGCCTCGCAACAGCAAAACACATGTCCCTGCAGCCACAAAGACAAGCTATTGTAATTCTCTCTGTATTGAGTTTCCTTACAGGGTTTTCCTGCCATGCACAGTAGGGGTGGCATGCCACCAGTGTGTTGGCCATGGGGACAGAGCTGCAGTGATCACGTTACAGCCACCCAGCATGGTACTCCACACTCAGGCCAAAAAAAGCTTTTCAAAGCAAGGCATCGTACAGATTTGTTCACCAGTGGCTGCAAAACTATATTTTCTTAAAACCCCCTCATTGTTGCATTTGAATTAACACAGAGGAACACCAAGTAGCCTCTCCTCCAGATAAGTAAGCACCTTCCCTGCAAGCAGCTTCGTGTGCCTTGGCAGGTCACAGCTGCCCTATCCACAGCTCCTGCATGCTCAGCCAGCCCTCAGTCTACAAACACTTCTGCCTTTCAAAGGATTTAACTTCAGCACAGCCTTCAGAGCCATATCCTTTCCCTTCAGTCTCATGCTTGGAAAAACCCTTCTTGCAATGCTTTGCTTTAAAGAATTGGTTAAAGCAATTCTGTAGGTCTGTTTTAATACAATGCACCCTCCCTAAGTGAAGAAACAATATGTAAATAGGTATCAGACCCATCCAAAGCATAATCATCATTAGTTCTGCATTTACTGTGATTAGCTAGTTCAAGTGAGTCCAACAGTCATGCAATTAGGATCCAAGGCACACAGCACCAAGTGCATTTTCATCACATAGAAATTAAGAATTGTCAGTGCAGCACCCTTCACTGCTTTGATGACTCAGGTTCGAGTGCTTCACAGGGAAAAGTTGAATCTTACTCCAAGGGCTCATCTACTTGAAGTAAGCTGCTTCCACAGGCCCCAGCTTGCAGACTGTGTCAAAAGCTAAACCTCCTGGCAATCTCTGTAGAGCTCCCTAGGTCTGTTAAAAGTCACTAGAAAATCAGTGCAAGATGAACAGATCAGTACATTGAAGCAATTGTCACCCAAGACAACATCTATCTGCAGCTGGTGCATTTTACTTGAAACTACATTTCCCCTGGTTCCCTGGATAGGTGTTCCCAATGCAGAAGCAGTACCAAGCTGCTAAAAGGGACCACCAGAGTTTTCCATCCCCATTAGAGGCTGAACCACACTTGGAAAGAAGTGGTTTTTTTGTACAGCCTTCCTTCAAATATAATTGCTTACAAAGCAGTTTTCATGTATGCAAACAAGATTAAGTGAGGACAAGACAGAGGTATTCAAACCACTTTTGGTGGGGCCCCAATTCCCCCTAACTTTTGCTCTGGGTTGGGACCCCCCAGCCTTGTCAATGACAGCTGCCTTCCTACACTACTGCTACATTTCTTTCAGAAGCAGATGCCTGAAAAAGGCAGTATCACACTTTTTCTCTCTTCAGCTTCAACTCATAAATTTCGATGCTGTTTAAGTGTAAAACTTCAGGCTACTGGAGGAGATATCCAAACAGCTACCCAAACAAAGTGCTTATATGTTGCTGTTGAGCCAGGGATGAGAACGGAAGACTCCAATTCATCAGAAGGCAAAAAGGGGTTTAATAGAAATTCTGCGCCTTTTTATAAAAAGACTTGCTAAAGTCAGACCTGATTGGTCCCAGAGAAAATATCTCTCATCCCACTGGTGAACCAAGAATAACACTCTTCAAAGGACAGCTATTATAAACAATAGCTACAAGGAAGAGATAACAATAGTGTAGAATTCCTTCCTTCTAAGCTTCCCAGGCCACTTATCTCTATTCTTTCTTCGACTGAACTGAGAATATCCACTCTTATATACTGTGAGAACACAAAGATCTCATAGTGCATATAAGGAAATAGCTCAAAAAAGCAGCATGGGTTTCTCCTCTCCTGGGTAATGCCAAGTCCATTCCTTGGATTGCCTTCTGTCAAGAACCCAGCTGCACATGGTAGAAAACACAGAAGGATGAAGGAATTCAGTGTGTACCTTAAAGGGTTCAGCAACAGAAGCACATAGAAATGAGGAGGAAGGGACACACATACATTCATTGTTGTGGTAATTTTCCTCCCAAGCAGATGTTATACATGCTAAGGCTCTGCTTCTCATGGAAGTGCATGTACATGTGCCCAGCAATGGGAAGTAGTGGATTAACTCCTCCTCTTGTTATGGTTGTACATAGCTTTCACTTTCCCTGTTCAACTGCTATTATCCCTACCCAGGAGTCTTCTTGCTTTCCTTCTATTTTCTCCCCATTCTGCAGGAGTGGAGAATGAGCAGGTGGCTGTTGACACATGTCAACCCCCCACATTGGTATCATTTTGCACAAACTAGAAGCACAAAGACTGTAAATTGTGCATGTTAAGGGCCAACAAGTTCCAACACTAAAGGTATTTTGAAAAAAACTACTTCCATCCTGAAAAACACATGATTTTGCTTTTTTCAATCCTATAACAAAAATCATTACAGACAACAGCAGGTATGAAACTTTGTGTGCATATATATATATACATATATATGTGTGTGCATGCACATACATATATGAAATAAAGCTAAAGCACAAACTACTTTCCTGAGCAACTAGGCTTCAAAATTGCTCTCTCAAAATCTAGAGCTGAAGAAGCCAATTGAAACCAATGGCTCTGAACCTGCCCCATATCACTGACTGGTCCTTCTGCACAGGCCCCACGGTGCTCCCAGGGGCTGAAGATGAAGGCCTGGTGTGCTTGCAGGACATTCCAAGGGCTGTGCAGGGCTTGCCCTGACTGAGCCCCTCATCACTTCTGTCCTGGTGCTGTCTCCATGTTCAGCCCTGCTCTAGCAGATGCTGCCCCAAATCCCTACCTATGCACACACCCGTGTGTGTTTGCAACACTGGAGCAGCAGGTAAGGGGCAGACCAGAATGCTCGGAGTCAAACATCACTGAATTTTCAGTTTCACTGGGAACAGTTTGTATGGTTGTTTCCAAACCAGTGATATTTACTTTAGTCCATGATGTTTGCTGGTCTTTCTGTCTGATTTACAAAACCAAATATGGTCTAGTGTGCCAGAATTCAAATCTGTTATTGGTAAGAATTCACCTAGTATAGAAAAATTGTTCAACTGATAGAATTATAATCAGGACATGAAACTGATCTTTAAATTGTACTCGAATATAGTTAAAGAGCAACTAGAAATTCATCACTGCAGGAGAAGATGCAAATAGATGAATTCAGATCCATGTACTTTGTTAATCTACCATCCATCTGTTAGGCGATTATAGCATCATCCAATAAAGTCTTGACCACGTAGTACAAACAAACAAGACAATCATCTGTCTAATAATTAACATGCAGGAGGGGTTTTTTTGCATAAAATAAGACACATCATTTTATTAGCGGTGTTCTCCTAATGAAAGCAAACTTCATCATAGGCTAGATACTGTAAAATATTTTTATATTAGAAGGAAAAGAGCACATAAAGGCCTTTAAGAGAAAAATAATATTAATCAGTACCTTCATTAGTTGCATGCAGATCATAGATCTTTCTGATGCTAATTGTTAAAAAGTGGGGCATAACCAACTCAGTTGTAAATTCCCCAGTGCAGACACACAATTTTTACATTTGTTGGAGGATACAGAACTCATTAGTGGCAAATGAGTCAACAATCAATTTCAAAAAAGAAATTCAACCACAATCTGAGAAAAAGCCTGCCATTTTAATGCAAGAGTTACTATCCTTATTAAACACAACTCTTTAGAAATGGAGCAACTGTGGTAACACATTAAACAATAGAATCCTGATTCTCCTCCTCTCCCTCCAATCATCAAATACTGAGGAAAAGCTTTTGTTTAAATTGCTTAGTTACTGCCAAGTTGTTTACTGACCTCTTAAATTTTATGTTACAGCATGCTGCTGTGGTAAAACTGTGAGCACAGATGAAATAGCTGCCTTGAAAAGCTTCTCCCCACCCCCACCTGCCCTTCATTGTAGAAGGAGCACAATCCACCAGAAGACTACTAAATTCCATATTTTTAAGACAAATAACAGCTGCAATGGGCTAGAAATTAATTATAATGAGGTACAATGCTCCACTTGAAGGGAAGTTTCCTTCAAGTACATCAAATTACCAATTACAGTTGTAGAAAACATTCGAGACTGAGATGAGAGAGGAAAAAAGAAAAAAACTTCACTGACCCATTGCCATCTCTGCAGCAGGAATAACCTGCATGCTTAGAGTTAAGAACACATAGGGCCAGAGTGTCAGAACAACCTGTTACTGTTTTTTTCACTTTGAAGAGGAACATGCCATAATGAAGACAGGAATGGCACCTTTTATCACTGATGACACCTGCCTGCTTCTCATATATGCTGGCAAATGCTAGGAACAGCCATAATTCCCTTTGGTGGAGTGCCTACCTGCTGCCAAACCAGATTGGTCCACAGTGCTGTGTCTCAGAGCAGAATCATTTAGCTAGAAAACGTGAGTCACTACACCTAAATACTTGATGGTTATTACAATTCTTTTGTCAAAACACTTGGTGTGATCTGTGCTTTGCATAGAGGAGGAAATATTTAACACACTTGGGAGTGGACTTGGGCTCAGGCTGGTCAGCTTCACCTCAGTCCCTGGGGAGGTGACAAAGCAAGTTAGCTTGGAAACCATTTCCAAACAGACAAAGGGCATGAAGGTAGTCAGCCTATACTTATGCAGAGGAAATTATGCTGAGCATCTCTCCACCACCTTCTGTGAGGTGACCAGTTCAGTGGATTTTGTTTGAGCAGTGGATGTTGTTTACCTTGACCTTAGGCTTTTGATTCAGTCTCCTACAACATCCTTAGACAAACAGACAAGATTTGGGTTAGGTAAGCAGGCAGTGAGGTAGGTGGGAAACTGGTGGAGCTGCCAGTCCCAGAGAGTTGTGATGAGTGGCACAAAGCCCAGCAGGAGGAATGCCACTAGTAATGCACCCCCCCCAGGTTTACCCTGGAGCCCATACAATCAACACCTTCAGTAATAACATGGATAACAAAACTCAGTGCACTCTCAGGAAGTCTGTGGACAGTACAAAACTGGGAGGAGTGTCTGATACATCAGATGGCATTAGTCTGTGCTATTCAGCAGGAATGTGCTGCCATTCATCAGGACCTGGACAGAGAGGACATCCTGTCCTGTTCTGAGGTGTGAGCAGGTCTGGTAACCTGCTTTTACACACTTTGCTTGAGCAGGGGGATTGGAGCAAAAGATCTTGAGAGGTTTCTTCCAGCCTCAACTCTTCTGTGAGGCTCTATGTGATCAGAGATCTAACTAGCATTGGCATTAGCTTGCTGAATTACTTTAAACAATATCATGAGTCAGACCTAAAAGTAAGTGGTTTTATTCAGGTCTTAGGGCCATAGTGGGCAAATAGGATGACTAAGAACACCTTATCAGCTACATTAAAGGCATCACAGTTAGAAGCAAGTCATAGGGGTTACCTCCAATGAGTGCCAAAATTCAGACCACATTGAGGCTCTTTCACTGCTCAGTTCTGGAATAAACAAGAGGGAATATTCAATGTTTAATCCGTGGACCCACAACACCACAGGACCAAAATCAAGATTGATATATTCAATTCCAGAAATGCTTCTAAATTATTTATTTGTAACAACAGAAAAATACTTGAGCATCAGCACTATTTTGTTCTTTATAATCTAGGGTTGTTCTGTCTTCTATCCTGCAAGCACCCAAGCTACAGTTTGTCAAGAAGTTTGTATTAATACATTGTTATACTCGCTGAAATTGTTCAAAATTACTTTTCTGGAAATTGCAACGTCGCAGTGCAAAGAAACCAATATTTTTCTCCCTGTTTGAGATAGAAACACTCTGCTCATCAATGAGGCTGCTGTTGTAGGTCTGTAAAACACCTGACACCACATGCCAGCTAGAAGGGAGGTAAGAAGAGCAAGATAAATTGTTATTTTGATTTGTAATCCCACTGAACCCCCACCCAGGCCTTGTGCTCACAGCTGAAGGCAGACATCATGCTGTTACTCTAGGGCTAAGCCCTTTAAGAAGAATGAGGAAGCAAAGTGAGTGGGTAAAAGCCAGACTTTTTCTTACTTTTGTGTTTGTGTAGACACACACACTTGTTCTTTCACTGGACTGTTAAATATAAAGTTCATGGAGAGGTAACTGACTGCTATGGCTACAAAGGAGTCAAAACTCTATGTGAAAATCAGTCTGAAACCTATTTTCCTTGCAGCTTATGTCAAACACTGTATCTTAAAGCTGTTGTTAAGACCACCTAATTATTTAAGAAATGATGGTAGTCCAAGTGACACAGAGCAGATGGCTCAGATCTCTGCAGGGCCAGCAGTGCTGCACATCTGGGTAGAGCAGATACAGCTACTGCTGGGGAGAAGAGGGAAGAGTGTGTAATGGTAGGACTCTATAAATTCATCCAATAAAGTCAATCAAGAAAAAAATTGCTTTCTTAGAGAACAACAGCATCCCACTCCGCACAAAATCAGGCCCAAAAATGCATTAGGAAAAGGCAAAAGGTAGTGTGGAATTATTCAATTTGCTAATGGAACACTGACTTGAGAAATTCAATTCAGGAAAGTACTTGATTTGGTTTCAGCAATACTCGTATTACTCCTTTAAAAAACAGTAAGGGAACATAGCTTTAAAGCTTCCTGAAATATGGATTATTAGTAAAATAAAAGTTCCCCTTGGAGAAATTCAGCAAGTATCTTGTTTCTCAATTATAAAGGCAGAAGGGAACAGGAAAGCAAGAAAATCTGGGAGATAACATTGAACACAACTGTTCAGCTTGCCCTAAGGAACTAAAGCATTGTAATAAAACATCTGTGAATCTGAAGATGCAGGATGAAAAACCCAAAGTCTTAGGGACTTCAATTCAAAAAAATTAGCAGAGACTTTCATGTTTGCTAGAGACATATTTTTAGTTGACCATGCTTTTTAGGAAGATGTTTAAGTGAATAATGGGTATGCAGTATTCAAAGATAAAGCAGGACTCAGTTTCTCATCTACATCCTCATTGTACCACTTGGAAAATCACATCATCTTTGTAATAGAATTAATGGAAGGGAAAAAACTCACCAACAGAAGAGCCTCAAACTAGCATTAGATTGTTTCCTGTCTCCAAAATGTCATAATCACATGCATTGCCTTATGCAGAGTAATGGGCTAGAAATAACAAGTTGCTGCGTGCTTGTGGTAAAGATGTGCTGTGTGCAAGTGCAGAACAGATCTTACAGAGAGAACAGACTTTAAACAGTACAATGTGGAACAAATTCTAAGCTTAAACCAAAGCCAAAACCAATTTATAATACCAGGTACAAAACATGATTGAAAACACAAGTGCTCTAAATCTCATCCTAGACAAGTATCAAAATTGGCATGGAACAGCAAAGACCATATAAATTGAGTCCTATTCTGAAATCAGAAAAAAATTTATTACACTCTTAATTGTGCATATATGAATCTAGAGTTACAGGAGATACTGATGTTATTTTGTACATTGAGGTTTAACGAGGAATACTATGGGAAAACAGAATGTTTTGAAATGAGAGCTTTTCTATATCTTTGATATATTTTGTAGTTAAAACATGCTCTATTACAAGGCTGCAAATGGCCAGACAGGAACAGCTATTTCACAGCCTTAGAAGATTTAATAGCTATGTGCTAACACTTGTTACATTTATCTCAGAAGTTGCCCAGGAAATTTATTATTACAATGCCAGAAGCAAAGTGAGAAAAAGACGGCAATTGTTTTCTTGGTACTTCAAAATGGGAACAAAAATAGAAACATGAACACTTTTTTGAGGCCCTGAAGTATACTATACAACACCTGTTAAAAAAACAAAACCAAAAGAAACCAAAAATACCCATCCTTTTATTTCCAAATGCAACCTGTCCACATACTTGCTAAGAATTGCTATCTTAACTAAGGTTGAAATGGGTCTGCTTTATTCTCCCAATATCTTCTTTCAGGGTCTTAAAGGAAAAATGTAATACATTTTAACACTTCCTCTCACTTCCCACGCTGCTCATCGGAAAGGCAAAGATGTGGCAGAATGGATGCAACTTCTATATTAAAAAAAAAACAAAACAAAAAACAAAAAAAAGGAAGCCGGCAGTAGCTAGTTTGAGAAAGGCCCTAGACTGTTTGGTCTAAATGATCTGGAAGCCTGCTCTCATACAACATCTCCTTGGCTTTTGGTCAGCTGACTGGCCCTATTGCTTATGACCTAAGCAATATATGAATCACATGTTTAGATTTCAATACCCCAAGACACTAGAATGAGGCTAAGTTACATCCAATTTGGAAATTTCCACTCATAACCATTTTTGTTTATGAACCACAGCATTTAGACATCCTAACCACAGGCCCAGACCCCAAAATATTTGATCCTGCACAAACACAAAACAAAGGCATCCTTGGTAGCTGAAAGAGATTCACATTTCCAGTTCTAAGAGCAAAAGGTGGCTCTAGGTTCCACAATGAAGCAGAGGCATTGTCTTCCTCCTTGCAAAGCAATGTGAACCTATTTCTGTTCAGCAGAGACTTGTCTTTTAAGAAGCATTTCTAAAAGTAAGGCTTTGAAATAAAAAACTGGTATGGGACCAGACCATACAACATAGAGGGATTTTTCATACAACAATATTTATGTACCAGAACTCTCACAGTCCCTAGGGTCACCAAGACCTGCAATTGTTAGAAAAGTCTTCTTTTACCTTAACAGTGGCATGCTGTATTTAATACAGTGAGAGCCAGTAGATAACTTCCCACTGCCTGCTACATACATTGTCAAGATATCACCTTTTCTTGTGAACTGAGAAAAAAACTCCATCTCCTAGGTGTTGGTCATGTTTCTTCCAAAGGAACAGAAAAACACCACAACTTTTGTTTGTGCAGGTATGGCTTTGGCTGATGTAGCCAAGGACACATGCAGGTTGTAAAACTCCAGAAAACACCTTTTACCTGTACTAAAAGCAAAAAATACACATTTTGAGGGTTTCTGTGGCTCAAAAATCTACATATATATACTATGCTGCATCAGCCTTTAGAAGTTTGAAGAGAGGTTTTTTTTTTTTCTTTTAAGTTCTCTCCCCAATTGCTCTGGGGGCTAGTGAGTGGCTGGGTGGGGCTGGGGTTAAATCACAACAAGATACTGGGAAAAATCTTGTAATTTTACTCCGACAAAATCTGCATTTAACATTTTCAAACCTGTGATGCCTTGATTACAACAAGCAAGTAGTAGATCTATATTTTAGAGAGGAAGCTAATCTTGTTTGCAAGTTTTCCTAGGTAGGTCCCATACTCCAATTTATCTTGAGGAGATAAAAAATCCTCTTGACAATAAATAGGAAGGAGGTGTTAAACAATAGCTATACCACAATTTATTAAGTAGTCTCTCATGTGGTGATCCCTCAGGAACTTCAGATAGTACACATGGAAGTTTCATGTACTACAATAACCCAGACCTTATCTTTTACTTTGATATTAGACTTACTTTTAGAATGTATTTTTCTTATTAATACTTAATGAACCTTTTTAGCAAGGGACTCATACTGTTCTCAGCTGATGTACAGTTTGTATGGTAACTTACCTTTGACATCAAACTATCACTTCAAAGAATAAGTCTTTTATATATATATATATATATTTAAAAAGAGGGATTAACACTTATTTACATTTGTAAATCAATCAAAATAATCTGAGTACCATGTAGTATAATCAGCCTATACTGTCAGAATCAGTTGTCTCATATTAGACAGTTGACCTCACAACTTCAAGGTTCTGGGTAAAAATTTTCCAATAAATATTCTGTGAAATATACTGTTTTAAAAAAGCTGGAATACTTCAGTAATGTTATAATACTTTGACCAACATCTTTTATATTGAATCAATGGGACCCAGGACAAAAAATAGCCCTTTTGACATGAACTAATTTTGAACTGCCCAAAGGTTTGTTTTTCTCTGAGCACAAAATAACATATTTCATAACATCCAATGGTTTAATAAAACTCAACTAGAATCATCCACATTGCTCCTCCGTAAAATGTCTGGAGACCTTATTGCAAATATATTTTCTATTACATCTCCTTAAACTCATCACTTAAAAGCTTCAGTAGTCAAAACATTTTACACTTCAAGTAGCTATCTTAGTTCCTTATCCTCATCTCTTTCAGTAAGAAATTATTACTTGTATTTTATAAAACAATGACTCTGTGGATTGGCTTCCTTCCTCTTTCATAGCTGCATTAGTTTCACAATGTTTTTGCCTGAGTGCCTGAGGAGTATCAGCACCTTTCCAGCAATTCAAAGATAAGAAGATGAGTCCACAAGAGAGAAGCAGAGCACATTCTTGTGGGGAAGCTGCTCAAGGACCAAAGAAAGAAGCTCACATGGTGAGACTTCAGATGTCTTAGGAGATCTTCAAGTAACAGATGTATCAGTTTACATATCTAGCCTGTATTTTCACATATGTGTACACAGACACATGATGCTGGACTTACGCATACATAACCTGCAGAGAATATTTTAAACCCCAAAAGTTTGAAATTAAGCAGTACTGTGGAACCTATATAAGTACATCCTGAAGTATGCATTTCAGCTTTGATAGTACCTAATTCCCTTTTTCAGATATCTGCTGTCTGGAATTATTTTTCCCCCCTCAGGTGATTTTACATAGATGAGTAGGACGTGTGATATTTCCAATACAGCAAGGAGCCCAAATTGTATTTGTCCATGGGGTGTGAAGGAAGCCCCTTTTGTCATACCATAGGGGAGGGGGTATGACAAAATAACCTGATAGGGCTTGATCTAAAGCAAGGGAAGTATTTCACCTTGCTGTTTAAGACAGCATCATACAAACCAGCAGTTGTAAGTTGTACTCACAATGCATGACTCTCAGGCTAGAGCTTGTTTTAAAACATACCAAACAAGTTCACTAATAAACCCAACTTCCCTTCTCTAAGTTGTTTAAAATTAAAAAAAAAA
>VWZP01004356.1:809556-876230 GCA_013396995.1 Dicaeum eximium
AAAAAAAGCCAGTATGTTGCCAACGCAGTGTTCTAGGTTTGGAAAAGGGCTTCAACATCAAGGCTTGTCTTCTCAAAGACAAACTTTAAAGGTGGTCTTCTACCTTTAAAGGGTAGATCGTGATGCTTGGACTGCAATATAGGTAACACTGGACAAGAGATGGATAATACCAGCATTATGATCCTAGGAGACTCCAATCCTTACAACACTCGTAATTACAACAGATACTATTCCCAAGGTAAAAGATACAATAGCACTGAAATCCCACTGAAGTTATAAATGAATACTCTTCATCAACCCATAAAGCTTTCATGCAGGTACAGCCAAACGAGACAAAATGAGCTCTCTTTTTTAGCTGGTTTAATAAAGTTTTCAAGTAAGCTGCCAATAGAATGAGTGTGAAAAGCGTGGTGTGAAGCGATAGTGAAAGGACTCATGAATTTGGTACAACCATTAGGCTCTATGGGTGGTGATGGTAATTAACAAGATCCTACACAGGGTCTACAAATTGAGCAGAAACAGTATTATATGAACCACACCACCCTAAAAATAATTCCTCAGTTCTACAGCTATGGCAACAGCAAGAATAAAGAAGTAGAGAAATTTTGCAGTGGCATGAGAAAACTCTGGCAGCTGCCTCTAAGTAGGAACAGAGACTCTGGATGGCATCCATCAGCTCTGACCCCACAAAAACAATTGTACAGCAAAACCCATGTGTGCCAAGTCAAACAGCAGAGTGACTTGTGAGTTAGGACAACTCAATACTAAAATTGGTTTTGCCCATTCATAAGCCATCAAGATGATGTTCAGCCATTATATCAGCAGATGTAAATTAGTTGAAAGTTATCATTATTTTAGAAAGAGCAACTCTGCCACAAAAAGAAATAAATGAATATTTCAAAACCTATAATGTGGCAAGACAACACTTCATTTGTACCTTGGCAGACAAACCTATCCATGGGACCTCCATTTACATAGGATGCTGTGAGCAAGACAAAATACCTAATCCTAAGGTCTTTCAACACCGTCCATGGAATTTCATTCCCTTGACATTTCATTGCAATAACAGCATTTCCATGCATTTTGAAGGCACCTCCCATGGAACAGAACTGTCTGTCCCACCTTGGCCCGTAGGCTCTGGGCTGTCTCAGCTGCATTCGTTCCTCTTATCCATCTCCCCTCTCTGTATCTGAGCAGCTCTCAACAGACATTGTCTGCAAACAAAGGAACTTGCTTTCCGTTTCTCCAGCAAAGTGGAAATAGTTTCCTAGCCTGAACTGCCCTCCAGCCCTGAAGGACTAATATTTCTTGAATTAAGGACCAGTCATTCCTCTGGGTGAAGAATTTCACTTTGGGCAGGGCAAGAGTGGCAGGCTAAACAAATTTTGAAGTACAAGTAGACTCATTAGGTCTTATGATCACCACTGACTACCACGACGTGTTGGAGAAGCCACTTTTCACGGCTTTGTATTAGCTTTGAGCATGTTCCTTGATATAGTACTTACAAGGCTGGCAGACAGCTGTGAAGCATTTCCAAACAGGCTGTTACAAATAATTCTGAGTAACTGTCATTCAGTAAGACTTCACAGACATTGTTACCTCCTTAGCAAAAAGATAGATGGAGAACATTAAATCGATACAAGTCCAAGCTTATCCTTGGCTTCAGTGCGAGATTGAAAAGGCTTCAAGCATTTTGAACAACTTTTTACTTTCTTCAAGGTATGCATAGCAATGACCAAGCTTGAAAATTCTTGAGCTGCTCTAGGTCCTCAGTAATATTACTTGAATATTATCTAGTAGGTGAGATAAGAGAAAGCATTTTTCTATAAAAATAATTAAAAAGAAGGTTTTATGCTGTCTGGGGTCCTCTGTCTGCCTCCCTATTCCTTGACAGCAGCCAAGTCACACTGCCCTGTCTGACACCTAATAGATGTCATAAAAAACCAAATAAATTTCCAAGAAACTCCTGTTTTAACAACATTGAACTCCCACCTTCAAGTCATAGAGGGAGTTCAAAGTTCGTTACCATTTTCAAGATTAAGGGCAGAATGAGCCCTCCAAAGCTACTGTTTCAGAAATATATAGAAAATAAGTCCATCTAGTACAAGCAGGTCTTAGCTGTTCTTTTTGTCATTTGACATCATACATTCAGAACTGAGATGTAGTAAGATTGTATTATAGAGGGTCCTCATGCAGCCATAGACATCAACAGGAATTACTACTATAAACCAGGAGCTCATCTGCCATTC
Organism: Dicaeum eximium; assembly: GCA_013396995.1. Lineage (NCBI taxonomy): Eukaryota > Metazoa > Chordata > Aves > Passeriformes > Dicaeidae > Dicaeum > Dicaeum eximium. The sequence goes on from VWZP01004356.1 coordinate 811,806, forward strand.
AGAAGCAGTAAGATTATTCTGATAAAAGACAGAAATTTTTATCAATGCAAGCCACCTTAGGCTTCAATGGTTCTGAGATTTAGGGTGCAATTCCTTTTATCTGAAATTGGATGACGAAATAGCAGATTAATCTCACCCTGTTTCTCTCTAGTGACAATACAGAGAGCCCAAGCTGGCCACTTCCAACATGGACACAGGAAGAAAGACCAATCTCCCCTTATCCATTCAGTCTACAAGTTACCAATAACCTCTGCCTCCATAGGAGAGCCCAAGATGTATCAATAAATGTTTTTATATTAGGAAGCATCAATTCTGTAGAAACTCTTGGAAAAGTAATTTGAAATGCTGAGTGATAATAGTTTTACACAGCCCAAAACAAGAACAATTTTTAAAAAATGAAGAAAGTAGACAGAACACCTAATTGAAATTACCAAACAACAAAACCTAACTCTCCACCTCACTTACCTGAAAAGATATATTTGAAAGACCTTAGTTTGTAAGCTCTCACAAAAATAAAACCTAAGGAAGTTGTACATGGAACAAAGAGGCAAAACCATTTAAGATAAAAGACAACACCAGCAGTAAAACAAATATGAATAAACTTGTCTTTGAACTTGCCTTAGTAAAAAAATTAGAAGGTTCCCAATTTTCACAGAACATCAACTATAGAATAGCCAGCAAATAAAAGGGCAAAGAACCCTGTTAAATTGAAGATATTCTAGAACAACCTTCTCACGGATTTATATACTACAGCAGCTGTAATGACAAGAGGAAAGACAGGATTACTTAGGAGGTCCCTTCCAAACCCATGCTCCTAATGTGGGTTTCTACTAAGGAGCAGAGGTCAAGCTGATCAAAGAGGAAACCATATCAGTGTTCATGCAATTCTTGAACAACTCCCAATCTTTTCTCTTCTTTCCCCATCTCAGCCCCCTCTGCCTTCACCTTACCCTAAGACACTAGTGCCAGAGGGACTAAGCAGGCCCGTTGTTTTCTGCAATTAAATGACCTCTGTCCTGATAGAAAACAAAACAAAACAAACAAACAAAAAAAAAGCAACAGCTTCCAACCCCTCTTCCTTCATTTAACACAGAAAGAATGCTATACAGCCATACAACAGAAAATAACTTTAATGTATCCCAGCACTACGCTTACTAATGCACCATATGATAGCTCATTTCAAAGCCAAAGAACAACACAGACAACTCTGGTAAAACACTCCTTTAGGAAACTGTGCATTATTATGCATGTTTACCATAACTAACAATCAGAGACAATCTAGGAAGCACACACTACTTTCACCTGTAATGCAGGTTTACCTTACCAGAAGGGTTTGCTTGTCTCACTAAAGCAGAGCTGCACAGCACAGAAAACCCCAGTACTAGCTGGTAGGCACCAGCTAAGAACTGGCTGTAGTGAGAAGACACATTTCACCTGGCCCATACAGGAAAGTTCTTCTCCTCTTTGGGAGGATAATCAAGTATCAGAATTAATCAAAGCAAAGCAGCAGCACCTGTAAAGGTGGCACTGACATTCAGAAAAAATGGATCCCTAAGGAAATTTTCTAGGCCAGACTGTGTACTATATAAGAATATATGTTATCTAAGTCAAATAAAAATATAAAACAGTTGAAATCTCTCCACTGAGGTCTGGACTACTATAGGAGTAGTAATACAAAAATGTTTTAGAAACAAAAGGATGAATGTTCATACAGCTATTTTTTTTAAACCCCACAAACCTCAAACCTAGTTCTATATCTGAACAGCAGACAGCATCCAGAAGTGTGCCTAATCTTCAGATGCAATGTGGTTAACCTGGGAGAGGGGGGCCATGCCACTGCCACTCCTCTTGGTACTCTGCACTGCTTTACACTGTGTTCAGGAGGGAAGAGGCAGGGACTGGAGGTGCCTGTGGCTGCATGAAACCTGCACAGGGAGATGGACATGCAAGGAATGCTGGAAACAGGCATAGAAGATGTTCTCCTGTATGGCAAAATGCAGAAAATAGCTCAGCTATGGTCTGGCAGGGGAAACAGGAGTGTGATGGGATCAGGGAAATGTGGGTGGCTGCTGATGGGAATAGGGGAGTTTTGTGTGGTGTGAAGGTGGTGGATACCACCACCAAGGGGATGTGTTTGTGCAGTGCAGCTAAATGTGTTTAGAATTCCCATTTAAGTTTGACTAAAGGACAAGTTTCTTCAGGAAATTACTGATTGAAAAAGTCATAATTCAATGGAGTAGGAAGGGGCTGAGAACAGCAGTCATATACTTTAATTATTTTGGGTGAACCCAGAATGATTTCACTGACCAAAGAAAGTCACGTTACTTCTAGCTCTACTCTATGACAGAAAGCAGCAATGATTCAATCATTGAATTCAATCAATGATTCAATCTGTGTTGTAGCTGAAGCCTTGAGTCAGTGCTCCTGTGAGAAGATGGTGGTGGACAGTTGGTGTGAGTTGTAATTGCAGGGGGAGTGTGTTTGGATAACTAACCTCTCACCTGACTAAGCTCTAAGAGGCTCATGGGGGCAAATCACTGAACCTAAGCAACTTACCAAAATAGAAAAGATAAATAGGAGTGGCTTTATATGATCCACTCACAGAAAAAATTAGAAACTTGTCCAGAACTCAAAGAAGACTATTGACATCAAGTGAACCTCATTACGAAGAAAGAATATCATGTTATAAATACGAAAGTATACGTAAAGTATCCCCTCCAAAATGCTGCTGAGCCTGGTGAGTAGATATATAGTGAATACATAGGTTATTTCTGAACAAATGATTTTTCAAAAATTACACATTTAATGTTTTCTGAGATGCTAAAAAGAATCATTGCTGCTCTTAGTCAAGTTCTTCCCCCCTAATTGCAATACAGCTGTTATTAGCCAATTCCCCCAGCCCCACCAGCTCTCAGAGTAATCTGAACCTAGGATAATGTTTTTCATTTTGGTTTTTTTTTTCAGGAGACAAAATCAGGAGCATTTCCCTTCTGACAGTATAACACAGGCTACAGACAGCCTGGCGCCAAAGCTTTCTGTAGATCAATATATTTAATGCATTTAAAGCCAGTAAAATCTCCCCGGTTAGTCCTGGGTTGCTTGAGGAAAAAGAAAGCCAGAAGGCTAGGGAACACTGAAAATATGGATTTAATATTTTATTTGCTTACTTAAGGAGCTCTCCATTTTAACAAAAAACTTTTTAAGTTACTTTGGGTTTCAATTTAGAGTATTTTTCTCAAAAAGTTTTGGTAAGCATGGAGAAAAATTTAATGTATTAAGTGGAGTCAGATACACAGAGACACAGACTGGTGGGAGGCTTGTTTATATGCATAAAGACAAAACAGTGAATAAATGGCAGCGATTGTGGGAACAAAACTATTATCAGTCACATCATATCAATGTTTTTTTCTTCCCATCTCCCAGATTAATTTTTTTCAGTTGAATATTGCTTCAGTCACTCTGGTCTTTCCCACTGGCTTTCCTCATTTACTTAAGCTGCTTCTCATTTTCACTAACCTTCAATCTTTATTGCTCCAAATGATTATTTTTGCTTGTCAGTAAGTTTTACTGCCTCTCAAATACAACAGCCAGAGGCAATCACACAAGTGAGGAAACCAGTCATTCTCCTATGAAGTTCACCAGAATTCTTTTTCTTTCATTCAGCCTCAAAAATTCCATAGGGACTTCCATTTACCCTGCCTACTTCCCACCTTCCACTCCAAAAAAGTGTCTAACAGGAAAAAAGGAATGAGCTGCACGAAAAAAGCTGCCATCCTCTTGAGTCTCAGTTCACACCCATCAGAAAACATTCTTATATATATTAAAACTTAAAAATACCATAGAGAAATTGCTACCTTGCTGTCAATCCTCAAAAGATACTAAATAATAGTACCCCAAGTTTACTATAATGGTACCCCATGTTTACTTTCTGCAAAGCAGAAGCATTTTTCTTGATCACAATTGGAAGAGCAACTTAATAAACTTCAGTTGTATGCACAACATTGGGCTGCCAAAACCAGTGAATGAAATAACATTTTCCACCTTAACATCATGTTAACTACAAAGCTCACGCACACACTGCTTTAAATGCAAATATTAATTATCTCATGCTAATATTTTAGCAAGAGTGAGTGCAATTATTTCATCAAAGTAGATGCAGTGGGAGGTAAGCAAGAAGAAGTAGCTCTTACTGGTTTGTGGGAAATAAATTTAGTCTTCTCTTGTATGGGTTAGGTGGTTCAAAAGAGAAATGTTGCCTTTCTATTACATCAAAAGGTCTGTGACCTTTTGGCAAGTTCCAGTACACTTGTGCTTCCTCCCTAAGTCCAGATTATAATATTTGTGAAGTGTTTACAATACTTTTAATAGGGTTTTTATTGAAAATCTGGATGTGAGATTCATGGTACTTCTCACAATCATTAAAGTTAACATCACTTATTTTGCTCATTGAGTGCATCCCATTCTGCTAAAAGTCCTTAGCCTTGGTATGTTATAGCACTACAAAAAAACTGGTCCTTGCTATGAATTCCAGTCTGACTACAGCAGCTCTTGGGAATGGCATTTTATTCCTTTGTAGCAAGTATATGCTATATATTTGTTATAAGCATATATGTATAAGCATATAAACTATATCATCTGGGTACAGAACATTAGAACAGGATAAAACTAGAGGAACAGCTTCAGGTTTTATGCATTGTTGTCTTGTGCTTGAAATGGCAGAAACCAGCTGTGAATATTTCACCCTGGTTCCGGCTCTGCCTGATGCCATGTCAGAGGTGTAGGGCAGAGCCCAGCGTGTCTCTGCCTATCCACTCAAACTGCACATGCTCTGCTTCATCCAGAACCTTTATCTGATACCTATCAAAGTTCCTAAAGAACTCAGTGATAAAAAAAATGATGATCCCCTCTCAGAAAAACTGTGCTTTGGGCCCTGAGGCTTTTGTGCCTTGAGGTTCTTGTGATGGAAAAATCCAGCCTGGAAACAAGTAAGCAACAAAAATTTTCACGTTTATTCACTTCACAATGCAGACTCCCCTCTATACAAACATCTCAGTGAATCAGCTCTTCCTAACTGCTTGCCCCCTGCTACTCAGCAATGCACAACAGAATATATGCATTTTACAAAACAAGCACCATTTCCCTTGTGGCTATTCTTCCTCGTGACCTGGAGAAAGCAGTTTTTGCCCAAGTTTTCTGAAGGAACTGCTGTAATATAACATAACACTGCCATGCTAAAAAGGCAAAAAAATGTACAATGAGAATAAAAAAGGACCATTTCACCTAAACAGAACTTCAATCTGAGCTGCAAAGTTTGTTTTGAACTTGCATTTTCAGGGATCTCAGCTGTAATTTTTACGTCTGCATTACAGGCCTCAAACACTATACAGGCTTTGCACATTATTTCCTAGTCAGTGAAAATATCTGTTCTAGCTCTTAAGTTTAAATATGGCATATGTAACACTGTAGCATCTAGGGAGTCCAAACAATATGGCTATAAACTCTTAAGAAGGGATAGGTGAGGAAGGAGAGGTAGTTGGGGGAAGTGTTTCGACTGTTTAGAGTTTTATGATGAGTTGAAGGCCAACAGGGCAGATATCCTGGTGGGATTCTGTTATAGACCACCCAAGCTCTTCTAGAGTATAGCAGGGGAGACATTATGCCCACATTGGACATTAGGAAACATTTTTTCACTGAAAACTTTGGTGTAAATTGCCCAGGGAAGTTTCTGAGTTACCATCCCTGGAAGTATTTAAAAGACATGTAGATGTGGCACTGAGGGACATGGTTTAGTGGTGGACTTGGCAGTGCTGGGTTAATGGTTGGATTTAACGACTTCAAATGTCTTTTCCAACATCAACGATTATGTGATTCTAATACTGAGTCAGGCAGAGAACAGAGAATATACCTGCCTCCAATTTTGTACTCTTTTATATGCTAGTACTGTATGTAAAAACTCCAGTACATTCCACTGGCGTAAGGACCAGAGGCAAATTTCCTTTCTACTGTATATTGGAATAGCTCAACCAGTTGACTTTAAATAGCCCATGTTATTTCATTCCAGTAAGGAGTTTGCCCCAAGGGTCTTGCTAACACTTTTGATCATAAAGACTAAAAGGGTAGTAATCCTTAAGCTCAAATGAATTTACACACTAGATTTCTATGGCTCAGAAGAACCAAAAGCTGTTCAATCTACTGTGAAAAGCAGGAATTTGTCTAAAAATGAAAAAAATCAACAGTGTCATCAGAATATGCATATATTTGAGGGTTCCAAAATATAAATAATTCACTCCTAAGTACAGAGCTAAATGTTATGGATGGCAGCCCATAACAGTGCTTTTCTGGAAGCTTCTCATAAGGAAGGCAAGTGCTGAAACCTTTAAACTGTGACCTATGCAAAGCTAAAAACCCACTGAAGCCACCAGGACCATTCACCTTGCTGTGGGGCGACCTACACCTCTGTTTCATAGTGCAAGACCAGAAATCTCAAGCATCACAAGGGGTAGCTGATACTTATTTTTTTTGTATCAATAAAACTGAGTTACACCAAGAGACTTGAAATAACAGCAAGATGTTAATCACAGATTCACAGAATTGTTAAAGTTGGAAGGGACCTTTGGAGACAATCCAGTCCAACCCTCCTGCCGAGGCAGGGTCACCTAAATCAGGTTACACAGGAATGCATTCAGGTGAGTTTGGAACGTCTCCCGAGAGGGAGACTTCACAACATCCATGGGCAGTCTGTTCCCTGGGCAGAGGATGCTTTGACACCCTCAAAGTAAAGAAATTCTTTCTCATGTTGAGGTGGATCCTCTTGTGATTTTATTTACAGCCATTGCTCCTCATCCCGTCACTGGGAACCACTGAGAAGAGGCTGGCATCATTCTCTTGACACCCACCTTTAAGATATTTATATGCACTGATGAGATCTCTCTCAGTCCTTTCTTTTCTAGACTAAACACCCCCAGCTCCCTCAGTCTCTCTTTGTAGGAGAGATCCTCCAGACCCCAAATCATCTTTGTGGCCTCCACTGGACCCTCTCCAGTCCCTCCTTGTCTTGTGCTGAGGAGCCCAGAACTGGACACAGCACTCCAGATGTGGCCTCACTGGGGCCGAGTAGAGGGGCAGGATCACCTCCCTTGACCTGCTGGCCACACTCTTCCCCAAGCACCCCAGGATCCCACTGGCCCTCCTGGCCACAGGGGCACTGCTGGCTCATTGTCAGCTTGTCATCCAGCAAGACTCCCAGGTCCTTCTCTGCAGAGCTGCTCTCCAGTGGGTCAGACCCCAGCCTGTGCTGGGATTTGGGGTTTTTCCTCCCCAGATGCAGGAGCCCGCACTGGCCCTTCTGGAACCTCACTGGGTTTGTCTCTGCCCAACTCTCCAGCATTTAAGGTCCTGCTGAATGGCACCACAGCCTTCAGCTGTATCTGCCATGCCCCTCAGTTTTGTATCATCAGCATAAGATGGTGCAACACTACTTCTGTAGGCCTAGATTTACTGCACATACTTAATGATTATTCTGAAGAGGAGATAACAACCAATCACTAATTAAATAAGTCAGATAGGAAGAAAGCTGTTATGAAATTTTGAGTGACCTCTATCTGATTCAAATGGAGACTGCAATAGCAGGGAAAAATGCCAGACAGCCAATGAAAGGTCTGGTGATTGAGCAGAGCAACAGGAACTTCTCATGTGGATTGCCAGGTCTTAAACTAGCTATTATAACTCAGGGGAAAATTACAATTTTAACATGAACAACTCATTTCCTAAAGCAAACACACATCTGCTCAAAAGACACCAATATCACCCTCAAAAAATATTAAGAAAGGTAGTCCTGGAGTTATGACTTCTTATAACTTCCTGGCACAGCATTTTCTCACTGGTTACCTACCTGAAAAACAAAAAACAAAACCAAAACAAGCAAGCAGACAAACAAACAAAACTCAAAACATAACCCAAAACAAAATCAAAACCAAAATGAAAACCAAAACCAAAAAGCCCAAGCAAACAAACAGCAATGAAAAAGAAGCAATAATAGCTGAAAAATATTACAGCAATTAAAAACTTGCTCAAAAGACAAAGAGACATACTAAAGACAAAAGACAAAACAGAAGTCCTTTTTTACATAACTATTTCTCAAGAAAAATAATTCATGCACTTTTTATTTGGCCAAAGTTTTGTGAAGATCTCTTGGAAGTTTCTACTGTAGTTGTTGTAGAGGATTTTAAAAAAATGGCCCCACTGTTTTCAATGAGACAAAGAATATGAAGAAACACAATAATATTACACAATGGTAAGTAGAATATAAAATACAATAAATACAATACCTTAAACAGAGCATAACTAAACTGTGTTAAACATTGCTGTGAAGTGCATCTATAAGTTATAGTTAGGTTAAAACAGTGAAGATGACAACTCCCAGCCAGAAATAAAATCTAAGCTATTTCATCCTGCAATAGTCTGGAAACACTTGTGTCAACTTACTGTAAGATGAGACTCTTAGTACTATATGTTGGTAATGGAATAAATCTTATTTTTTTAAGAGGGTTCTTGATCAAGAGGAAGTTAAGAGCACATAAAAATTTACATGTCTACATATGAAAACTATCAACAAAAAATTCAATTCTCACTCTATTCTTGAAATCCCACAAACAACTCCACCTCAGCAACAAGATGTTCTAAGAGCCCTTGTGAGCCTGAAACAATGCCTAAGTCCCAAAATCTCAGATCTGGCTTATTTTCTATGGTGCAGCAGGAAGAAGTAGTATCCTGTACAATACAAGCACAACTTGGAACACTCACTCGAGTGTGAGGAATCCCATTTCCAGGCTCTCCCCACCTTGAGGCAGTGTGGACACTGCCTTTCCAGCAGAACTACAAGCTGTTTTGGAAAAGAGGATCTGGGACTGTTTCACTAGACGTTCTATAGCCCTGCCAGAGTGAAGTTGCAAACTTCATGCAGCTGGAGGAAAGGAGAGACAGGATAGCACAGCCCAGTGGCTGGGAAAGTTGGAAAGGGAGGGAAGAGCCATTGGTTTCACACAAGCAACAAGGTCTCACATATCTGTTGGGCAGCTGTGGTGAGCACAAATCCTGATGAGTCCTTTTAAAAAATCCTGCTATGGGGACCTACCTCTGGAGAAGGGCCCGGACTCCACAGCCTGTAGGCACTGGGCTCTGGTCAGCCTTTTCAGCTCCTGGAAAGAGCTAAGGCTATTTCAAGGCCCTTTCTGCTGTGTTTGCAGGTTTGCACCCAATTCTGGCATGCACTACAGAGGGAGATTGTGTGTCCCAGCTCCATGTCTTTATTGAGCCTTCCTGGGACTGGGGACTGAAGACACCTGTTTCAGCCCTAAATATGACAGCAGAGAAGCACAGAGACTACATCCTGCCCTTTGTTCTCACCACTAAAGCATTGCTGGCCCAACAGTGTAAACACGTCACAAGTCTCCCACCAGCTGCAGTGGGAAGTGTATTGCATCTTCTATGCTTTGATTTAACTCTCCTCTCTATCTTGCAGCTGAGAAAAAAAGTACCATCCTTGTGACAAATTTCCTTACTGTAATAATACAGACACTAACAACAGTGAAGGAAAGAAAAGACACTAGAAAAGAAGTGCACTACTTAGACAAAATAATAAACCATAAATCACTACAGTGACAAGATTAAATGTGAAACCTCTAATTACACATTTAATCATTTGCCAACATCTTATTTTCTTGAAGTAATGTTCATGAAGCTTCAACAAGATTTGAATTTGAGGCTGATTTTATTTTATGTGTGAACTGCAAAAGCAATACAAATAGAAATGGTTTAAAGACTAAAAAAAAATATTAACTTTAATCTTCAGCTATGTTGACATCTTACTGAACACCTTTATTGCTCTCAGTCACACTGCCCTCATTTAGTGACATTACTGTGTCAAAACACATCAAGCCCATCTTTATTGCACAGATACTATATAAAATAAAGTAGAAAACTAAGGGGCAAATAAGTGGTGGCTTAAAAAGTAAGAAACTGTATCAAAACAAGAGAGTGTAATAACATTGTTGAAGAAGACCCTGTTATTTGTGAAGTACGGACAAACCTGCGCCCCCAGGCTGTATCTGCTCCACTGCCTTTTCCACAAGGAGGCAAGAAGCAGCTGTTAGAGCAGAAAAGTGTCTCATCAGCATCTGAACACCTTTACCTATGGATTTCAGAGTCCAGAAACAGAGAACAGAGCTGGTTGTTGCTGTTGGGTTCAGAGTGGCCAAGGGAATTACCTGTTTTCTGTAAAAATTCTGTGCACCAAAGTCATCTTCCAGCACACTCAGAGGAGTACTTACTGAAAACAAAGTAACCCAAAGCACAGCAAAAAGCAAAAATTGCAAGATTCTCCTTCTTCTAACTGGAACATAAAGCAAAGTCCAGACAACCTTTGCATTTAGGCAGATGCCCTCAAAAACGTGGAGTCAGAAAGTGCAGACTTTTTCCAGTCAGAATATTGCTTATATGCTAAGAGAAACAGCCTAATATACTGAACACATCACCTAATATGAATTGTAAAGGCATTATTGTACTGCTAGGTTTTTCTTCCCCTACAAGAGAGCAGTTGAAGTTGGAGTTGAAGGAAAAACCCTAGAGTGCCTTTTATTTTGTTTTATCATGTTGTAGGCTTTGGTAAGTCATCTTATGGTTCCTAGCCAGAGTGGATCTTCACACAGCCAAAACTGTAATTCAGCTGCTTTTTTTCCTTTCTAAAAACAAATTTAGACTGGGCCTGGTTTGCAGGGAAGATGGGTTTGCTGTACTCATGCTTTTCACCCCAGCAGAGGGGACCGAAGCACATGGGGCCTGGCCAGTGTTTAGGGTGCAGAAATGTTCAGGACCAAACACAGTGGGGAGGCATCAGCCACTCCAGTGGAGGAGGGCAACATTTTTATTATGTCTTTTCCAGAGACACAAACCACCAGACAGAGAGCTCTGAGGTAATCTTTGGGTCATATTTTCTTCCATGTTTGTCTATTTCTATTTGCATCATCCTTTTGAAAAATAAGTCATCCTCTGTACATGTGGCTCTGGATTCCCTTAAATTGGCTTGTTGGTACTTGACAGGACCCCTGACTCACTGCTGTGAACTGCAGGAAATGCTCCAGAACCTGCTCCAGGCTCTGCTTCTACCACCTCTTGGAACAGGCAAAGCCAGAAAGAAAAGGGGATCATTTAATCAGGTTCCGACTGTTACATAAGGCTACTGCATGCTTGCTTCTCAGCTAGGTAATTTTTTAAAAATATGTTTTGTAAACAAGAAAAAGTTGGTTATGAAAAGCAGGGAACACAGGCCCACATCCATAGCAATCTAAGTACAGTCAGCACTAGGAAAATTAGTTTTCTTCCTTTCTTTCTTTCTTTGGATCTCTTTTTGAATCATGAGGAGTTTGGACTGATTCAGTAATAGATATTTCTGTTTCACCAACCAAATTTGAAAATGGCTTTAACAGCACAGCATGCATTAACCCCCTCCTCCCTCTATAGAACTGCCTGCCTATTAAATCCACATTCAGTGCCTAAACTGAAAATATAGGAGGTGTTTGGCTTGGTACTTCTGAATACATGTGAGGCACCAGTGTCAGAGTCCTGGAAACAGGACACATTTTGATCTTCCTTTTCTCAACAATTCCTGGATAAATAATTCTTGAGGCAATGTTTAAAGCAGGCTCACTCATTGTGTAGTTGACAACACATGACTGAGACGAGAGGACATTTACTCACCCTGCCAGCCAGATGATCTGTAGGTCTTTGGAGTTGTTCTCTCTTTCTCTTCTCTAGTCCACTTATGCATCAGGTTCCTTAGAGATATGGGACAGCCAAGTGAATTTACTTTTCTTGCTCTGGGTGTAAGATAGTTACCTGTGACAGAGAGGATAAAGAGACCAAATGTGGCATATGAAGGCTCTGGAACAATAATTTCTGTAATTCAGGTAATTCTTACCTCCTGCCTTCAATAGTAGCCAATACTGAGGAATAAAAACCCCAAGAGTTGATTTAAAAATAAGAAGCCTGGAGGAATTACTGTTTAGTAAGGGCCAGAATCTTTTACACTGCCCTGTTTAGTTGTAGAGAAATAATATGTGCGAGGAGAGTTTTCAGTGGTTTAATTAATTCTACTAATTAACAGATCACATTTCAAATAGATACATTTAGTTAGATGCATTTACTTTTAGTTTCCATCTCAGTGTTCAGATCCTACAATGATCTGTTCTGAAATATTAATTCAATCTCATCATTCTACACATATTCTCTTCCCTGTACCTTCTCTAAGCTATTTTTTCTACTGTTTTTCACTCCAGAATGTCCAGAATGAAGATTATTCACTGGTATTATGGCTTTTTTTTGGAATACCTATAGACTTTTCCTCTTCAAGGATGAGCTGCTCAGACCTAAATATATTTCAAAATTGTGACCAAGCATTTCTGTTTCCCTCTTTTCCTCCCTACACCACCAAGTGAGCTGAGGGACACCAGTTCAAAGCCAAGCATTATCATGATCTGTGTCACTTTTCTGCTCCATTTCCTTCAAAAATACATCTGGTAAAGAGGTGGAAGAGGAGACTTTGGAACACATGCACAGATCATATCCTCTATAACCATAGGACCTCAATAAGTCAAGGAGAGAAAAGCAAACATGCAAACCCCAAACATGCTGCACTTAAGAACATTATAAAAAGCAGAAATGGGTAAATGTCTAGTTTTGTAGAGCTCCCCTGAATAATTTTCCTTCCATAATTTTTGTCAACTGAATAGCCAAGATACAGAAGTAACTGAGGGAGAAAGAAACCAAGAATAGGTCGTTATTTAATTGCCTCATGAAGTCTAAAATACAAAGGACTTTCACTAAGGGTTACTTTGGAGGTAAAATTGGAAACTTCTCTTCAGAGAGTTTTCTATTAAAGGTCATGGGTATCAAAATCTATCGTCTCACTTTAGATCATTTATAAAGTTACTATAAATAAAGTCTCCTACATGGCACATTGTCATTGATTCCCACTTCAGTGTAATCAGCACTGCAGACACAGGAAATTCCTAAAATAAACAGCAGTATTCTCTATTTACTGCACTTAAAAAGGAGCCAGGAGTTCTGCATTTATATTTTAAGATATTCATTACAATAAGTAATTCATTGTAATTTAAGATATGCATCATATTTGCTTTAAAGTAGATTATTTTATTATGATTTCAATGAAGAAATCTACTGTATCAAAAGACAGTGTAGCTATGACAACGGTAATTCATAGTTTTTACCACTAAGCAAATTAAGTAATTTTGCCAAATTGTTTCTTAATAATAAAAATATGATAATTTGCAAGCAGTAGTGTTAGCATTACTGTTCTTAGAACTAGGCCAATGTATACTTTAAGAATTGCAAATACATCAAAATATCTTTCTTGGATAAAAAGAGACCATACAGCTGTAAAATATAGTGTCTATTCTATTGAAGCTACTAAAGAACTCATAGGACTCTCAAAGTTCTGGGCAAAAAGCTCCAACAAAAACAACAAGATTAAAAAAAATCAAAATACTGTAGTAATTTTACTAACATGCAAATGAAAAAATCATGCTAAAAATAATCCTTGTGGAAATAGATTGTTTTGATATCTTTCACCTTACCCTATATATCTTGTTGAAAAAGATTTGGGAGTGTGAAGATGAGAGTAAGAAGAATGACATGAAAACTATGAACCAAGGGTTTGCATCAACTTTTTTGACAGCTCCAACTGCAATGTGTCTCCAGAAACCCAAGACAGCAAAAGGGGCCCAGAAGAGGAAGCTGCTTGCTGAAAAGAGCTCCTCAGTGCACTGGGACCTCCCAGGCTGCCTGTGGGAAGTGATGCAGGCACAGCAGATGGACAACACAGGATGAAGAGGTTGGGAGGGCTTCTTGGGAGTAATGCAGAACTTCCTTGTTCTGGACTGCCTGGATGAAACTGGGGAAGCCAGACCTCAGCTGGGTTTGAAACTGGTGAGGAATGTGAGGAACAACCAGATGAGCTTCTAGGGGAACAAAAGGAAGCCCGAGACATGGGTTGTTGGGAGAGGCTGGCAAATCTCCATCCTTGTAGATACTCCAGAAGAAGGAGTAAATTCAGCAGAACAAGGCTGTGAGTGATGTTATCTAATTTTTAATTGCTTAGACTAGGACATGATTTTCTTGCTTAGACTAGGTCCTTGTTGATATCCTCCAGAGCCCTTCAGAAGTCTATTCTAACAAACAAATTGCTGTGATTCAATGATATAATTTAATTTGCCTGCAGTTTTCTTCCCTCTGAATAAAAGAAGGGTGAACATAAGAAGAAAAGTCAGAGGGAATAAAAAGTAAAAATTTATCTCATCTCTAATCATTTTCTCAAAGAAAGAAGAATGAATCTGAACAACAAAAAAATGCGAACAAGTAAAATTATTAGACCGCTACTAGTTACAGTTTTATTTTATCTTTCATTCTCTATCACCTGTATGATTTTGTAAGCCATTCACCTTGTTCTGCTTTTTTCCTTTCACTGAAAGTAACTGGCAATACACAGGACATGGAGGTTTTTGAGTCCAGCCTTCACAAGAGGACTTGTAGGGGCCCTTCATTTCACCTAATATTTCCCTGAGCAGAAAACTTCCAAAACTGTACCATGGGATGGCACCAGACTGTAGGCACTATAATTTTTCCAGGTGCATGGTCCATCTGTTTCTCCCTCTTTGCCTCTTCATGTTTACCCAAAAAAAGCACAAGAATTTAGCACCATACACTTTTCAAGCCTCAGTAAGCAGCTTAATTATTCAGACAAAATAGCATTGATTTGAAAGTGTCTGAACAAATGAAATTCAGGCTTGCCAACCTCATTGAGAAGGACAACCAACCTGCTTAGGGAATTTCCAATTGTGTTACTTACAGTTCTTTTTTCTTTCTTTTATTTTAGGGTAATTTTGTGCAATACAGAGCAAATTCCAGCAAAGCAATCACACAGCTGCTTTCAAAATCAGAGGAGACTTTGCTAAAGAGGCAGACCTTCAGCTTCCTCTGAATTCAAGAGCAACCTCTGTGCACCCAAAGACAATACATGAATCAGGGAAGCTGACAGCTGACAGTGATAAAAAAAAAAAATAGTAGGCTCAATTCAGCACCCACTAAAATTAATGGGACAATTATGTCTGTGAATGAGCTACCCTTAAACATGAAGTAAATATCACACTCTATCGTTGACTCCTTCTTGGGCCATAAATTCAAGTTTCCTTAATGTCATTATGTCATTCCACAGACTCATTTTTTAATAAGCCATGCCTTGTTTTCTTCAGTATTTCCAAGGGTAAGAATTTAGACAATGGGCAATCATCTTGCGCAGTAATCACTTTTATCACAGCAGTCATGTTACAAAATAGAGACTCCATTATACTCCATTTACTAAATGTAGATAGGAATCAACTTCTTGGGCTATAAATGGACAGTATTACTCATTATGTTATTTGCTATAATAGTTGAACACCAAAGAGTTGCAGATCCAACACATATCCAAAAATGGCTATGCAAAAAGCCCTAAAATTAAGTTCTTGACAGATAATAACTAATGCTGTACACCCCTACTCTTTATGTTATGAACAATATGTACACTATATTTATGCAGGAGAAACCAGTATTTAAAACCCTTACATTTATCATAAAAATAGATTTTATTACAGAAAACAGTGCCTTGCCATAAGAGATTTACAACTGATTAAAAACGATGGCTTGTCCTAAAACACTTACATGATTGCATGCAAAGAAAACAGATGGTCTGTGTAACAGTAATTTGATTTCTTCCAGTAAACATTACTCATGATATAGAAAATGCTTATGCTGATCTACTCCAGAGTGATGTGTGCACTTTGCCTCTCTCTTTAAATGAAGCCTGTAATTCTGTTCAAGAAACAGCACTGCAGCTCTGGTTTCCCAACAAATCAAATAAAATCAGGTCTTCTAATGCATCATTCCTCACTTAAGAGCCTGACAACACAAAGATTAATTTTAACTTTTCACTCTCCCAAAAGGGTTTAACATAATGCCATGCTCCCTACTCATTTAGTCCTTTTTGTAATGCTTCTTCAGGACAAAAAAAAGAATACTATTTCTACCTTCATCTCTGAGAGGAGCACCATAAGCCAAAATTCAATGGTTATTCTCTTCTGGCTGCGTCTAACATTCTTGTCCTTTATATAATTGCAGGTATATAAGAAAGAAGGAAAGGTCTTACTGCTAAGTCTTCATCTGTCCACCTCAAATTTTGTTTTATCTCTTGGGCCACACCAAGAATGCTGCTCAGGGAAATTCAGCACCCACATTTCCCCTACTCAAGCTTTCTGCTTCCCAAACACGGGATGAAAAGCTGCCTGCCTTTGTAAGGCAGACAACCCTCATGGGGTTGTTTAAATCACTAAAGTTCTTGGAAACCAAACCATGGATAGGAATTCTGTCACTTGTTCACACAGAGTAATGGTCTGGGGTGATAAAGGGTTTGTGTTGCCTTTTACAGATCTTTTTGCATGGGATGAATACAGACAGATCTTTCTCAAAGGCGCAAATTTAACCCCTAAGAATGCATCCTTAAATACTTTCCTGTATTTCACAGGGACTTCACACCTGGGTATGTTTTGTCATCTGCAGCAATAATATTCCTGCTGGAATGTAACCCTATGTGTCATTATCTTGTCTTGTTTCATTACTGTTGCTTCACCTGACTGGCCTGGACTTATCCCAGCCAAATGAAGTAAGGGCACAATCCTATTAAATGCCTGCTGGGAACACCCTAAGCTGCTGCTCTTGTCAGTGGGAATTAAGGGTTCTCGGCACATTGTAACAGGTACTCAGACCCTTGAGAAATTGGACTCTTAATTAGATATTCCCTCATGACATTGTGTGATTATTTAATGTTCTGATAAGATGCCTCAGCAATCTCACAGGCCCTGAATTAACTATCCTAGAAGAGCTCTTTGCCAACTGCAATTCTGTGAAACCTTTGTCATGCTTGGCCATGGAAGCAAATTGCATTTCATGAAGCATATGAAATTATTTACCCCATGAATTGGCTGAATTATATACAACATTAACTACTAGCCAGGCTTGACATGTCCAGTTTTAAATAGCTGTTCTTTTTTTTTGTCCCTTTCCTCTTCCCTTGTGTGTGCCCTCCCCTGCACTCCTCCATGCACACTTTTTATTGTCCCACTTGCTGGCAGAGCTCAGTAGAAGAAGCAGCAGCAGCAGCAGCAGTCCTTGTGGCGACGTGGCATGATTTATCACACAATCTATATGAGGCAGATTAATACTGCCAGAGCAGCCCCTTATTGTGAATTTCCTTTTATCTGTCTGGCTCATCTGCACTATAATATTTGTTACTCACATGTAAATTTTCAGCTTAAGCCTATCCATCCAGGAGCTGCTGAAGTTTTCTAATCTACATTGGAAAGTTTAAAAAAAACCCCAACAAAGTAAACATTTCTGCCTTGCAGCTGATGCCATGTTATCAAACACATCAATAAAAGCGACAGCAAGCATGAAAAACAAAGCATAAACAGACAGAGGAAGTGCTAAATGATATAGTATATCATACAAATGCACAAAACAATGGTCATCTTTTCATCACTCCCTATGCATATCAGCTTTAGGCACAATCACTGTGGGGAAAGGACATAGCTTTAAATGTTTTGCACAGGATTTTAGCATTCTGATTACTAAAGCCTGGCTTAAATGTGCAAAATTGTGATGATTAGCAATCAATACTCATTTCCCATCCACTTTGTAGAAAAGGAAGATAGAGAAGTATTTGGACCACCTACCCTAAATCCTGCAACACCCAATTAGCCAAGGACTGTAGTCAGGGCATATCAGATACCAAAACTGAAACGTGTGTTTCAGGTAAAAAATAATAGAAACAATAACTGTCAAGAGAGGCATTAAATTGTGCTCCAAAGGTTGTGTTTTTAGGAAAAGCTTTTTTAAACTTTGAACTTCTCCACCCCTGCTGACTTGCAACATAGTTTATGAGACTGCTATGAAGATATAGCAGCACTTGCATGCTCTCTTCTGCAGCTTGTAGTTTCTTTGCTTGCAACTACTTTTTAAGAGGTGTATTCAAATTCACTTTTTGGGGTCACAATTTCTATTAAGTCTAAATAAAACAATTTCCAGACATGCAGTCTCTCCTAGCCCTCCTCCCAACCCTGACATGGCTCTTGCTTTCTTGCTTTACCTGCTTCAATTTAAGGAGCTTTTTTTCATCCTCATATTGTTAGTATTTCCATCAAAACCACTTTTTTTTTTTTAATGAGGCTTCAACACGACCTTAAATTGTGTTTCACAAGCACCATCAAATCCACTTCCACAATGAGGAATCAAACTTTAGATAAGTCATTCTACCTATCAGTTTCAATGATAACAAAACCAGGTCCTTGAGTGCTTTATGCATTCTGGCAAGCATCTGCTTTGCCAGGAGTGGATTAAATAACACTACCTCTATTATTCTAATAGTGTGGGAGAGCATATAAAATATTTATATCGTGATCTGCAGGCAAAATGCCTACTCTAAATTATGCTCCACAAGCTCAGCAAGATATTATATTGATAGAAAAATACCTCAGTTTAAATAATTGGGCAATTTTAGTTATTCCTTATTCTATGAATCTCATGTAATTTTGCTGTTTCCCCCTTGGGAATGCTATCTATTTTAGTAAGTACTATTTTCCATGTTCAAGGGTTTCCTGTGTACTAGTACAAATATCTTCACCCACATAATATTGAATCACAGGGCCAGCAGAGAGGTAACTAGAAAAAACACAAATGCTGTCAGTGCAGGTCAGTGCTCTGTCTGAGCTTCTTCATTGCACATCTATAGGCTATCAGACATTTTTTACTACCCACCTACAAAGAAATTTATTTAAGACTGAATTTTCATCCGACTTCCAAATTTGCAAACAAAGGATTTTATAGTTATTTGCAAAAACTGCATTCACAAAGCCCCTTCTTTGTGGAACCAAACTACATGTGCAGGAATAATGCTTGTAAATACCAAACATCGTCTCTCTTCAGAGCTGTGTTTTTTGCTTTACTTGGGTTACTCCAATTCTCTATGTGGTTATGTAAGGCTGCTTTAGGATCACAAGCTCATTCTCAAAGAAGTAACTTGTTTCAGCTGGCCAAAATTCTAACTTGAACTTTGGACACAAAACTACATTTCCCCCACAATTCATGATTATACAGCACAGAACAGTTCGTATTAGATTGAGTTAAAGCAGAGTGTATGTGCTCGTTGATGTTCTGTACAGCCCCAGGACAATGAGGCATAAGAAAGAGGGGCATGAGCCATTCCTATGCAGAGTTTTCCCTGCGGAGGTGCACTTTCACTCAGTCTGGAGCCAGTAATGACAGCTCACTGAATCCCACCTCTAACCCTTATGGTGCTTTGCTGAGTGTCGGCATCCTGGAGAGGAGTGCAGAGGGAAGCAAAAGTGACACGCACTGGGCTGTGCACTGTGCCTCCCCTTTCATTGGCAGAAGGCATCAAAAGTGACCCCAGTGCAGGGCCATGCAGCCTTTCACATGCTATGGGCAGGCATGGTCTTTGAAGGTTGGTATCTCCGCTAACAGCTGAGGCCATCTGTACAGGAGATGTCCAAATTAATGGCATTTTTAGTGGGGGAATCTTCTCCACAGTCTGTCACATGTGGTCTTGTCTGCACCTAGATTCAATGACTTCTGTAGGCTGGTCTTGCCCAGCTCAGCTCCCATTGTGCAATTTCTCTGACAAAACCAGCCTTACAATGCTGCTGTTGATATGTACAGTTCACCTCCTGCAGGGAATGGACGTGCCTCGCCCTTCAGCTTTACTCCCATTGATAAGGGCAGGCATGGACTAGGGCAGCAGGAGGAAGGGAAGCTGGAAGGGTTTTCCTTGGCCCTCTTGCTCTTGTTAATTCTGCCTCAGGTCCAGCCACACCACTCGGCAAGGACAGCCACAGGGCTGCAAAACTCACCTTTACCAATGAGAAACACAGAATAAAGAAGAGCCTGTTTTTCTTAATCCCTCCTCACTACATGAGTCTGCTCCTTTATTTTGTAGGCACCTCTTACTACAGTGTCCTCCAGCACTTCCTCTCCTATCTGTACCAACATATTTGTAAGTAAATATTTGCATTTCCCCACACTGGTCTCATTTCTTCTCGCTTTCTCAACCTGCTCCTCACACTGACCCTCATGTTCCTGCACTCCCACCAGTCCTTTTCTCCTTCTACTGTCTCCAGTAGAGTAAAGAAATACAGCTAGAAAAGAGATCAATGAACATCCATAAACCACTAAGAACTCATCCCATGTATTTGGTTTTCAAATGATATTTCAATACAAATTTATCACCTCCCTCACCAGTGGCTAGTAAAGTTCTCAAGCAAACAGCACCCTCTCTAGCCTACTGCTTTAATGATACTTAAAATTCTTAAATAAAACAGAATCAGTTCTCAATCATTCCAAGTATAGAAAGCAGTTTTGCACTGCTTTTTTTTCCCAGTTACCATCATCTATAAATACACAGAAATTATCAAATTAATTTTGTTTATGACTCAATAGATGCACACAATAATACACTTCTCAGTAAACAGTTTTTATTAAAGAAAGCATCATGGCAATAGAATTATCTAAGTACTTAAAATAATCAATTTTAGATTTGTTACATGACTGGGACCCTAAAAGCACCTCCTTCACTATCTTGGGCACATACCAAGGAACAAGAGAAAACCCTCCTGCATGCTTAAGCAAGCACTTGTCCTACAGCAAAATGAGAAGAGCTTCTCACATTAATGTGGCAACCCTTCCCAATATTCCTGCAGAAGTACCAAGGTGTTTGATTTTCACTTCCATTTTAATCTAGATATGACTTCCCTCACTTGTATAGACATAACCTTAGCATCAGTCACACTGTTCACTGTTTCATGCTCCTTACCCCAGGCAATAAGAAACTCAGGGTGTGCTGGACTGTCCAGAAGCCTGAAGCCTACGTAAGAACTGCATTTAGTGTAAAATTTCAGGTGGACTCCAGTAGTCCAATATTGTGTACATGAAAAAAACAGCTAGCCTGAGAATGTGCAGTACCACAACAGGATGGAGCTCAGATGTGAAGCTGAGCCTTCAAAATCAAACCCTTTACAACCAAACAGCCTTTTTGACATTTGGATGCTTTGCAGACCAAGGGGGCAGATAGGAATTCAAGTCAAGCCGGGCACTCAGTTACTTTAGAGCATGTCCCAAGACAGCAAGGATGGTTGAAATTTTGCATCTGCTCTGTTGAAGACCTGCTCAACAAATACAAAGGAGCAAATACAGACCAACCATTTGAGTAAGGACAGCTGTGTTAGACACAGAGAGGAAACCTACTGTGCTTTGAATGTCTTTGCTCTATGACCTTTGGTGACAAAATGTTACCAGCAAGTGGGATTCTATTGATGCAGTTGTCTACCCCTGCAAAATAAGAACAAGGTTCTCCAATAATGAGTTTAATATTAAAACTTATTCAGAGAGAGTTTTTTCATATTCTCACTGAATGTCGTGCTTGGCTTTATGGCTTGTCACAGCTGACATGATTCTTAATCAGAGCTCTTTTAAAAACACAGTGAATAGATAATAATATCTGGGAAACTAGGACATGAAAACTTTGATTCACATTGCACATCTCTCTAGTCTTATCATGCATTATGCATAGCTGTACTATATTTTGAAGGAAACTGCTGTGACGTGTTTTCAGTGTGAGATATATGCATGACTACAGTCCACAGCATATCAAAAAAACAGGATTCTGATCTGTGGAAGATGTTCACATAATTAGGCAAAACTGCAATACAGGAACATTTTGCCCCAAACCAGAAATATTTTGGGTTGATAATGAAACAGTTGGATTCCATATTAACACAAGCATATTTTGAGGGAATTATAGTTTAGGTGCCTCAGCAGCCCAGTGTCAAGGAAAATTAGTTTCCCTAAAACTCCAGTTTGCAATGTGAAGTCTGTCATTGGAATTAATCAAACTCCAGTTAGTATGCAATAAAGATCCATAGCTGCCTACTTTTATCATGTTAGTTTTGCTTTTTAAAGCAGTGATAATTATTGACAAATTGGTATTGACTCTGATCTCTTTAGCTGTTATGTAGATAAATTTTCATCCTTTTAATTTACTTGGCAGTGTTAATATCATATCCCCACTTTAATGATGTGACTGAATTTAAAGATTCATAAATTCATTACTATAGTACATATCAAGGTTAAAAGAGGGAGAATTCCCTTATCAGTATGAAGGACCCGTACAGTTTACAGCAATACTAGATGAAATTACCCTTTTGTCTTTCAATAAGCAGAAATCTCCTGCAGTGGCAAATGTTCATAATGGACTGTTTAATCTTGACAATAATCTGAAAAGCACCTAATTCAATTAAAGCTTTAGGCCAAAGTGATCTCTCTTTTGACAATTAAATATTTATGTTAACACACATATCACTTAATTGATATAACATATCACAAGATATTAAATGATTCTACAGTGTGCAAGGACTGAAGAAAGAACTCTAGCACAGGTTTAAAAGCCTTTTCTCTATTAAACACTAAATAAAAAATTGCAAGAGCGAGAAAGGGCATCAAAGATGCAATAATAAGCAAGAATTAAGAAAACTGAGAATTTAATGATCATTAGCTCTATGCTACCACCATGCTAAGTGCTGGCAGTACAAGCTGTATGACAAGTGACCAGAATCGCTGTGTCCACAGAACCACATTAACTGATGCTGGAACTGAGGGAAGGAACAGGAACAGAGATTAGAGAGCTCTTAGACTCAACAGTAAGTCTGTGTATTCTTGGTCATTAATCATTGCTGAACACTTGATTCCAGAGCTGTGCCAAAGAAGCTATAAGTGGCACAATACAATCCTTGTCAACATGGTATAACGAAACAATATTTACAGCCTACATCATCTCAACAAAGACCAAAAGAATGTATCACATTTTATTAATTATCTGGCAGAGCCACACTGAATTTAAATATGAGAAAGCCACACTAATTGGAAACATCATTTTCAGGCTTTTTCATGCCTTCTTCCTAGGGAATTAGAACATATCTGTGAAGGGGAGGAGGTGAGAATTTGTCTGAATGGTTGCTAAAATTAACTTAAATGTGCAGTTACAGGCCATCTCTTCAGTTAACAAGGACTTACTGATACCATTTTATTTAGAAGTTGACTTCTACACTACCAAGTAGCTCAATGGGAAACATTCAGGCAATTTAATGGGAAAAATGATAAATTAACCTATTACATGCTACTTTTTGAGGTCTTACAAGCTCTGCTGTTAAAACCACTTTTTAAAAAATTTCTCTATCAAAGCCAAAAGAAAAAAAATTAACTTTCGTAGTCACTCAGTACCACTTCAAGGGATTATCTGTGATGTAGATATGTGTGATTACCCATTTATACAGCCATTTGGAAGTGTAAAAGCTGATCATTGAGGTTACAAATATTAGCAAATAAAGCCTGTTTAAGCTAAAGTGTCAACACTTCAAGCTGGTATGAACAGATGCTGCTACCAAATGTAGCCCTGGATCTCTCAGCTAACATTGCTGCTTTTGTGGGTGTAACCCACGCTGGATCCTCCCAGAAACACTTGTGGTAACACCAGAGAAAATACAGGCTAAGAAATAAAACAGCTGAGTGGAAGGAGGGCAAAATCTCTTCCTTCAGTGGCAGTAGAAGTTTAAAGTTCTTCATCTCATGTCCACCCTCTCTTCCAGAAGCAGAAAAGCAAGCAAACCTGAAACCAGAGGAACTCTTCATTCTACATTCCAGAAGTATTTGCCACACCCAACCAAGAGTGTACTTCCAATTATTTGCTAGTGAAAGATGAAAATATGACACCTTGTCAGAAATTACAGCAATAAACCTTTTAGAATTTAAGCCCTTCTTAGAGGAAAACATACCAAAGAATGAGTAACAAATATCTAGCAAATAAGGAGAATTATGTCTGTGAGAAGACAAGGGAATTTTAAAAATGGAGTTGTGCTGTGCAGAAACAAAAAATGGAG
The DNA here is from genome assembly GCA_013396995.1 of Dicaeum eximium. Classification (NCBI taxonomy): domain Eukaryota; kingdom Metazoa; phylum Chordata; class Aves; order Passeriformes; family Dicaeidae; genus Dicaeum; species Dicaeum eximium. The sequence continues at coordinate 835,913 of VWZP01004356.1, forward strand.
ACTTACAACTACAAGGTGCAAATCTTGTAGGTGTAACCTCCCAAAAATGAAACAAAGTCATGTAAGCATTACTAGTTATTTTAGCCATATACTTAGAAATGCAGTCTGTGTACTCTACCAAGGGTTTATTTTTAAAATTATGTCAATATCTAGTATTCATCTCAAACTTCAGTGAGCTTGGAAAAGCTTGCTCCTTATACACAGCCTGATCACTACTACATTTACAAGCACTTTTACAGGAGCAGCTGTTTATGAATCTTTCCAACACATTTCTTTGCACATTCCTTTGGCTTTTTGCAATGAACTTTCTCACAATGAATTCCTCTAAAACAGATTATATGCTCTTCATCAGGCTTCCGGGGCTGTTTTACAGTTAAGAACAACATTTTTTTCCCCTGGCCACCTTTAGAAACAGAAGGAAATATACATGAAATATTTCTTCAGGAAACTTCAATTTAAGATGGACTGAGCAGTTGATGAAGGTTTTCTTCAGAAGTATATTGTGAAATGGCTGTACTTGATCACAACGTATAGTTCAGTACTCTGTCTTTGATAATAGTGAACAACAGATATTTGTGGTGATAGAACAATTAAGAATCAGTCAGATAGAGAAATTTTGTAAGCATTGTGTTAGGGACTTTCTGAGCCTGGACTGTTTTTATCCTTATTCAGTCTTGAGACATCACTTTAAAAAATATTTTTAAAATAAGCATTGAAACCATACATACTTTCAGCAGCTAAAATAGTGTAGAAATAAGAGTATTTCTGTATGTTCTAAAAATTCTCCAACTTCTTTTAATGACTGCTGTTTCTTGTGTTATCAGAAACACTGAACTCTTGGTTTTCTTTAACAGTACCAATTCATATTCAACCATATAATACCTCAGTTTTCCTTTTTTGAAGGTGAAAAACTAGGCAATAAAATACTAGATGATATTCAGTGTCGATAAATTCAAATGAATATGTACAGAGAAGAAAGTGCCCTTTTTACTCTTCAAATACCCTGCTAGGTTTGAACTAGCTACTGCTGTTGATGAAACAGATCTCAAAATCCGCATGGACATTTTAGGGAAAACATCATGTCACTTTCAGTCTTGGTCCAAAAAGTAAATATATCAGTATTGATAACGTGTAAGGGAACAGAAAACAAAACAGAAAACAAATTTTATCAATTAATATTAAACAAATAACAAACAAGTAATAAACGAATAATAATAAACTAATAATGATAATATCAAAAATAATATCAAAATAATTTTGTATTATTATTATTGATATTATTAGTGTTGTTGTTATTATTTGTTGTTATTATTATGCTAATGTGAACTAATAGCATGGCTCCATGCCTCCACTGATTCACAGAGTTCTGCTCCACACTCTGTGAGAAAAAATAGAGTAAGATACAACAAGGTATATATTATACACTACAGCAAACACAGATCTCAACAGGTTGGAAGACTGGGCCAACAGGAATTGCATTATATTTAACAAAGACATTTATAGGATCCTGCATCTGGGCTGGAATAATCCTGAGTAGCAGCCCAAGGACTGACTGGCTGAGCTGTGCATCCTTGTAGCAATGAAACCAACCTGGGGCCTGGACTGCAGCAGCCAAAGTAAACCCAGCAGATGAAAGCTGTTTATCACTGCTTTGGTTGGTATTTGTTAGGTCACACTTGGAATAGTGTGTCCAGTTCTGGACTTCCACTTCAAAAGAGACAGTGAAGTATTGGAGATGGTTCAGTGAAGGGCCACCAAGCTGATGCCCACTGAAAGGTGAAGGGAATTCAGCTCAATTGAAAGGGAGGGGGGAGTCAAATCACATTCTCTCAGTATTTAGAGAGGGGTTATAGAGAAGATGGAGATACTCTTCACAAGGACACAGCAAGAGGAAAAGAAGCAATGAGCATCAGTTGTTTCAAAAAGCAATTTCATCAGACTACAGAAAAAAGTTCTTCACTGTGAGAACAAGCATACATTGGAACAGGTTGTCTAGAGAAGTTGTGGAATCTCCCTAACTGGAAGTAATTCAAGACTTGCCTTGTTGGGCCAATGGATAAATTAATCCAAACTCTTGCTGTCAGCTGTAGGGGGGCTCAGATGACCTCCAGAGGCTCCTAGCAATCTAGAATTTTTCCCTGCTTCTAGATGAGAGGGCAGCAGGCACAGTGAAATTTCTGAAGCAGCTTCCACAGTGGGCAAGAAGCAGACCAGCCCTTTTTAACAATTAAATATAAAAGACAGAGGACAGAAAGAGGGTAGACTGAGGTTTACAGCATCATGAAAGACCCAGAGAAGATAAGTAGAGAACAGATACTCATCCTTTTTCACAGTATAGGAAGGAGGGGATATAAAATGAAATTTTCAAAGGGAAAGCTTGAAGAACACCTTTACCCACAAAACATAATTGACCTGTGAAACACACTGATTTATATTTTCTGAGTATCAAAAGAATAAAGGGAATCAAAAAGGCATGCTAAAATGAGTCCATCAAGGGCTGTTAATAGGAAAGTTTCAGAATCAAACACTGGACAGGATGTCACCAAGTGCAGAAGTGACGGAACACAGAGATTATACGACAACAAGGCTCAAGAGATGAATTCAGGCCTTTTCTGAAAGGATTTTACATATTTGGAAAACAGAAATTCATGGGAAAAATGTGAATATTTTACCAAAAAAAAAAAAAAATTCTGATGTCTTCACTGCCATGTCTGAATCAGGACATGTTTTTGTGTTGTTGTTTTTGTTGTAGTTTGGTTCCTTCCCTGTGGTTTTTAAAATTTTTTTCTCTTTTCTTTCTTTCTTTTAGTTGCATTGTTTTTTTAAAGATTTCCACTGAAAAGCTTAATTCTTCTCCTGAGGACAAAATTAAATCCCACAAAATAAATGAAGTTTCCAAGCTCTTGGGTAGCTGACTACATGACAACCACCATTTGCCCTATTTTTCTTTTTTTAACTGATGCTGGAAGCACTGAGATGGAAGAAGGATCATGCATACGATTACAGCAACAGTGGGAATTCTCCTGGCTTTACAAATGAGAACCATGGCTTACCACAGGGAAGCCACAGAATGCCTTAAGGCCCTGACTGTAGCAACCTGTCTAAACCTGCTGTGCAGCAGGATTTGTTTCTTAAAATCCACAATTTACATCTTTTTGCTAGAAGGGAGGTTGCACATTTTCCTATTAAAAATAATGATAATAAAAAAAAAAGTAGTAAAAGTGTAGATTTTATCAGCAGCCTTTGCTAAGTGTTTATTTCTTTCTTCTAGCTGAAAGGCTCTAAGGGAAACCTGATGGGTTTAAAAGTGAAAGATGAGCTCACATGCATTTTGTTGGTAGCAAACAGATCAGAACATGATGCTGCAATGCTGCACAAGAAGCAAGAAGGGTGCAGGGCATGAGAGCCATAACACATATCTCCATTGGGATCAAAGTAAGAACGTCAACTGGTTTATTTTCAGCCATAATTTCCTATTCTAAGTGTTTCTATGAACTAATGCAGGGTAGAAGTACTGATAGCAAAATTTCCTTAGGTTTTTACATATTCCTAACATTAAAGACTGGGCACTAAAATTGTTACTTAAAATAAAATCTGTTTCTGAGAGGTCCAGATTTCACTGCTGCTTTTTTTTTTTTTTTCTGCAGTGAAGCACCAAAATCAAAATGGCAGTATTTTAGGATGTTGCACGACTTTCTCTGTTCACAAATGTCCTGGCCCAACATTTTAACTGATGTTAAGGCTGTGCATTACAATAATTCTGTCAAAATATTGATAAGAAATTCAAACGTCCAGATTTGAGTCACTTACAGCACATGGCTCAACCACTTGCTTTCCAAAATAAATAGCAGAGAATTACATCTCTCTACTTTGCTTTTTGAAAGTTCTTAAAAAATCAGAGGTCAATCAGTGTGCCTGTTCATATAAAAATGTCTCATTTATCAGATCCATTGTGAAGCATCATTTCATTCTCTTGTGATCAAATGCTGACTCTTGAAAGAATTCAATTCTGTTAATATAAAAATCTCTGTATATTCAATGAAAAAGAAACAGAACTTTCTTTTGCAGATGGTCGTATGCAATTGTGTAAAAGTGCTGAAATTTGCTTTATTTCAAACCACTAAATTAATTTCCTATTGTAGGAATTTGCAAACTGTAATTTATCAATTTGTTTTCATTTGTGACAGAAAATTGTGAACTTCAGCAGAGATATTCTTTGGGTTGCCTTGGTTTTGTCATAGAAGGGATACATTTCTGTTTTCTGGTATGTTTGAATAGGCCAAGGAAGCGGAACAAGAATATCCAGTAGGTTATCTGGATTTTAAATATAAAGGAAAAAAGAGAAGGCTATACAACTCCACACACTTCAATAACAAGGTTAATCTGGTGAGATTTAATGTAGAAGTAGCAAATGACAAGTTACGTGGGTGACCATGAAAGATTGGTATGTGGGGCAATGGATTTTACAAGATTTTTTAAAAATCTAGGACAGAAAACCTTAGAATCAATAGAATAAATAACGTTAATTGAATGCATGCACTGTTTTAAGATGTTCTTCTCACTTAAAAAAAAATAAAATTCTGTCAGTGACAGAATAAATGAATAAATATACTATATCCTATATTCTATATAAATATAGAATAGATAAATATACTCTTTAGACAAACGAAGAGAACAATTAATTTAATCTGAAATTAGGATCCATTTAAATTGATCACAAATTATTCTTTGAATAATTCTTTTTTTCAGAATAAATAAACCAGATTAGCATTATTCTAATTCACTTTCAAATATCTTTGCCCCATTTTGTTGTTATTTGGAATACATTTGGCAAAGTGGAAAAGGTTTGTTGATCTACTCCATTGAGATGATGAGCTATTATAAGCAGATAATCAATGAGTTTCAGATATGGTTGTCAGCTTCTTAAACACAAACAGAAAATCAAACTTTGGAGAAGAACAGAACTGATATTATTATCCTGTGATCCTAACTCAAGTTACTTTTTCAGTCACTATGAATATAAAAAACACAAAATAATATTACGGAGTGCTCTACAGCTGCTGCATTTAAAATACTCCAAGGTGCATTTTATTTTTCAAATGGCTTTTAAAATCCATCTACATTGCAGTAATGGAAGCATGCAGCAATTAATCACAAGCTAATTTTTTAAATGGAAGGCCTAGAGGATAAAATACCGACTTTTTCATTAACATCAGCCCTGTGTTCATATTAGCAACTGGCATCCACAAAATTCAAAAACTACTAAATGTTACATTGTCTCATAATTTTCTCTCAAGCTGGCAATCTGTGCCTAACACAAGGACTTATGAGTCAGCAGTTCATTTGCATGTTGCCCCAGAAGACAAAAAAATTGTTATTTTTGTTTGGGTTTAGGGTTGTTTTTAAGGAGACTAAAAAGGGAAAATTATAATCAGGCTTGATTACTCTAAAAACAACGGGTGCATTCAGATCATACATGATCAGTTCATCAGACCTGAAATGCTAGCATATGAAAATGTATGCATGGCTAATGTGCAATATTTGTAGCTATTTTACACTCATATTTCACCTAGGACACTATATTGTAAATATTGAAAGATTTCTATAATTGAGATTGCAATATCAAAGTGATAAAATTCTGATCAGTGTAAGTTAAATGTCGTAGTACATATATTAGGTTGGTTCCTTTATCCAGTGTAACTGCAGGAACTAATCTCTTTTCAGGACAGATCCTACTTGCATGCATACAGAAATCTACAGCATCTAAAATTCTACTTCATCCTGGCCTGTTTGCAACTCAATATCCTGACATTTCTTATGGGATTTCGTGTTTTCAGACACGATAAGGTCAATCCCCCACTACATCCATAAATCAGAGGAACATATGAAGTAAAGAGTTGAGTGAGAGCACTCCTAGTTCCCTGACTCCTGAGCTGGTGCTTTGCAGTTTCTAGCACAATTTAATCCAGTCTTGCTGCACAGGAAGAAGTGACCACATGAAATAATGTTCCCCAGATCTCCCAGCTATTTGTTGTTTGGTTGTGCTTTTCCTTCAGCACTTCCCTTCTCTGGCAACCTGAGGCTGGAGCAAGACAACAGGCTAACCTGGCTGTGGCTATCAGAAATCATGATCAGACTCAGACCACTGTCTGAGATAAAAGTAAATTGTTCTGGTCAGCTTTTCCTGCCTGCCTGACCTTACTTTGTTTTCAGATCACAAAGTTTTGCTATATTCCAGTTACAAACACTTTTTTGGTTACCAGTACTTACAGCAGATCACTCAGTGCTCTGGAGTGTAAACCCTTGCTTTTTCTCACCTCAAATCACACCATGCCATGCTCTCTTAGCCAACAATTTTGCTTCAAATTCTCTTCTACTCTTCTTCCATGGGCTGAGATTACTTTCTCCTCCTACAACAGAGGGAAACACCAGGGAATTGCTCATTTTCTTCCTTTTTGTATTAAGGGGCAGAAAGGAGAACAGGATGAGCCTTTGGTCCCAGGATGTGGGATATCACAGCAGGGCAGTGTTAGGTTAAATGCAGCTTCTCTTTCATCTCTCTTAATGTATTTTGCTGCACAAGGGAAGAAGAATACCTATAATGTGATTTAGATAGATTATTCTAAATACTGCACTGTAACTCAGTTTTGTAGTCATTCTGAGCGCTTCTTCCCAGATAAGAGGTGATCCTCAGCAGTGTTTCTGATTTACGTGCTAAAGCCAGTGAACTCCTGCTTGTCAGAAAAGAGACCACCATATTCCTCTTTCTCACTTTTGGATTCATTTCACAAGCTGGCAAACAAGCTCTCCTCTATGTCTATTGATAATATGCCAGCAATATCTAAAATTATTTTAATTCTAGATTACAGAGTCACTGCACTTGTGTTTTAGGAAGAAAAGTATATTTTAATGCAACCCAACCTATTTAAAATGGTTCGCTTGGTTAATTTTAATAAAAACGTCATTTATCTTGTCCCAAGCACCTCGCATTCTACTAAGAGGTTGTCTTCTATATTAATGAGGAAGAGGAAAAGAGGTTTTTTTTTCTTTGAAGGTACATGTAAGTAGATTTACTTTTCCACAGAGAAACAAGCAACATATCAAAGAAGCAGACCTGCTTCTAAAAAGGTTACTGCCTTCCTTTGTCATCACCTTCCTTTGTCATAAAATTAGTTAAAGCAAAAGTGTGATCCCTGAGAGATAAATTTGCCTTTAAAATAAACAAAAAATGGACTATGTGAAGCTACAAGCAATGGTGAACCATGAAAGCTGAGTGCAAACAACTGACTGCCCAGCAGACATGGAAGCAAAACTGTGAAATATGATAAAGGTGGAATTGTCCACTTTTCAACATTATGTGGCCACTGGTTAAAGTCTTTCTGTTACTTCCCATTGAAGTTGATTATGTAGATCAAATAAGAGGAAGAAGTTGAGTTAGATCATAAATATTCCATTCCAAAACACAAAAAAGCAACATTTATTACCTCCATTTCAAAAGACAATAACCGTATTTTGACCTAAGAGAATGTTCAGGATTATGCATTAAGATTTCATATAAATGTCCTGAAACTGCCTCAAATTGCAAGTGAATTGTTACAGAGATAAAACCTCGTTGAGATTTCAAGATGGAAGTATGGCAAGAACAGGCGTCAGAATGGAACCCCTCACAGTCATATTTAATATGGTGAAGGATATGGTGAAGTCAGTGTTTCTATCAATAACTGCAACCAATTTATAACAAAGACAATATAGAGAATTATACTTATTAATTTTCCAATGGCAATAAAACAGAAAAAAGTTTTGCTTGAGTAAATAGTATCCCTGATTTTGCCTTCAATATACTACTGCATCTTTAAGGCTTCCTATTTAACAAGATGTGTGGGTTTTTTAGCGGTGACATAAAAAGTACTGGAATTCTGTGCCATTTAAAAATCTAATTTCAATTTGGATTTTATTTCCTGCTAGTAAATCCAGAGTAACACTTTAATGTTGTTTGAGAAAACCATAAAACTGCCCACATATATATCAACTGCTTCTCATAAGAGGTGCTCTCACATCAGCATTCCTCTCCCCCCCACAGAAGAGACATCATGTCACTTAAAATATCTAATTCTAAGTGAGCAACATCAGTAAAGCTGAATTACAAAACCCAAGCAGTTGTTGGCAGAGAATATACACAATTTTTCTAAACTGTTTTCCCATTGATACACTTCTAATTCCTGTCTCAAAAAAACCTGTCTCCAAAATCACTTAATCTGATTTATTCTCCATACTATGGCTTCAAAATCAATGTATTAGCCCATTCTGGGAACAGGGGGAGGTGAAGTATTGTTTTTGGAGTTTCACTTAAATTTAACATTTTAGGGAATTTAGGTCTCAGTGCTGCTTCTACTGAAGTCATTGGGAGTTTCAATACAGATACTAGTAGGACAAAAAAACTATACAGGACTGAGATGGGACAGGTTTATTTTTCCAGAATTATATCCTTTACTCCTGATGAATACAGGTAGAAAGTGGTCAGCTCATCAGAGCACTCCCTTTGCACAGCAACAAACAGTGATATGTACATACTAAAGCCAGAGATGGTCATGAACAGAAAAAGATTAAGTATTTATTTATATAAATATTTCTGTGCACTCTTTCTTCCACCAGATTTGTTTTAGAGACAGAATTACAAAGTGTTGCTTGGTGTTGTACTTTGTTTTGGAAATTAATATATTTGAATGTATTGGAATTGCTGGTGAAATGGAAATTACAATTTCCAGAGTGTTCTGGAGAGGTGTAAGTGCCATGAAGGCTTTGTCTTGGACTGTTACTGCCAATCAGTTATGTTGGTGCAAGAAACTCTAATCTTTATTAGAAAGGCAGAATTTCATACAGGAACTCCACCAAAACCTTCATCTGAGAACAAACTGACATTTTTATCCAAAAGTAGTTGCCCACTCAAAATCAAGTTTAAAATCAAGATCCCTCTTTTGGCTTTTCCAGGCTTCGGGTGATTTTCATATTCAGTACAAAAGCAGCCAAAAGTCACTGTGCAATCTGATAGTGTTTAGTATCTGTCTCCCCAGGCCCTTTTCTTAAATTAATTCTCATCTGTGTATGCATTAAAAGGGATTTTTATATTGTCCCCAGATTCATGATAACTATGCAAATATACAGCATCATTGCAATGTTTTTGTTTTGGCTTCTGATTGCAATCAGTTGTTTATCTTTTTCATTGTCTGTTGAAGCAGCACATCCTAGACCTAACAAATGTTTCTATCCAGTAACAGGCAACATCCACTACAGGCAGATTTCATTTTGGCTGCCTGAAGCAATACTGCACCAAATGAAAACACTCTCCATGCAATTTTTAAGCATGATAAAAAATGCTATGGGCTGGGTTTTTTCTTTTTGCATGTAGATAATTTCTAAGTTCCAAACTTAGCAGGGTGCATATTGTGACCAGGGATGTGCATACAATAATTTGGAAACAGTTGTAGCTCTCAGGTCCAGAAAACAGTGGAAAAAATACCTGGCCTTCTTCCTCAATGAAAGAGGAAGACTATTTCAGTATTTCCAGAAAGGAGCAGTGACTGGCACCATAAGCACCTCCATCCAGGTAACACACAGACAGATTTTCATATCCTTGTGCTAGGCTTCTTCTTTGGCCCATGAACCAAATTTGATCCATGGGGAAAACACCACTGATTAAGATCACTGCTTATACAAAGATAAACTTGGAAGAACCTATGGAGATACCCATCACAGAATCACAGAATAGTTTGGGCTGGAAGGAACCTTAAAGATCATCTTGTTCCAACTTACTGTCATGGGAAGGGACACCTTCCACTATACCAGGATACCTAAAGTCCCATCTGACCCGGCCTTGAACACACAAACATTTCAAGGATCAGTCTCTGGCCTACATAGAGCATATATTCTTCCCCATCTGCCTGTCCTCCAGAAACAGTCCTGCACTCTGTATTTCTCTTCTCACAAGCCAGCCTGCCTGCTCCAGCTCTGCTCTCCAATCGCTTTGCTACTCAAGTGATGCCACTGTGAACTCCAGCACGAACACCAGGAGTGTTGCTTACTCCCTCTGTCTGCTCCTATTTATGTCACATCTGAATTGGACCAGTTGTATCTGTTAAGCTCTAAATGCTATTTTGGGAACATTCCCTACTTTGCTGAGTTCAAGAAGCCAACTGTAAAGTATCCATTGTGGAGAATGCTTCATTCACCTTTCAAGCAGACTTTTCTCACCACCCCTTCACTAACACATTTTGCAGTTCCCTACAATACATGATTACTGACAGAATCAGTTCTTACCTTTAAAGGTAACTAAATGAAGAAAGGTCTAAGAGGCACAGAAAAAAAAATTTACTATGTCATCCATGAGGATTACAGTGTATAATAAAATGTTGAGGATTTCTGCAAATGTCTGACCTAACCACCATGGGAAAGGTATGGACAAATTAATTTAATTTAGTCCAGCTTCACACAGTTCTCTTCTGTGTGACTCTGAGTCTATAGTTTTGCACTACTACAGGAGTAATTAATGAGTCATCTACTGTAAGACTTAGTGCACCATTCCTTTGTCCTCTGGTGTTATTACCTCCTATGCTGAGAAGCACAGGAAATACCTTATTTCTGGAGCATTATTTTTAATGGGTGCCATGTTTGTGGCTTAACAGCATGTTTTGGCTAGTTGATTCAAGAGGAAAAGAAAAATAATTTTATCATGCTTCATTACTCTTCAATCATGGCACACCACATTTGTGATTTTTTTTCCCCCTAACTCCCAAGGTCTACTCAATTGATAATTGATTACCATTATTATAATTGATTGCTCCATTTTGTTTTCATTTAGACAGCTATTGTGTTTATACAAATATGTGTTTGTCTTAGTGTGTATGTGCATATGTGTATGCATTTATATATAACAATAAATACTGTTCTTAACACTTATGTTGTTAGCCTAGATTATCAACATGTTTTTAAATAAGGCAATATTTAATAAGTTTAAAAGAATAAAAATTCTTAAAATAGAAGTCACGATGGAGGCATTTTTCTAGCTCTGTCAGTCTTGTCACTTGTGTAAAGGGGCAATAACGTTTAGTGTGTCACTTGGAGGAGGGAGTTACTATTCATTAGTAGGTATGTGATTAAAAAAGTCAGAATTTTTATTAAATCATAATTTTACATGTTTTAAGTCTCCTGAAGCCAAATATATACTCATTAGAACACCATGAAGGTATTCTATGTGAACAATTAGATGTAGTAAACATTTCATATGGCCAAACCCAAGGAAAAATGGTTGATGCTGCTGTCAATAAAGGTTTTTGGGGCTACTGTTTATCCCATGGAGAAACTTTTTTCACCAGAAACTGCTAGATAATTTTTACTAATTTATGATTACCAGAATCACAGCAATGAGCCCTAGTCACTGGCTTTACTTCTCCTGAAGGGACAGAATGACAACTGGGTTCATTGCACATGGGTTTGAGTGCTTTGATGTGCAGAGGTAAAGCTTATGTTCTTTGTTAGCCAATTCTTGGAAAAAAAATGGCATCAAGCATTTAATGGTCAGAACTGGTGTAAAATGCAGCTATTTCTTTCACAAAACGGTGAGACAGCATATATCAGGTTCTTTGATCCTGTGGCTCCCTGAGGTCACCTACCCAATCATTAAAACCTTTTTTAGATACCTTAGCTTCTCCTTGAAGATCTCTTGTGTAAGCTGTAGTGAAATCTGATCTTATCTAGTTAGTAGATGGATTACAGCCCAAGGTCACGTTTAATGTTTGAAGGCCAAGATACAGATGGATAACAAGACATAACATTTAATGAGATGGACCCAGTAGGGCAATTAGGAGTTGAGTGTAGAGCACATACCTCCTCCAGGTTCCCATGAGTGTTTCTATAGAGGCTTGAAAAGCAGCAGAGACAGGGAAGTGGATGCACAAAAAATGAAAAGAATCACGTGGAAAGTTTTCAAAGACCTAGAGGAAACTCAGGAGCCTATTCATTGGATACATCATCTCAGTGAAAATCAGAGAGGTCTAATTCATCCTTCTGTCTTTGAAAACCTCACGTGGCAAGGCAAAAAAACCCCAATTCTGAAAGTTCATAAGACATACTACTTATGTGAATGAAAAAATTCTCCTTGGGAGAAAGAAAATAATTCTCTGGACTTTGTCAGAACATAATTTTCTATGGGAAATATCTTGGATATTTCAACAATGAGAATAATGTCTAGCCTTCTGATCTTGTGGAAAATAAATTTACCTATGGCCGAGACCTGAAAACTGTGAGGATAAATGCCTGTAGTCACACTAGCTAGAGAACAGACTGCAGCTGGGCTACTTCAAAAGGCAGGTTTTAAGTGGCATCTAGAGATTTATGGAAAAGTACTGCATTATTGTGGTTTACCAAAGAATCTGCCTTTCAAAGATTTTTAGTGTTTCTCTTCTGGTGCATAACTAAACCGCTCCCTTCAAGAAGTGATAGACTGACTTTAGACAGAAATACAATCTTAGAAAATAACAATTGATAGGAAATGCCATGTATCAAGCTACCATATTGACAGCGTCAATAGCTGAGTCACGTAGGTAAAGAAGTCTGCTGTAAAGGATTTCAACACAGAATTGCTACTGCCACATAAATTTCTTAGTCTGATGCAGTGGCTAAACCAGTGAAGACTTTGGTTTGAAAGACACCATGAGGAGCAATGATAAAATGAATGTTCTGCATGAGTAACTCTACCCCTCAAAATCCTGGGAATTGTGAAATTTCAAAGGCAGTTTTCATTATATTATCTTCCCCTTCCATCTCAAGAGAGTCATTTATTTGAGAAGCACAGCAGTATACAGGTAAGATTCTCTGAGCAAAAGCATCCCATTTCAGAAAAGTTGACTTTGAAAGAAGACAAACTGGATCAAGACTTTTGCTTAGCCTTTATGTGTTTGGAATTACTAGCAGATCAGCTCCAAAATTCATTAATGAATTTTACAGAAGCCAAAGAAAGGCAGAACAAAAAAAAAGAGGATGGGGAAATTACACTTATGAGGTACTCCTCTGCTCTCTAGAGTTAATTTGTTAATTTTAAAATATAGATGGTGCATTAGATGCTGGAAGAATGTATAATAAGTGTAAGACATTCTGCAGATATATTTATCCACAGTGTCCTTTCAGTCAAGTAAATACTAATACAGACACCATAAACATATGTTACAGATGGAAACATATAGAGAAGTCCTTTAAGAATTTTTTTTTTTTCAGGAAGATTCAACAAGGTGCAGGAACTCAATGTTATCTTTTCTTTGACATGTGACAGAAAAAACCCTAGCTTTTACTAAAGGGAACTGAAAACTTTGATACTCTAGAATTTGATACGTCCAAAAGATTGCCCTGAAAACTATGCTAAGGCACATGGAAAATAAGGTGATTTGTGACAGCCTGCATGGCTTCTCTAAGGGCAAGTCAAGTCTGACAAAGTTGGTGACCTTCTCTGATGGGAATAAAGTATTGGTGGATGAGAGAAGAGCAACTGACATCATCTGCCTGGAATTGTGTAAAGCATATCACTATTCCACATCACATCCTGCTTCTAAACTGGAAAGACAGGGATTTGACAGGGAGGCCATTCAGTGGCTAGGGAATTGGCTGTATGGTCACACTCAAAGGCTTGCTGTTAATGTCTCGGTGTCCAAGCGGAATTCAGTGAGGAGCGGGATCCTCAGGGATAGGCACTGGGACCATCACTGTTCAACACTTTTGTCAGCAATAGGGACAGTGGCATTGAGTGCATCCTCAGCAGTTTGCCAGTGTCACCCAGCAGTTGATACACTGATGGGAAGGGCTGGCATCCAGAGGTGCCTTGACAGGCTTGAGCGGCGATGCCCTGCAACCCTGATGAAGTTCAGAGAGGCCAAGTGCAAAAAGTCTCATTAACATATCATGTGATTCTGGGAGAGAGGGAGAGAGGTGTTTCCACTGTGTGCAATGATTCAAAGATAAGGCAATAGGAGAAGTTCCTAGCTCTGTGTGAACTGTGGGGGAATTTGTTAGCTGACACACACTTCAGTCACAAGAGCAATTCCTCGCTAAACCCTGGGGGCTTTGTAAAGCTTAAATTGCTCCAAAATTTGAATGGAGCAAGTGAATCCACTTTGTGCCACTTGACAGTTGGGTAGCTACAGATAAGCTTTCACAGCTGTCTGAGATTTTAAACAATTATTTAGGTGTTCTTCTTGCTTTCTACCCAACAGTGGCATATCACTGTTGGGGGCTAAAGACTGTCCAAGAATAGACAAGGATATAAGAGACAGATTTGGTGTACTGTACTATAAGAGAAGGGATGGTTCTTTCCCTCTCATTTGCATTACAGGGCAAAAAATTCTATTGCTATTAACTTGCTAATGGTAAATTGGCCAACTCTCCTCTGTGCAATTTGACATGGCTATTTTATAAAATGAAATGTCAGATCTCACTCTGAAGAAAAAAACACCTTTTGTTGACAGCCCCATGTGGATCAAATAAAGTGTTCTTCTAAGTAATGAACTTCTCATGTGATAAACACTGCACAATGAAGTCTGTAAAAGATGCTATGTAACAGAACAAAGGTACAAATCACTTAGCCATACAAAGAGGCAAAAGGAGAAAGTGAATATTGATCAAGCATTCCCAGAACTGTTCTTAAACAAAGCAGAATTGATTTGGCTCCCTGTTACAATGGTCTGACAGGAAAGAAACTACCGAATTTGAGTTGTCAGCTACCCCAGAGGAACAGAACAAAAATCATCCTGGCTCATAAGCACAGTCCTTGAACTATTCATTTTCTGTATTTGCCTTGCCAGGCATCCAGTTCTACTCAATACAAATGCACAGTCTTTTCAGACTGTCCTCAGCCTAGCCCCACTGGATTAGTGCATCTGTGGATGGACATTTCTCTGTTTTGCCTTCTCTTTCTGAACAAAAAAATAATCTGCTTGTGTTTTCCCAAGTAGACCCCATCCCCAAATAAAACAGTTATCAATGGTTACCCTGGCAGGATTTGAGAGAGCTCTTTTGCCATCTTAGTTTATCATACTGTTTCACAACAAGATCCAAAGGGTGGAAAAACCCTTCCTGACCAATCTGGAGGGCTATGAGCTGCTCCTGAGCAGCCACCGAGCTCTGGACCTTTTTTTCAGTTGCGTTCTGTTAATATCTGAGTATTCCTTTCAAAGTGGAGCACAATGCTTATCACAGATCTATACTCTAATTATTCAGAAGAATGAAAGAATATATTTAAGGCATTTAGAGTTACAAACAAATAAATACTGGATCCTCACAGTTTCCATCTGAGTCTAAAGGCTAGATGACTTACAATCACTGAGCAGCATCTAAAGTCAGTGGCATTATTTATAAGGTAATGTTTTTCAGTGAAAGTTTTTCAAATGCAGTCCTTGGGTTTTAGCTATGGTTCCTCATCTCAGAGGCTTACTCCTAAAAGAAAGAACTGGTTTAATTTTCTTCAGTAAAACCCTAATGTCATTCAGTATAGGCTACTCAGATCTGACCATAAAACAGATGTTCACAGATGTGCAAGGGACACAAAAATAGTAATAACCCAAAACTGGGGCCTTTATAATGCTTTATCTCCTAAAGTGAGCATTTTGGTGTGAGGGTAATGCTGCTTACATACACACAAAGGGGAAAAATTAAAAGGTCAACAAGTCCTGTTTCTCTGAATGCAGCACAAGGAAATTAAGAAAACCAGTTGTCTTTGGTTTGATCAGGTTTTCTGCTACAAGCCTTGTGTTCAAGAAGTCTCTCCTCTTCCTGTTTCTGAGAGTCACTCACAAATTCCCAGACCATTTTTTTTCCATAACCTGCAACTGGAATTTCTGCTACCAAGCACAGGCCACAGTCCAGGTAGTTTCTCTCTAACATTCATTCTGCACAAAATGTCAGATCAAGCCTTCCACTAGCATTGTTTAGCTGCGTGCAGGGTCTGTTTATTCTAGCTTCCAGTGAGAAATATTGCTCTGTACACCCACAGGCTAGTGCATAGGTGCACTATTGCACTGGAATCTCAGAATGCCTGCCTAATGGCTGGCAATGAATTCCCCCGAGTTTAATCTCTGTCTACATCTTCTTGGATTACCTAAAAGCTCAATTTTTAATGTCACACACAAGACACCTGGTACCCTGAAAAATGCCATGTATATTTTTGTTACCAATTTCCACTTTGACATGTTCATATATGGACACAAAGAATAACATTGAAAAATTATTGAACAAACTATTTTAAATTAAACTACATTTTCTTATTTACTGCAAGAATAATGGAGCCTAAATATCTATCATCAAAAAATATTTGTGGGTACTCTTAATGAATTTACAAACTTCTGAAAACGTTACAAACCATGTAAAATTCTCAAATATCCAAATGTCTATAGGAATTGTAAGATATGGAAAACTGCTTGCCATCCAAGAACTCCTTATAGTGCACATACCATGTGAATTGTTTATTCACATAGTCAAAAAAATATGATATGTAAAAACCTAAGGTAAATACTAGGGGGGAAAACCCCCAAACCTTCACACAGATAAAAACACCCCTCTCTTATTATAAATCCCACATTTTATTTTCAAAGAAATATTTAGAGCTATTATGTTTACCAGCCAGGAGCAAAACTCTAACTTCAAAACATCAGGAAATGTAGAAAATGTGAAATAAAACAATGATCTGTACTTCTATTAGACTTCATAATGTGGTTTTTGAGATCAAGGTGATGTTCAGATCTGCAGGTTTTTATGTCTCATTCATTGCCATCAAGTGATCTTGTATGCATTCAAAGACATTACTTTTTAAGTTTGAGAAAAAGCCCTTAAAACTTACCGCTACTCTTGCCATAAGTTGCACTGCATTATTTAACAATTCCCAGCAATGGGAATTGCTAAAAACACTGGAATTGATTGTCTAGAGAGGTTGCAGAGCCTCATTCTGGGGAAATATTCAAAACCAAACTAGACAGGGTCCTTGTCAGCTTGCTCTAGTTGAGCCTGCTTGAGCAGGAGGGCTGTACAGTATGATCCCAAGATGCTCCCTTCAATCTCAATTCAATGACACTGTGATTCTGTGAAATAAAAGTCTGTATATGTACAGCCATAACCAGGTAAGTCCTTCACTATTCCTTTTTTTTTTTTTTTGACATAAGCAAAACACAAGACTGCTTTTTGCACTTTAGACAAGAGATTGAATAATTTGATATATCTGCTCATTTCAGTGGGGTGATTGAATCTCCTTCACTTTGGAAAAATCCCAAGCTATAATATCCCCCTCAAAACCAAACCTTATTAGCTGCCATTAAACATGACCAATAATCAAATACAGAAAATTTTGTTCTTAAATTTACCAATAATCTCTGAGTAACTACACACAGTTATAGGCTAGGATAAATGCCTACTTTTAAACATATATAAATATATTTTGTCATAAGGCAATGTGTGGCTGCAACCAGTAGAGAGCAAAAAATATTCAGCTGGAGAGAACTTAAGCAGCTTTGACTAAACAATGTGAAATAAAACAAAATTAACATACTGCAGTTGAGTAGTCCTTCTAAATATTGACAGAATGGGCTGTATTCTGTAATTTATGTAATTGAGCTGTAGTTGTGCAACAAGTCCAGTTACACTCAAGAAGCTGCCTGCATAAATTGGGCTGCTTTGTTTGGACCCCAGCACCCTGCCTTCTTTGCAGAGGTGTCCAAAGGTGAAAAAATGTGCACTGTAGAGCTCAATGGAAAATGCCTTCTGGCTCATGTAGATTAGCATGGATGCAGGAATCAGATCATTTGCCCATCTAGCAGCACATAAGTTTGACAGAACCAGTAATATAAATTATCTTTGGATTATTATTTGTACTTGGATTATTTTTTTTACTGCAATTTCTAAGGCTCTTGTTTGCTTATTTTATTAGCAGAAAACAGCATTGTTACAGTGTTTAAAAAAAAGTCTTCCCTAAATGGGAACGCTTTCAAGCAGTAAACCCAGCATCTTCAGCAGTGCCAGTGGTATAAATACCAGAAAGAGTGACAGCTAATCCACATTCACTCAGAAGCAAAAATGAAAAGGCCAGTTCCATGCACTTTTCAGTGCTAGTCTCACCTACACCTACCAACTTTCAAGACCCTCAGACAACCAGTCAGTAATGAAATGAGTAGGGGAGGGAGAAGAAGAGAGGAACAGGACAGCTAAGAGATGCAACACCAGCCAAACATCATTCCCCATTAACATAAACGGGAACGGGACATTTTTAATTGAGTTTTACAAGGTGGCTTAAATAATTTCAGCACTAAATATATTTTCCTACACTATTTTCCTATGCTATTGTTTACTATATAAACATCTCAGAATCACCGTTTGTTGGGTTCTTTTTGTAGTCTTTTATCTACTTTTCCACCTACCCTTTCCTACTCCCCCATAATTGTCATCATTTCTGTCTTGGCAACATCAGAGCAAACAGAGAGGGGACTGAAACAAGAGAATCACATAGAAGAGATTGTTTTGACAGGGCTATGCAGGGCTGCCTTACTAATCCAGCACACACAAGGTATTAGTGACTTCTATTCTATTAGAAAAAAATATTAGCAGAGTGAAAAGCATCCAATGCCAAATCCAAGGGCTGCTGAACTCCAAGTGAAGTTCTCTCTTACATCCTTCACCTTTCACTCTCACCCTGCAAATGCAATAAAAAAGGAGAGGCCTTTGTTCTTGTTTGCTTAACAGTAAGTTTCAAAAGGCAAAATGCATGCAGAGCCAATGTGCTCAGTAATTTGAGCAGCCATGCCTGCTTGACATATGTGTTCCAACAAAATGTGATTTAAGTTACAGGGCCTTTATGCATTGAGGGGAGCTTTCCTCTCTTCTCTAACAGCTGTGGGGATGAAAATATAGATTGACAATGTCATTTTACACAGATAAATCAACGAGGCACTTCATTCCTTTAGACTCCTTGAAAAATCCCATGTGAACATATTCTTTAGAGGAACCTTTCCATAATTACCTGTGAGTGATCTACTAATTTTTCCACTGAAGA
The DNA here is from genome assembly GCA_013396995.1 of Dicaeum eximium. Lineage (NCBI taxonomy): Eukaryota > Metazoa > Chordata > Aves > Passeriformes > Dicaeidae > Dicaeum > Dicaeum eximium. The sequence continues at coordinate 854,985 of VWZP01004356.1, forward strand.
TTCTGAGTTCACTCAAGGGACACTATATGGCCCGTAAGCTTTTCAGTCATAAAGCTTGGCAGTATTTTAGAAACAGCATTTTCACAAATCTTGTAATGATGTCAATATCCAGGAACAAAGATCAGCATCCTGGTATTTGCAAAATGAAAAAAAAAAAATTCCTGTCCTTGGTGAATTTGACGGAGAAAAGATCATTGCATTATCATTTTGCTCAAGCAAGCTAATTCAGTGAATCTGAAGGCTAACATAAGACTTCCAGAATGGATCTTCAAATCCTCATACATTTATTGAGTAATACCATATAGGTAATACAAAGATTATATAAATAATATAAAGGACTGCTGCTCAGTACTGTATACGTGCTGGGTACAATGCCTGGACTGGCAGATAGTGGGAGAAAATAAATGTTCATTGTCACTGTATTCAGTGTTATTATATAAACTTTCTTCTCTTAAAGCATGATGGACACACAAATTTTCTATTGTGAAAGATCTCTTAAAGTTGCCTTATTATGCACTTTTCAAGCTTGTGGGAATTATTGTTCTGGATAGATATTACAATTTAGTTACACATTAATCCCTGATGAATGTATTTTGCAGCCTTAAAGAAGATGGTTCTCCTCTGGCTGTTTATGAAGAAAACAAAAAAGATTCTTGTGGCATTGAATTTTCTTTCCAAACAAGCAGAAGCCATGATAACCCAAAAACTGTTAGTCAGCCTTTCCTTTGCAGAAGCAAAAAGAGCTACAAATAGGGAAGGAAAAAAAAAAGGAAACAAGACATCAATCATACAACTAAATTTCAGCACTATGCTTATTTTAGTCTTTTACTAAAGTCTCAAGAAGAGAGGACCAACAGAGATTTGAGATGCAACCATCAACTGGCTGAACTCTCTCTCTTTTCCCTCTTTCCCTGACGTTAATCTTCCTGTAGCGAGCCGGCTGTTCCTTAGAGGCTCCAGCTGACAGCCTGGAATATGAATGCAGAGGCAGCTGAAGTAGATATGCTGGGCTGTGATTTGTGGTCAAGAAGCTGATACATGCTCTCTCTGTTATTTCTGCTCCAGGGCCTTGCTCTGCTGGAGGATGGATGGCACAGCCCACAGGGTGCTGTAACCTTTTACACCCATGGAGCGAGATCCAGAAGAGCTTGATCCACTCTCACCTCATTTGATTTGTCATTTTAAGCACTAAAATACAGCTGGGCCAACTCTATCTAACAGTGGGTGATGATACCCTCCAAAAAGAGGAAAAGTCCTCTGGCTTGAGGAAGACATGACCTGCTGGCAAGAACTTGAGTAAGTAGTGACAAATGGGTTGCACTTTGCTTTCTACAAACTTTTTGAGGAAATATATTTGCTTGAACATAGTATAGTTTGCTGCTGACACAGATCACCATGAAATTATGACTCCCCAGAAAGCAAAAAAAGAATTACAAGATGAGCTAACCAAGCTGACAGGACATATAAAATTCATACTGACCGAAATCTCTGCCAAACTCTGCCAAACACACTCAGCCACTGACAACATCAATTAGTCTTAAGTTCTCACCATCTTCTTTTCTTCAGTCATCCAAGCTTTTCCTAAATTTTTAACAGGGTATGTGGACCTGATTTTTTTTCATATATATGTGACACTAAATACTATTTACTCACATTCAGTGAAGAAAGAACTCAATAGAAAAATACTATAAACACAAGCCAGACCATGTGCATATACAGGTGCTATTTTTTTGTTAGATAGAATGAAAGACCAGTCTCCTGAGAAAAATAAAGCTATTCCTATGAAACAACACAGTGATTTCTCCAAGACAAAATTTTCAATGCAATGCATGAACACCATAAATAGCCAACTGCTGTACAGAGAAATACAAAAGAGGGAAAAAAAGGGGTTTTTTTAATATGATTTGATTCGTCTCAATGGCCCATGTGGGGACATCATTTTAGAAAGATATTTGCCTTTTTTTTCTTGCAATATGAAACAAATACTGTGTTGCAAAATTAGTCAGCATCTTTAAGCTACATGCAGAGAAACCTACAGCAGTATAGCCATCTGTCTTAACAGAAAGGTACTGCTGGATATTGCACTACTGAGAATTACTGAAACAATTGAGATTATTGAAAAGAAAAAAATTAGTCAAAAGATAATAACAAAAAGCTTTTCTGTTTTCTTAAAATATTTACCATCTTTGGGATACTACATCCTATTGGTTAGATAGCACTGCAAGATTTCTACATTACAATCTAAGAACTATTTTCTTTTTGGCTCATTTCAGCAGGAATAAAGGCATTTGTCATTCAGTATTTTTTTCTGTCAATTTACAGAGTGGTTCAATGCCCATGCAATTAACGCCACCCATAAAAACACAACAAACAAAACATAAATCTGCTTGCCTAACTTAGTGGCTCAGAGAATATTTTGATTTTTGATTAAAAAAGGAAAATAAAAGCACCATAGTTTATCTTCTACTTTCTTTGAAATAATTCAGTACTTAAAGCATTGTATTCCACTCACTTGCTCTAATGTGTTAATTTACTTCCCTTATTTTTATTGATTATGAGTGTAATGATCAATAACTAAGCTGGAATCAAAGTCCCAGTGAAGAAAACTTGGCTTTCATTGGGTATCAGTGTTTGGTGCAACATCCTCTTTTTACCCATACTGGACACATCAAGAGTAATGACAGCAACAGAGTGCTCCATCTCTATGACCAGTCCAAATCCAGCAAGAACTGGATCTGTTTCATCCTTTATGCCTTTCACTGTCAGTTAGTAAACAATGTACCACTTATCTATGCAAAACAATGGTAAATTCTTTCTGATCATACCTTTTGCTAGCACAGATGTTTGGGCCAGATATCAGAGAATCAGATAACACCAAAGCAAGGAGGATCCAGCTCCCATCTCCGAGCACAGCGGAGAATTCAGATCCCGTAGAACACCGGATGCTCACAGGTCCTAGCAAGAAGGCTAGCAAGGGAACTAGTCAGAGTCAGTCATAATCCCCTTTCCATAGTCTGGGTATGTCTATGCTAGAGACAGAGAGAACTGTGTCAGATCTCACAGGTCCACTTTACAGAAGAGTTCATTCAGATCCTTGCATTTCATGCTCCTGGAGTCCAAAGCAAGCTCATGCTTCTGAGGGTGTGACTGTGTGAAGGACACTTTCATTCAAGTTGTGAAACAAAGGGCTTCACTCTGCTTTCATTACAGCCACTGTACACCCACTGAAACCTACTTCCCTATTCTGAGAGGAGAAAAATGCTTGCTTGTTCATATTTTATCTCAGAATTATGATTTTTCTCGGTTACAGAATGTGTTTTTAAGGGCTGAGGGCAGCTATGACATTGATCAGAGGCTATACTGAAGAACTGAAAATGTAATGCTTCTCTAGTGATGAGGAGGTGTGTACCAGACCTGTCAGTGCTAACAGAAAGCACGGATGGTGCACATCCAGCCCAGAAACAGCAGTGCAAAGGTTAACATTTTCAGTTATCAAACCATTAAGCTTCACTACAACATCTTTACAAGCCTGTAATCTAGGTTCAATAAGAAAAGCATGCTCTCCCCAGCATTTCTGCAATATGACCAGAAGTTTGATATCTGGGAGGCTATCTACAAATTGTTAGCTTTCACTTTTTTTAGATAAAAAATATGGCTTCCTTTTCTAAATTGATTTTAAATCAAAGATTTTGTGCAGCATTACTTTACTCAAATGATGTCTTGAGTGCCAATCTTTTGATGCACTATAATCTTTCTGAGAGAGAGTACTTTAAAATGTAAATGATGAAAAATTTCTATCTGGTGTAGGTTTTCTATCAACACTTGATAGATAAATGAATTTTCAAAGTCTTCATTATTCTGATCAGATGACACATCATATTTACATTCAAATAACCCTGAATGGGAAGTTTACTTGCACAGGAAAACAATCTAGTGATTGAAACAAGTTTGCTGTATGCTTGTAACTTTTATCCTGCAGTGAACATAAAAAATGCCCATAATATATCCAGGACAGGAGCCCTAGAAAGCAACACAATAGAGGATGGAGGAAAAAGCAGTCTGGTTGTTAAAGATATGTAGCAGTTGTATCCTCATCTGGGTGACAACACTTAATCTCTTTCCCTCCATTTAAGCCTGAGAATGAAAAAGGGTCTGGTTTTCAAACACAGATCTGACAGTCTTTTTGCCCATAATTTGCATCTCCCATTATTTTCTGAAAATGTAAGATAAATTCATCTTGGTAAATGGCTGGACATATCTTGTAAGATTAAACCCTAACTTACTGAAGACACTGGAGCTGGTAAGCTTACCACAATTTCTCATGGAGCTGGAGTCAATAAATAACCAGAAAGGAATACACATTGTGGGACAGCAGGAAAACCCTGTCTTGGTGGTCTTATACAGAGCATGAAAGAATTAAATTAGGAGTGAGAAATGGCTGGCAGGAAAACCACTCATACATACCAAGGTACCAAGGTAGTTTTGGAAGTCCTTGCACAGGAGACAAATGAAACTAGTAGCAAACTAATGCAAACTGTTACATCTTCTGCAGTTGACATAAGATGTCCTGTCTGAAAAGAAACAAATTTTATGGATTTACAGTCCAGGGCCTCACTGAAATGAGTACTCCACGGGAGACCTATATCTCAGCAATGGTGTTGAGTTCCACATATACAACAGAGTTGGATTCCAAAGATGACTTAGGACCATGAAGAGGCACACAGATGCATGCACAGATTTCTGCCACTCAAATCTGCCAACTTTTTCTTCCCCGTGCATGCAGCATGAAAGCTACTTTCAAACAAATTTGCATTAATGGCAGTTCTTTAATTAACTCAGGATGGGGAAGCTTTTACAACTCAACTGAACAAGACACGAGAGTGAAGTGCAGATCCAGGGATCTCATTTCAAGCCCAGCGACTCAGGGAGTTGTAACACAATGAGAATAAAGATTTACTTCCTCTTGCATTTTTTTGTCAATGGGGTCCTTTTGTTCTCATCCTTGTTTTTCTTTTTGTTGCCATTGTTACTGGCACTACCTTTAATGGCATGTTGAAAACTCCGGCAAACGACATGATAGACAGCAGGATACTTGGTGCACCCTAATGAAATAAGAGACTGTTATTATCCACACATGAGTAGCTCTTCTTTCCAAGGAAAGAATTTGAACCCTTATGTCCCTCAGTACTGCCTAGCAAATAAATGGCATCCTAAAAGCAAGTGCCTGTAGGATATGAGGAAACCAAATGACATCCTATATGAGGTCTATTCTATACAAGGTCTATTATCTCTCTAAAGATGTTGTGTACTCAGAAATCCTGGGAAGCCTTGTAAAACCTACTCCCACCCTTCTTATAGGTCTGGCAATACAGCATATCCCAAACATTTAAGTCTTTTTTGTTTGTTCATGATGGTCTAAATTTTTAATATTTCCATTCTTTTCTAAGCTCTTATTCCTGATAATTCAATTAGAATGAAGAAGTGTCTTAAAAAACATGGAATCACAGAATAGGTAAGGTGGGAAGAGTTCACAGAGGGTCATCAACCTCCTTGCTCAAGCAGAGTAATCCTAGAGCACATGGCACAGGATTGTGTCTGGATAGTTCTTGAGTATCTCTGGTGAGGCAGACCCCACACCCTCTCTGAGCACCCTGTTCCAGTGCTTGGTCACCTGCACAGTAAAGAACTTCTTCCTCATGTTCAGGTGGAATTTCCTGTGCATCAGTTTCTGCCCATTGCCTCTTGTTTTATTGCTCAGTGCCACCTAGAAGAGCTTGGATCCATCTTTTGGACACCCACCATCTCAGTTGTCTAAGGAATGAATATTTACAAGTAGAGGAGAGCTCAAAATATTAGAAACCTGTTATATTAAGCATCTAAAATTATCAGTAGTGTGTGAGTAAATAGCATGCACTGCTCTTTACATTTGACAATCTGGCTACACCTCTCTTGTGTCTGCAAAACCTGCACATACTGGTATGAGAGGAACTCCGTGTTGGTCTCCATCCCCAGTCATTGGGAAGTCATTGGGAAGAAGTCACCATACTTCAGTTACAGTCTGAATTCATGTCTCAGAAGTAGCAAGGTCAACAGTTGTCCAGAGTCCACCCACAGGCAGACTGTGGCATAATGAAAGGAATGTAGATGTTGTACTCTTCAAGTCCGCACATATTCTGGAACCCCCCCTCTCTGGGGGGTAATATTCCTCAGGAAATATCTAGGACCTTGCCTGGAGCAACAAATAATTTGGCAATACTGTATGCTGACTCAGGACAACTTTCAAAAGATAGCACAGACTTACATATTCTTCTTTACAATGCATGAGAAACATCCATAGTAATTTAGCGGCAAGTGCAGTTCCAACACTTCCCACACAGAAGCAATCTTAGCTGCAGGCTAAGGTATAAAGTACCTATTAACAGCTGAATGCAGTTTTAGACTCCAGCTTTTCTGTTCCTGGGCTACCTGCTGCAAGATGAGGCACAACACAGAAAACAGATTAATGACAAATGTGACCGTGTCCTAATGAAAGAACTGAACAACAAACAGATATTTTCATTTGTGCTCTCAATTTTATGTGGGTTAAGGTTGCCAATGCAAACAAGGGCTAATGAAATTCAAGATTTAACATTTAATTAAATTGTAGCCGTGTGGTATTTCTGTTAATGAAATGGTGAGCTCAAGGTTAGTAGGGGAAAAAATCAAAGTAATCTATCTTCTTATCAATATATAGAAACTGAAAGTTAACTCTGTGAGTACAACGCCATGATTTCAATATCATGACACCCTTGAGCACTTGTCTCCAGAGAGGAGTCACACCCATCTTTATAGAGCAGCCCCAGGCCCCAGCTCTGTCTGACAGTACGGCTGCTGAAGCACCATGCGAGGGCTGACCCCACAGCTGGGGCACCTGGCACAGAAGATAAGCTGCAGACTGTGCAAAGCACTGCATGGCTAGAACGAATACATAAGAGACAAATTTCAGACTTTTACTGCTGAGAAAGAAGTTCAATATTCATTAGCAATAGATGTAGGAAAAAAATCCTAGATATAGGAAAAACCCCAAACAAGCACATTGGACTGAAAATAAAACTAGGGGAAAAACTAGCCCATGACCAAAGTCTCAGGGACTGTTTTGAAGCCTGATGTAAAATACATTATTTTTCAATGATCCAGGATCAATCTGAATATTCTTTTGTAGATATTGTGCTAATAAATATTTTGATTGATCTTTTAAATGCATTGGGCTAATATTGAAAGCACATGTTGTTACTTCAAGTCTGGAGCACTTTCCATTAGCTATCTGATCACTGGTGGGGGATTTATTGAGTAATAAATTGCCTACTGGCAATAGGCTTGCAAAAGCTCAATACATCCTTATTAGTGTCTCAAAATTGTGCAATACAATAATTAGACTTTGAGTGAAACAGAGACATCTTTCTGCATTCTGCAGAAAGTGTTGGATGATTATGTGAAATTCTGGTTGTCGTATATTATTTGTTAAGACCTATGGGACTCACACTTGCGACTCTTGATGAGGCTAAAAGGTCCACCATGGAACATAAAATAAATGTAATATATATATAAAAAATTACCAACCAAAAAACCTTTTTCATAAAAACGTGGGATACCTCAAACACTCTCTTAAAATTATAGTATTTCAGTGTTTATCTTTGTATGTCTGCCGTGGAATAAAATGGCACATTACATGAAGCTTGCATAACTTGAACAGCTCTGAAAAAAATGTATTGGCCAAGAGAGTGAATGGGGACCATAAATCCCATCTCTAGCTACCTCATAATTTCTAGTGAGCGGTTGTCTCAAAATACCCAAATGGGCAATACTGTGCTTGAGATTCAAGTTATAAATAAATTTAGCACACAAAAGGAATCATTCCAGTATGACAAGCATGGAAACATAAAACCCAATGTAGTTCCAAAGTTCTTCTACACAGTCCAGCTATAGATTACTTCTTCTACAAGGACTTTGGAGTTGCTGGTAGATGCTCAACTAAAGTATAATGACAAGATATAGCTAATTTAGTGAAGAACAAATTTCCTTGAAAGACATAAAGAGCACCCATAAGCACATTCTGACACACACAGTCTTTCTGCTACAACACAAACCTAAAACACTTAAGACTATTTGGATTCAGACAGCAATTGCTTGCTTTTTAGGGGGTGAAAAATGCCTCCAGTTCCAGTATCAGCCAAATGGGGATAATGGCTGGTGTTCTGATGGCATTTCCTGCAGGAGTCTTGCTTGTCCCTTAAATCACCACACAGTATGATACTACAGAGGTTGTGGTCACTTCTACCTGAGGTGATTTACCACTCTGTTGTGAGAAAAAACACTACACACTGGCTGTGCTACAGTGAGCCACAACTAATGTCATCAGTCCATAATTTTAAATAAAATACTCTATGCATGCTGACACCACTTCCACCCTAAATTAATCTGACCCCATCCTTCCTCCCTGATTCTGTATCTCCACTGAATCGTTTGGAAACTATTAAAGGTTAAGGGAGGGTGCACCTCTTCCTAGTTATTCTACTCCATACCATTTTATCACACACACAGGCATGCAGTTCTGGGTTAGAGGGTTTTACTTCCTGAGTCTTCCTCTCACCCCTAGATTTCCACTGTTACTGTAAGGTTCCCATATAGTATTTAAGTAGAATGAGTGGGCAGATGGTGTGTGCAAATTAGGACCTGAAATCTCTTGCTGCCTTTGACCTCTGCATCACTCAACTTCTCCAAGCCTTATTTTCTCTAAAGATAAAATGTCATTCTCAGTAAACTGGTGTGACAAGTACAGATGAGTCACGCTATTTAAAAAGCAAAACATAAAGAAGGAGCCATTGAAAGATGAACAACACATAAAAATGATGAGCAAAAGACACAAAATCTGAATAAACTGCTGCAAGATCAAAGTATGTGAGGAAAACTGGTTGGTATCCAACTGAAGCTGCAGGATAATAAGGGAAAAGGTAGAAGAATGTGTTATAGAGCTGGTTTTATTTACCATTTACAGAGATGAAACTGTAACTGTGGCTAGGTAAAAAGCTAATTCTGATGGTAAGAAAAATAAGTTAATCTTCTGAAATACATGTCATGTTGCATAAATCTAAATCAAACCTCAGGCAGTGAACACTATGGAGCTATTCTTTTCAGCTTTATCTTTTCCTATTTTAGGAAAAACAGGTCAAATAGACTATGCACTACCTGCCTCATATCTGTAAGTAAAAGACCCAAAATTATAATTTATTAAAAATACTCTGTCTTGCTTTTAACACAAAATTGTCTGCTAACTGTTCCCTTGTCAACTTTAAAGCCCTAAAACAGACAGGGTAATAGTAGTCTGTGTTAATATCTACAGCATTAACATCTACTCATTTATTCAGTATAAATTTCATCCCGTGAATAATTCATCATGGATTATATATAGTGGTAAATAATTTTGAACAAATCATGACTTTTTCTTGTGTTCTATTTGGTACCAGTGCAGTAAAGTACAGTTCATAACCAATATGCAGTGTCCACTACCTGGGAGGAAAAAAGCATATGATAGATCCAAATCTATCACATTTTCAGATACTAAACTATGATAAGGCTGGATGTGCAAGGAGTGCATGGAAGCTTTCTGCAAAACCTTTTAAATAGGATTCAAAGTCATTCTGGATACCTACCTGTAAAGGGAGTGAGCAAAGAACATGGAACCAGAACAGGCATTTTTTCCTGTTTCTTCCCCTTGTGCAACAAATAAAGGAGGTGAAAATCTTTGGGGTTTTTTTTTCTTTTTTTGAGGAAGAATAAGCTTTACTTTCCTACTTTTTTTTTACACTTAAAATTTAAAGATTGTTTACCTCAGTAAACTACAATGACAAGATAACTCATCAAAAAGGGACAGCATAGAAAACAGGAAAGAAAAGCTGGGTAAATAAAAGAATTTGTTGTTCCTGTTAGGCACAAAAAAATCTTTGTTTCTTTAAAAACTTCTGCAACTACAGTGACTGACAGTTCGCAGGACAAAAGATTTTTTGGTAACACTTTTGTCTCCGGTTAAGTGTGAGAACTCACAATACACATCTTTAAGATTTCCAGGAAGTATTTTAAAAATAAGAATCAGAACATGTGTCTCCAACATTTCTTATTTTTAAATAGTGTGAAAAAATTCAACATTTTGAAGAACTTTTCGAATCTGTCTTATTCACTGCAAGACAACAAAGCCAGGGAAATGTTCAAATGGTTAAAAATCACATGATGATCACCTTGTATTGTATGAGGATTTATAGAGAGAGAGAATGCATTTTTTATGTTAACCTGAAAATGGATTTCCAGCAAAAATGCACAGAATACCTTGAATTTCATCTGACTTCTGCTCCTTAGAGTAACATAGCTATAGCAGAATTAGACTCTAAATTGTCATTGTCAATATCTGAATATTTTGCGAAATATAATTATTACAGCAGGCTCCTTTAAAACAGCAATATGCAAAGTGGAAATATAACTAGATGACCCAATTTATCCTGTTCATAACTCATCTCTAATGATACAGGAATGAACACTTGAAAACAGGAAAAAATATGAAGCGATTAAGATGTCCATCAATAAGCAATAAGAATTATTTCTCTGACACCTCCAAAAAGTACCAAGATGTTCTTGCCAGAGAAGAATTGTGACCCAATTAAGATCTTGCACCTGCCACTCCCAAATACAAATTCAGTACTTCCCTTATGAGGCTTTTAGTCAGGCAAGGAAAACAAGCGCCTACGGTTTTATTTCTTCTGATAATGTAGAAAAATTGTCATTTTTCACACACATTATGTTATCCAGTGAAGTCTTTAAAGTATCTATGTTGCATTTAAAGAGGTAAATCATCTTAAAAAATACCTTCTGGAATTGTCTACTCAGTGGCAATTCCTTAAAACCGCAGTAATTTACAACACAGTGACAGCTCTCAAGGTGAAGGCTTTTGCATGGACCTGAAGGTCAGGACTATATAAAATCTCAGTTTTGTGCAGTATCCATATGAAATGTGGTTATTCAACTCTGAATACAGATTCAAATGGCAAAGTGCACACTGAAGTAACTTCCAACAATGATTGTTATGCTGAACCTACTGAGTCATTGTTGATTCAATCGAGATTAAAGTAAACTGGACAAAATAAATTAGACATTCTGCCTTCAATTGCACAAAATAATACCAACACCCACTGCCACCACCACAAGCCAATACAAATATTCAGCAAATTTTGTCTATGGCCATTCCCATGGCAGAGTGCCAAGCTATGTATTAAGGCAGCCTGTTATTTCCAAAATGCATGTACTGTCATCTCACCCAGTTCAGGTGGAGGAAAAACAGAGTTAGCAATTCTCATCTCAGTGTTTCAGTCTTTAATGATCTACTATAGGAAAGGAAGGAAGGCATTTCTGGAGTTTTTGTGGCACTAAGGCCAACCTCACAGTGAACCATGGAAGAACAGTGGACAGGACTTGAGAAAAAATAATTTTAAATTTCCTATTCAATGAAAGGGACTTATTTTGAAGGGGCTAGACAATATTCTTAGATTATTAGATTTCAGTTGAATGACTGAAAACATGAAATGTCAGTGACTGCTTCTTCATTTATGCTTTCTTTTATTGCCTTGCTCTTTTCTGATAGGAGACAGTAAAAGCGAAAAAGAAATGAACAAAAATCATGATAATTTTGAGAAATTTAGGGATCTGCAAGTTTAAAACAAATACATGAGAATGCACTGCAAATCCAACTTGCCAGTTTATTAACTGCTCAAGACTTTGAGTGAAAAATTCATCATCTACTTACATACTGATAATACATTGTGACTACAGTTAAATTCGACACTTGGCTATAGCCCCACATTTTGAGAAAAATGACAAGCACTCTGGTATGTTTGAAATGCCAGGATGCAAACACTGGTTTTGTCTGTGGGTTATTCTTCCATACCCAGCTATAACAGTTTCATCCATAAATTTAAGCTTTCCACATTACTTATTCCCAATCTTTAAAAATCTCTTTGCCCTAAAAGTAGTTTTCTCTAAAGCCTCTGCTTCACCAGAGGAAGGAAGGAAGATGTAAGGGTTGTATGCATCAAGAGTGAGATGCCCAGAATCGGTAAAATCATAGCTTTTCATCCTATCAGCTTACTACAGATGAAATAGATTACACAGAGCCTGCCCATGTGTGAATGCATCCATATGTATTAAAAACTGCATTCCTTGCTTGCTCTGCATAATTTTTTTTGAGAGGTTTATGTCAATATCTTTGGCAAAATTCCTCCTCCCTCACACTGTTTTGCAGTATGCTAGGAAACTGTTGCCTACTGCCTGTCTGCAGGGTGGCTGAATTTGAGCAAACTTGTAAGCACAGACTGAGCAATGTAAAGCAATGAATGTGATAGAAATTTGAAAAATGGCACATAAATTAATGATATGAACCTGCATTTTCATTTACCAAGCCACATGATCCTATTTCAGTCAGAAGAAGAGCTTAAACCTTGCTTTATGACAACTGTGTTTAATTTGCTATTCATTATTTCTTTATACTGCTGATCCTCTGCATTTACTTTGCGCTTCAGATCTGATTGAGAACATCTCCAAGTCAAATCTTCTTTTTGCCTTCTGGTATATATAAAATTATAATTTTTTTCCTGTATGTTATCTATCCTCAGTTCCACAGTGTTGGAGCTCTGTTATGCATCTGAAAGGTCTTACAGGCAAAAGATAAAAACAAAAACTGCAATTCATGAGCTGAGTGAATCAAATGTAAATATTTCCAACAGAGGTTCCCAAGCCATGCTTAAACTTCAACTCAAAAGGCTTTTTTTTCCTTAGGTGCAATGGGCAGAGAAAGACCTTTCAGTGACTACAAGGAATGCTGAATATATTGCAGATGGCACTGCAAAGGACCTGACCTTGTGACAGCAGGAGTCGTTTTTCATAAAAGAAAATAAAATATCAGCTTAGTGTAGCCTTAACAAACAGTCTGCTGCATGAGGCTTTGACTGGTGGAGATGATTCTTCCACAGCTTCCCACAAGTATGACCCATATTCTGTCTGATCAATACCTGTCTGAAAATATCAGCCTTCTATCATTCACACAAGAATGCTCAAGGCCACATTCTTGGTTACTAAGTACATATAGTGCTGTTTGAAACCTTTCATAGCATTACCATAGGTTTTCATAGCATTATCTGGACATTACAAGTAATAATTTGATCCAGATATCATATCAGAGAAGAAAGTGGTGCTAGAGATCAAACTACTCCCTGGGAATAATTTTGCCCTATTCAAAGCATTTAGAGATTGACTTCAGTGTCTGGGATTTCATCTGTAAGAGTGTAATGATTGCAGTGGTTAGAACACAATGGAATTTTATTTTAATAATTATTACTATTAGCCTCCAGTTATTCACTCTGCATATTTAAAAAGAGAAAATGTTCCTACCTCTGCATTATGAGATCATGGCTTCAGACTAAAAGTAATTTATTTTACCTTTATCTCTTCAACATCACAATCTTTTCCCTGTCCTTTATTTGCAATGAGAGCATACTGTAGTTAGATGTAAACAAGCCCCCCTCCTCCTTCTCCTCCTCTCCCACCCCNAACCAAAGAGACATTAATTTCTTTATTTCTTTGGTACGGAAATTCCTAGTAGAACCCTCTGGCCTTTGGTAAGATTTTGTTTCCATGGAAGAATATGAGTTGGAGGTTTTAGAAGATTAAATGATCATTTCTCTTGCATGAATAGAATGGAATTTACCCATCTCATTCATTGTGACAATATTTCAACATTTATTTTAGGACAACAAACAACAGAGAACCATGTCCCTGATGCAGTAACAGATGCACTACATATAGCTTAGGGAAGGTTAAACAAATGTAAATATGAATAACCTGTATTGTCCCCTACTGTAGGTACGTGATGAATTTTACAATATGGAAATGTAATAGGTTACCAGTTCCACTAAATATTTTGGTAACAGAAGAATCCTGTCCAGTAATAACATAAACCAGAATGTGGTTCATAGATTAAGCAACTTTCATACAGGAGCTGCTAAAATACACATTAGATTTGGTTAATTTAGTAGTAAACACCCTTACAATAAACACCTGCTAGAACTGCTTTCATTTTAGCTTTCCCCTGGGTTCCTCTATAAGGAAAACTAGAGGCATAAACTGTACAAAATACAGTTTTCTCATTGGGTTTGGACCACAGCATGTCCTGAATTAAAGCTTCCTGTTGAAAGCAACTTGCAGAATTCCCTGTTTGTTTACTTGGCGGACATTACCCTACATAGGCATGTGAGACTTATCCATGTGAATTAACTCCCATTAAAGGCTAACAGTTAACTCCACAGTTAGAGAACTGCTGGATGATGGGACCAGCTGTTTTTTTTTTTCTCAGGGCCTGCAGGGTACCTTTTGCTGAGAGCCTCACAGTGCTCTCCAGCAGGATCCTGCTGTGGCAGTCCGCCCTGCGCAGCAATGCACACCCACCAGGCAGCTGCAAGGCTGAGACCCTGCCAAGGGCCAGCCAGAAACAGGTCGCATTCAGGCCCTGTCCCCCAGGGCCATGCCCTGACCTTGTCATCTTCGGCAGAGGGAGCTGGTACAGTCTCCTAACCCTAGAGAGAACAAGCACACTGGCTGCACACATCCACCCCAGGCTATGGTGATCCTGAGATAAGTGTGCACATTTACACAAACAATGCCTTCTCAAATATTTTTGCTTTCCTAAAAGTATAAAAGTTTTGAAAGAAGTAACTCCTTCCTGAGCTGAACCTAATTTCTCTGTATTTTCCACATTCACAAATATGCAATACCTAAAATCCACAAGCTCATTTTGACAGCTACATGGAAGAGGAGGAAAAAACAGGCATGTTTGAAAATTATTTCATATGTTTCCTTGGCTATCTATCATGCCAATACATTTATTCTCCACAGAGTCATCCTTTTTTGTCATTCTAGGCTGCTCACAGATGTCATACTTTATTTAACATTCTACAATGATTTTGACAGTGCACATGCACATCTGACAATTTCAATATGAATACTGAGGAAATATTATATTGTATTCTGTAAACCAATATAAAAGTAAAAACAAATACTTAGTTTTCACAAAATTAGAAAGGTATTCAAGCTGAAGTATTACTGTTATATTCATAAAGTAAGACTGCCAAATAAAATGTGGGTTGTAAAGTTATCAAAACAATTTAGTAGTATGAATTAATTACTTGAGGGAGGAAGAAAGGGATTCTGAAGTGGTATAACTATGGTTATACATAGTGGTAACTATGTATAAATACATAGTTATTTGTACCATTTTTCCTTTTGATATTCAGATAATTTAAAATCATTAAATAGTGCTGCATTACAGTTCTTAAGAAGAAGACACCACTCTCAGGAAGGCTCTTCCATTGGTTTCCAGCTTCTGGTCTTTTCAGGGTCAATTTTCAATACTTCATATCTCCAAATCCAGTCACTATTCAGGGATAGCATTGACATAACCAGTGATAAAACTCATTCAGAAAAGTAGGCAGGGTGGGTAAATACACTAGAAGTGAAGGAGAGAAGCCATGGGAAACCAAGTTGCTTTAGTTATATATGCCATGGGAGCTAGGACCATACTCCAGGGAGGATCTTACATGGGCAATCCACATTAATGCAGCACTAGTGGCTAATGGACGTGGAACAGGATTAAATCCATATGGAAATGACACTGAAAAGGTAAAAGAGGGAGTAATAAGAAAAGAAAAATAATGAAAAGGAACAGTCATCTCCTCTGAAACAATTTTAATGCCTCAGTCCATCTTCTGCAGAAGTCTAATTTGCCACTGCATCATTTAGAATACGTTGCACAGCTGTGAATAATGCACTCCCAGAAAAAGTGAATACCCCAAAAGTTCCCTAAAATCATCCACTAAGGGAGTGGCTTCTATTAGTGCCTGTCATACTAAATCCAGCTCAGTTCTAATGGCAATGGTCAGGGGCCCGGGTCCAACAGCTGATCTCTCCAGTCCTCCTCTCAACAACAAATGCTTGGGATACTCTCACATGTAGAGGGGTTGTTGCCAAGTGAAAAGAAGAATTAATAGACCCCTCCTCATGGCAATTCCACAGTCTCTTAAGTGCTTGTTCAGGCTTGATGGTCCAATGCTTTCTAATATATCTAAGTCCTAATATCCTAATGTATCTAAATCTATCTATTCCTAAGATTACAATTTTAGTAAATGTGGAATTATTGGTAGGACTGAGATAGTTTGGGCTCCTCCTCTTCTCCTCCTTGGTCAGAAAATGATTTTTCCCATGTCCTCACAAATTCTGACCTGCCAGAATGGACTTGGAGTGCATGGAATTTTTGCAGAATAATTTTTAAAGTGATTTCAAAATATAAGGAAGGAGAAGTGCACTTGCAGCGTATTGCCAGCGAGCACAAGAGCTACTGTTTACAACAGCACTTAAGACTGCAAGTGCTTGATATTTCACCTTCAGATCCCAGTAAAATATTTGAGTGTCACCCACAAACAATTAGAACCTTGAATCAACTGGGATCCTACTGTTTTGTCACAGAAAATCTGGAGGCACAGCATTTATGACTACAGTTTCATGTCACCCTGAAATCTCACAGATAATTTAGTAGTATTTCTAATGGTATTGACTTAAGAAAAGGAACAAGGACGTGCCTGTCCCTGCAGCACTGCATTAAATGTTATACTGAAACAGAGGGGATAGAAACAAGAGATGCTGGGGTGAAGAGGAACACTGCTGACTCAAGTTATGAAGAGCTCTCTCTTTTTATCCAAGGAGCTGGCTGAGCTCTCTATTGCTTCCATTTAACTAATCCCCTCACCTAACAGATAGACAGTAAGGTCTTATTTTAATGCAACTGCCAAAGATATGATAATTCATTTCCCTTAAAGGCTTGAGATGAGAAAGTACGAAGAGGATCCTTTGTCCTGGTCAAGGGAGCAGCTTAGGAGACAAAGATACTGGCACAGAGCCCCATGGTTCTTCTGTTCCCCTAGGACTAGGATCCAGCTTGTACCACTAAGCCTCAGAGATGCCTGAAAAATCCCTAGTTGCTCACATAAAGAAGCACAAGTGAAAATGCAAAAACAAGCCCCAGATGAAATTTCTGGATATCAGATGTTTTGGAACTTATACATTTGAAGCCAGGACTTCAAGTCACATCTGCTCATACTGAAAAAGAAATGTGAAAATTTTGTGGCCAGGGATGTCAAGTTGGCTGGACTGAAATTTGCCTTCAGCTTAGAGGTTTGCAATGACTGACATAGTAAAATGTGAACATTATTTATAAAGTAAACATAAAGAATCCAAAACTTGAAGCAAAGACTGGAGAAGATCACAGAAGAAGTGTGATAGGACACCTAAATGTCAGAAACATCAAGGACCTCTCACACCATTGAATATTGGTATTGATTGATGGCTTACAGATACAAAGCTGCTATCTCCAAACACCTTGGCAGTTTGGAGAAGCTCTTATTTTAGGAAGGTTTGTGCAGAAAGAGTAGCAGGTTAAGCACAGTGTTGTCTGTCTGACTTGAATCTGTACTGTCAGCCTGGGTTTGGAAGCGCATGGCTACCTCCACTGACACAGCTAGACTCTGAAATGAACCAGGGATGATAATCTATGGCTTCTATAAATACTCTCACCTCTCTGTACTCCTGTCCTGTCCTGACCAGTATATTTTACTGCTAAATCTTTCTCTTTTTGCCCTCTAATGAGGGCCCAGTTTGGCACACTCTGGGAAGTGTGTCCTTGCATTGCTTTTGTGATAAAAAGGTAAGTGAAAACCAACACTTCCATCCAATTCTCAGCCACCAGCCCAGTGTTAAATTTTCCTCAGCTGGAAGTCACACTTAGTATACTGCCATCATACCCACCATATCCTGAGACCTCCTGCCATAATCCAACTCTGACTCACAAGACCGGAACATAAATATTTCTGTTCTTTGATTTTCACAACACACTCTAAAATGCCATTTTTTTCCCCCCTGGATACAGTTCCATGTCCTGTTGAAGAAGCAAAAGTTTGATTTATAACACTAAAAACATCACCACTAGGACTAGATTTATGAGTAGACCACTCCCCCATTCTATGGACACAGAGAGCTGCAGGAAAGGACTCTCTCATCTCAAATCAATGTATTTGGAGAGGTTCCTTGAATGGCTGTCAGCTGCTGTCCCTTTGGGAAATGGTGTCAGCAGGTGTGACACTGACTTCTACAACAAGATCTGGTGCAGCTACACTTTTGCCTTAAATGCTTTAAATGTGCTTTTTGGGCACCAGAAGAATTTGTACTAAGCAGCAGAAACTCCACATATTCTGAAAGTGGAATTATGACCCTGAGCTCTATGCTTTTGTGACAAGACTGCATTGATTAATCAAGCTACATATTTAATATTTCACTTTAGTATCTCTACATACATAAACTAACTTTTTCCACCTGTGAGTAACTTGTTAAAAACTCTAAAAGATTATAGGCATAATCTGGTTGTTTTATACAGAAGAGATTACCAAATGAAGTAAAAAAGGAACACCAGTCTTCCGTGTTTCAAAGGCAGCCCAGAAAATGTGAAAAAAAAAACAAAAAAACCACCATGGCAGGGACTTGAGTGATTTACTGAATAATAAACAACTGCTTGCTTTTTTTTTTTTTTTTAATTATGACACAGGAAAAAATATGCACAGCAGGCAAGATACCCTTCAGTTTACAGGCTACTGCAATGGGACCCATTAGTCTGTTACTCCTTAGCTATGCTGGTGTGATTGAGATCAGCATCAGATGCTTAGGAAGTGAAGCCATCTATGTTCTCTATTATAAAAAAAGATCATGTAGTAGTTTTAATATTTAAGAAACACCAATCTAACTATCCTTATATTTCAACAGTATGCAACAAATACTTCGGCAGGTCAGAGCATTTTTGATGTAAAGTGGTGACATGCTCAGCCACAAATAAAAGGAATTATATTACAGCATTGCAGAATCCCAGGCTCACAGAATGGTTGAGGTGGGAAGGGACCCCTAGAGGTCATCTCTTCTAACTCCCTGCTCAAGCAGGGCCACCCAGAGCAGGCTGACCAGGACTAATTTAAATGGTTTTTGAAGATCTTCATTAAAGGATTATTAGATGTTACACTGGTTTATTAGGTATTACATATATAGCATTTTGCTAACTGACAGAAACAAGAAAAATTATCTCTGAAACTCCTAAGGAAGTGCTTGCTTATTATAATTATCACTGTGTTTGGGTGGTTATCTAAAATTATACCTGTGAGTAAATACTACAATCTGCAAAACTGTGTAAAACAGAATGACAGAGTTTATCCAACAGACAATTTAGATACAGCTTATTTTTAAACCACACCTCAACTAAGCAAATTTGGTTTAAAGTTTTTGCTAACCTAGTCAAAGCCACTGCAAAGGGAAAACAAACAACAAAATAAAATTGAAAAAAAAGAAGTAAAAAACCCCAAACACAGGTGGAACAGGAGCCCAGTAAAATGATAAATCCAAGTAATGAATAGTCAGTTTTGATGCTTTCTGTCTTGTCTGATAGTTACCTTGATATGTACTGCTCTATACATAATTATATGTTTTAGAACATTACTGGTTTTTCCATAATCTAAACATAAAACACTGCCTATGAAAAAGGATGCCTCTGGTTGTCACCATTCTTCTTCAGATGCAGCTCTGATATTTGCATTTGCTATACAGTATTTCTTTAAATGGTCCACTCCAGCACAGGAAGCAATTACAGCTACTAATGATGCCTTTCTCAGCAGGATCAGCATGTCTATAAAAGGTTGCCTGATAAGGAGCTGAGGCTGAGATAAGGCTGCAAACAGATTGTTTGCCTCTCCATCAATATGCTGCCATATGTTGTACCCTTCTCTCAGGAACTGCACTGGATCTGACACATCCTGCTGCAAGTACTTCACGCCATCATCTATGTAAACTACATCATCTCTTTGTGATTATTGCTTTTGAAAGTATGTATGTCTAGTACAGCACTTAATTCCTCTTGTTTGGCTAGGGAACAAATGTCCATAGCAAATTTTTGTTTTCTGTGCCTCCAGGGTACCTGGTGCACGTGCAGAGGGCCAGGGTGGTGAAAGAGAACAATGAATATCCTCTCCTGAATGCGCTGTTTTGTTCTCATGTGTATTCATAGTGGGTTATGAAGACTCAAGTCACAAATTATCTGATGCATGCAGGACTTCATGACATGGATCTGCAGTACTATCTCCTGAGATTAAGGGTGGGGCACAGAGCTATTTCTCAGCACAAACACTGCAGTTGCTCTGAAGTAGAGTAGAAGAAAGTACCATCTCCTTTTCCTAGGTCTTGCATTTCAATGCTATCTTGTCCCACTTACACTCAAATGCGTTAGGCAATAAGAAATATGGAGTTGTTGAAACTTTTATTTCAAGATGGGCAAAGTCAAACCCCAAACAGAAGGCATGTTTACTCCTTCAGTGTGGAAGCATTCCTATGACTACAACAGAGATTGCTCTTACTTGAACAAACCTTTTTTCTAAAGAGCCAGACATGCCCTTGGTTTACTGCGGACCCTGTGGTGAGATGGAGAAGGCTGCTTAAAAACCAGTGGTATGGCATGGCAAAGATATTTATTACAGTGAGTTTTCCATCTAAGTGTAGGAAATCCCCTAGTGGGGTGTTTCTGGAAAGATACTGCAATCAATGAGATGGAGTGCCGCAGGAGAACGGGAAGATGCTGACTGGCTCAGGGAGTGAGTTGTTTGTGAGCAGCTGTGCTGTGGCCTTCCAGCTGTGCAGGGTGTGCTGCTAGCCCAACCTGACTCACTTCCAGACAGAACATCATTTGCAAGTGGTGCTTTCTGGTAGCTGTTGAATATAGATACAGTGGCTGTGGGTTAAATAGAAAGAAACAACACCCTGCTAGACTGCTTGCTATTTTGAAAACAAAATCAGTCATCTGAGGTGGTTCCAAAGTCCTGAACACTCAAATTAGTGCTTGGGGAGATAAACTGGTAATATATGAAGAGATGAGGCAACTTGATGAAAAAAATAGAATCACTTACACAGGTCTGTAATTCATCACCTAGATCAGCATGAACTTCCACGACAGGTAGGTAGGAATAAGGGAAGGAGGGGAGGGAAGGGAGGAAGGCAGGCAGGCAGGCAGGCAGGCAGGCAGGAAGGAAGGAAGGAAGG